>OX421495.1:26817720-26842720 GCA_949126835.1 Anisus vortex
AAAGAGCAATTGGAAAACAGTTTATTCACTAAATAAGCAACTAGTATTTCAGTAGGATATTGATTGTTTCTATGCTCATATCTACCTCAATCCACCATAACAACCCCCCCCCCCCCGCCTGTATGTAAACCAACATTTTTTTAAAGTAAGTTATTTTGTTCAAGAAATTATCATCGCCCTTCAAAGACTTCATGAAGATCAGTGGAATTTGATTAATCTTCACAAAACAACACACACATTTAAAGATTTCAATTTTTCTTCTGTTTTTTTTTTTAAAATAAATATTTAATTAAGAACGACGATTAAAATATAATTGGTATTTTATGTGCATCGCCATAAAGGATTGTGCCAATGTGTTTTTGTTTGGTTTGAATAATGTATATATTTTAAGTGCATCGCCATAAAAAGATTGTGCCAATGTGTTTTTGTTTGGTTTGAATAATGTATATATTTTAAGTTATAGTTGGTAATTGGGAGTTTTTAATTCTATGAGTAAATAAAGACGTGAATAGTGAACAAGTGAACAATGAACAAATGAAACAGTTTACGATTCAACTGTTAAAATATGAACAAGTTAACAATGAATAAGTGAACCAGTGAGTGAATGAGCAGTAAGCAAATCAACAGTGAACAACTGAAAATAAAATTTTGAGCAATGAACAAAATGAACAAGTTTTCAAATGAACAGTGAGCATAATATTCATTTTGATATATAATTTTTTATGTGTTCTATAAAAGTAGGTCAATGTTAAACTTTATAAAACTTTAGTCAACAAATGCTGGATAGACTTACTATCTATTTGTCTGTGTATCTGTCTATCTACCCGTCTGCCTCATTATCTATGTATCTATTTATATGTTAATCTGTTTATTTGTTATATATCTGTGTGTGTGTTTAACCAATCAAATTGGTTTATTAAAAGACACGCGACCTTATTACCTCATATTTTACCTTTGCTATTTGACTTAGCACATGTCATTGTCTCCTCGACAGCTGTGTGGATAACGTATCGGACTGTCATGCGGTCGACACGGGTTCGTTTCTCCTGTTAGTCTATACCTTTTTTTTTTGTTTCAAAATTATTTTTTTTTCAATAAAATATGACTTAAAAAAAATATTGTAAGTCCATGGACAACACCGGGCAATTGAGCTTTTTGTTAAATATATAGACTTGCCTTTTTTTTAAACCGATTACAACATTTATTTTAAATGACGTCTCTAAATGTCTTCCGTAAAAAACAATGTTTTTTTTTTATTATTACATCTATAGCTTTCTGTTTATTGTAGTATTTACAAGTTTTATCTGTAGCTTATACAGGCATGTTTTACATTTCCCCGGCCAACTCCGGGGAATTTGGCTTGTATATATCCGTATACCGGTCTCTCTATATGTCTGTCTATCGAGCTGCCATGTGTTGCTGTAAACACGTCTATTCCTCAATATTACAGCTCAGACAACAAGTTAGCAATTAAGTTCAGACAATGGACATTTTCCATCGATGCATTTCAATATAAGCAATTCTCCCTCCAGACAAAAGCCTTACATTGGAGTAAAGACATATACATGTTTGTTGATAAGTTCTGCCGGGTAGATTGAAGATAGTTTCACGACTGGGAAGAAATAACAAATATCCAAACAGAGAAATAAACAATCTAATAAACACCTGTGTTGTTTTTCTATGACCACTCGGCGGTTCTAAATCTCTGGATGAAAGACACTTTTTTTGTGTGTGAGAAGGGATGTAAACAAAACTAAGAAAAGTTATTTTACGATAACTTCTCGGGATGAATAAAAATAAAGCCATACAAATAACTTATTCATAGATTAATAATACACATATTGGAGTTGGCCTAGTTGAAACTTTGAACTTAACATTGAATTCCCAGATTTAGGAAAAAAAGTGTTGCAAACACGGACAATTATACATCATTACTTCTCATGGACAACGTTGTCTATTCTAACTGTGTAAGTCGTCGATTTAAACAAATTTCAATTTCAATCCAACTATGGTATCATAGTCAGCCCAAAGACCATTCAGCTTTTTGTCTACCATAGCTAGGTTCTCGTGCCAACATACTATGCGCCAATAGGCTAGTTTTCTCATACATGAGCAAGCTTTTCTTTAAAGACCAGCTTCCATAGCCTTTGATCTTTGCTACGGGAAACACTACAGTAAGAACAAAAGAATTATCTTTAATAATAGACATGACATGATGGACGCATGTTCCGAGAACTAGGAACATGAACCGGTGAACTGTGCCTTAGCCATAGCATACAGCTATGAAAATATAGAACATACAACATGTATTACAGACCTAGTTCCGCCGCCTCCCTGTATCATTCTGCCCAGTCGTATGTTTGGTCCAAAGAAACTTTTCTCCTATATGGACATCTATGGGGCACGGGTAGCCGACGCCAGCGCGTTCGACTATCGATCCGAAGGTCCTGGGTTCGAATCCTGGTGTAGGCTAGGATTTTTAGTCGCAGGACTTGAGGGTGTCCCTGAGTATGCCCATCAGGGTACCTGTCTATAGTTGGGGTAAGGTAAAGGCGGCTGGGCATTGTGTTGGCCACACATCCCATAGTATGCCGTAGCCACAGAACGCTTCTTCACCGGCCCTATGATCAGTTTGGTCTGAAGGGTACTTTACTATATGGACAACTAGAATACCTCCAAAACGTCTACAAACTTCATTAGAAGTATTGTATTTATTGTTGAACTGTACCAGATACTCAATAAAACAATGACTGCTGGTTTAAATTTTTTCAAGAGTACTCAAGACATAACCTGTTCGGCATATCTCTCTCTCTCTCTTCTTTACAGTGGCGAATGGGGAGCCAATCTCTCCACAAGCACCGGGATGATGTTTTGGCCGCATAACTGTGACTACTGATAGAATAACTGCAGGCCACTCGTGTGAGAGACTCGATCAAGCTGCCCGGCACGCAGCACGACAAGTAGCCCGGCAAACGACCCGGCAAGCAACTTCGTAAGCAGTCAAAGAAGGGACCCGGCAAGTAGTGCGGAAAGCAACCAAGCGAAAAGAATTCTACTGAGTACAAGACATAGCCCGGCGAATGCACCATCCAAAATCGCGATAACAATAATTTTATCTTCCAATCATTCAATCTTCTAATCATTCAATCTTCCAGTCATTCAATCTTCCAACCATTCAATCTGCCAATCATTAAATCTTCCAATTATTCCATCTTCCAACCATTCAATCTACCAATCATTCATTCTTCCAATCATTCAATCTTCAAATCATTCAATCTTCCAAACATTCAATCTACCAATCATTCAATCTTCCAATCATTCAATCTTCCAACCATTCAATCTTCCAACCATTCAATCTGCCAATCATTCATTCCTCCAATCATTCAATATTTCAAACATTCAATCTGCCAATCATTCATTCTTCCAATCATTCAATCTTCCAACCATTTAATCTTCCAACCATTCAATCTGCCAACCATTCACTCTGCCAATCATTCAATCTGTCAATCATTCAATCTTCCAATAATTCAATCTTCCAATAATTCAATCTTCCAATCAGTCAATCTTCCAACCATTCAATCTACCAATCATTCAATATTCCATTCATTCAATCTTCAAAACATTCAATCTTCCAACCATTCAATCTTCTAATCATTCAATCTGCCAATCATTCATTTCTCCAACCATTTAATCTTCCAAACATTCAATCTGCCAATCATTCAATCTGTCAATCATTCAATCTTCCAATAATTCAATATTCCAATCATTCAATATTCCAATGTCAATCTTCCAACCATTCAATATACCAATCACTCAATCTTCCAATCATTCAATCTTCCAACCATTCAATCTGCCAATCATTCTTTCCTCCAACCATTCAATCTTCCAAACATTCAATCTTCCAATCATTCAATCTGCCAATCATTCAATCTTCCAATCATTCAATCTGCCAATCATTCAATCTTCCAAACATTCAATCTTCCTACCATTCAATCTGCCAATCATTCAATCTACCAATCGATCAATCTTCAAATCATTCAATCTTCCAACCATTTAATCTTCCAACCATTCAATCTGTCAATCGTTCATTCTGCAAAATATTCAATCTTCCAACCATTCAATCTTCTAATCATTCAATCTTTTAATCATTCAATCTTCCTACCATTCAATCTGCCAATCATTCAATCTACCAATCGATCAATCTTCAAATCATTAAATCTTCCAACCATTCAATCTTCCAACCATTCAATCTGTCAATCGTTCATTCTGCAAAACATTCAATCTTCCAACCATTCAATCTTCTAATCATTCAATCTTTTAATCATTCAATCTGCCAATCATTCAATCTTCCAATCAGTCAATCTTCCAATCTTCCAATCATTCAATCTTCCAATCATTCAATCTTCCAACCATTCAATCTGCCAACCATTCAATCTGCCAATCATTCAATCTTACAATCATTTCAATCCCATAAAGTTAGCAACACGCAAACAAGACTCTACCGCTTCAAAACAAAGATGACAGAGTTACCTAAAATAGATTTAGTCCACGCGCCAAGCTTAGCACAGATAGTCACTCGAGCGTAAAGATTTGCTAAAAATTAATTCTATCCTCTCCAGTGACGTCAAAAGTCCCGGATATTATCAAAACAACAAGCCACACCTGTCTTCCTTTTGACGTGACCTCACCTTCTCCTTGAAATCTCAATGCAACCGTAACGTTATCAGAAAATATTCTATAGGCTGTGTCAAAATTAAATTTGCATTTTCATGTCTCCTTATTAGTTCCTTATCTTCATGCAATGTTTACTATAACATTTTAATGAGAAACTGAAATGTTATAGTTGTAGAAAAGTCGCACATAGTCACACATAGTCGCACATAGTCGCACATAGTCGCACATAGTCGCACATAGTCGCACATAGTCGCACATAGTCGCACATAGTCAGGGTAAATATTAAGTAGAGTAACATCTACAGACTAGTTCAGCCCATCGGGTTAATGGAGCACACATTATATATTTCATGGGTATTGTGTGTCCAGCACACGTATTTACTTTTTCACCAAATTATGTTTTGCACCCACCCAGAGCTGGTCACCTTTCAATCTCTTTTTTAAAGAATTATTGGTGTATTTGTTTCATAGAAACTGACCGTCATCATGTTTTTCATTGTATTCCTTTCTTTAAAAAAAATATTTATTTTCTCAGTGTTAAAAGTAATAGAAATAGCAACACGGTGAGTTTAGTAAGCTTATAATACCAAGATAACGAAATGATTAAATATAGTAGTTATTTCAAACAAGCAAATAATGGAAAAAGTGCAGTTAATGGTTAAGCTTAAAGTACTAAGGAGCGACATTATTAAAGATAAAGTGAATGACCGGTTTAACTACATTGCAACAACACACACGTAAGTGACCAGGGAAGAATCACTCGTTCTATCTTTATCACATTCTCTCCCATTTAGATTATCTTTCCCTGAGACGACCATTCAACTATCAGGATGCATTACAATTGGTTTTGAAGAAGGCGTTTCCGGTTGGAGATAAATCTTCCGGATCAATCATATTTAGGACGAGATATCAAAATTGTATGAACATGGTATCAACATTGTATGAAAATGGTATCACGGACATTGTTAAGAGCTGGTTAGGTCAATTGATAGTTTGATATTAGTTAAAATTTGTAAAGCAGTTAAGTGAAGACATTTTTTGATCACACATTTTCAAGTAAAATAGCTTTCCACTATAGCTAATAAGATATTACAATAAACATAGAATATCTGCTTTACACTATATTATTGTAAAAAAAATGTGTAGTGCATCTTCAAGACATACACTTTAAATCTTGAATATATTAATTAAAAACAATATCTACTAGTTATAAATAGAATCGGATTTTCCTAAAAGCACAAGATCGACAAGTATAATAATTTGTGGCAACTACACTAACTGCATTATTTTGTTGGAGATTGTTGTTTATTTAAAGGTTTAAACTCTACAGCTTTAACGACTTCATTTGTTGGAGATTGTTGTTTATTTAAAGGTTTAAACTCTACAACTTTAACGACTTCATTTGTTGGAGATTGTTGTTTATTTAAACGTTTAAACTCTACAGCTTTAACGACTTCATTTGTTGGAGATTGTTGTTTATTTAAAGGTTTAAACTCTACAACTTTAACGACTTCATTTGTTGGAGATTGTTGTTTATTTAAAGGTTTAAACTCTACAACTTTAACGACTTCATTTGTTGGAGATTGTTGTTTATTTAAAGGTTTAAACTCTACAACTTTAACGATTTCATTTGTTGGAGATTGTTGTTTATTTAAAGGTTTAAACTCTACAACTTTAACGACTTCAATTGTTGGAGATTGTTGTTTATTTAAAGGTTTAAACTCTACAACTTTAACGACTTCATTTGTTGGAGATTGTTGTTTATTTAAAGGTTTAAACTCTACAACTTTAACGACTTCATTTGTCTTCTAATTTATTTCTTGGTTACTTTTATTGGCTACTGAAAGCCTTATACTGGTTTGTTACATTTAGTCTCATTGGGCTAGTCGCAGTTATTCGGTGAAACAAAAAATTCCCGTATGTTTATTCGTTTCTTAATTTGAGTCGAACTAATTATATACAAAACAATAACTTGATAGCATTTAAAATTCAAAATACAAAAGAAAAGACTTGAACCATTGTATATATGTTGGACTTGTTTAGAAGTCATGTATTATAATCATAAAATAAGGTGGCATGAAATTAACTATTTTATTTTAAATTAATCTCTTGTTAAATACGACTAGATTCCTCCATGCATTTGCCCGCCCCCTTTCCCCGCTACCCCGTAGGCATCCAGACCCCTTTTCCAATCCTATCACAAATTTCTCCCAAGTCAATGTAAATGTAAAAGGACATAAAATCTCACCTCAATTCAAATACACACAGTTACCGTTACCTCCTATAACTTACACTTTACCTTTGCTTTACTTCAACCAAATTTTGAGGAACTAAATTCAATGTTTGACACACAATTTGTTTAACCCATACATACGTCACTAAATGAAAAAACAAAGTAAATCTTTGGTCTAAAAATGTAAATTTCCGAGTGCCGTTCTCAAAAGTCAATTTTTGAAATTGTTAAAAAGGTGTTTTGAAAAAAAAAAGGTGAAAGAGAGGTTCACTTAAATCTCTTGACATTATCTCCCTCCTACAGAATTACTAAGATCATTGTGTATAAAGATACATTTGTGATAATGCATGTTGGGTGAATCGCGTATCTCTGTTGTTTCCAAAAAATATTATGTGCAAATAAAAAAGTAAACTGGCGTATCTAAAAAACTATAAAGTGTAAATTTGTACACTGTAAAGACTGGAGAATGAAACTGTACAATGTAAAGACTTGAGAATGGAAGTGTACAATGTAAAGACTTGAGAATGGAACTTTACAATATAAAGATTAGAAAATGGAACTGTACAATGTAAAGACTGGATAATGAAACTGTACAATGTAAAGACTTGAGAATGGAAGTGTACAATGTAAAGACTTGAGAATGGAAGTGTACAATGTAAAGACTTGAGAATGGAAGTGTACAATGTAAAGACTGGAGAATGAAACTGTACAATGTAAAGACTTGAGAATGAAACTGTACAATGTAAAGACTTGAGAATGGAAGTGTACAATGTAAAGACTTGGAGAATGGAACTGTACAATGTAAAGACTGGAGAATGAAACTGTACAATGTAAAGACTTGAGAATGAAACTGTACAATGTAAAGACTTGAGAATGGAAGTGTACAATGTAAAGACTGGAGAATGAAACTGTACAATGTAAAGACTTGGAGAATGGAACTGTACAATGTAAAGACTGGAGAATGAAACTGTACAATGTAAAGACTTGAGAATGGAAGTGTACAATGTAAAGACTTGAGAATGGAAGTGTACAATGTAAAGACTAGAGAATGAAACTGTACAATGTAAAGACTTGGAGAATGGAACTGTACAATGTAAAGACTGGAGAATGAAACTGTACAATGTAAAGACTTGAGAATGGAAGTGTACAATGTAAAGACTTGAGAATGGAAGTGTACAATGTAAAGACTAGAGAATGAAACTGTACAATGTAAAGACTTGGAGAATGGAACTGTACAATGTAAAGACTAGAGAATGGAACTGTACAATGTAAAGACTTGAGAATGGAACTGTACAATGTAAAGATTGGAGAATGGAACAGTACAATGTAAAGATTGGAGAATGGAACTGTACAATGTAAAGATTGGAGAATGGAACTGTACAATGTAAAGATTGGAGAATGGAACTGTACAATGTAAAGATTGGAGAATGGAACTGTACAATGTAAAGATTGTAGAATGGAACTGTACAATGTAAAGATTGTAGAATGGAACTGTACAATGTAAATACTTCAGGACGTAAAGATTGGAAGACGTGAAAACAAGGAAGAGAGAGATGACCTTTCGATAACGTTGTTGTCATGTTTTTCTTGTATCCAATTAATTGTTTTTATATCTTTAAATTCTGTAGTACAGTTGGATGTCTTAAAAATAGTTTTTTTTAAATATATTCTGGTTTAATTTTGCTGAAAAGTTTATGAAGAGTTCTCCAGTAATTGTATTTACGTCGAATTTCCCTAAATGTATTGCATTCCAACAAATGTGACTAACTGTTAAGGTGACATTGCAGAAAACACACACTGTGGCCGTTTCTCTTTTTAAGGATTGGTGCATACTATTATTTTTATTTTATATCGGTTAAAGGCGGAAGTGGAAATCATTTTCTCCACAACTTTTATGAGACTAACATACTTTTTTTTTAATTATTGTTTATAACCCGTTTCAATTGCACCCATCCCTAAATATATTTTCTAACATTGCATTTAAATGCAGTTCACGTTTTTATTATCAAACAACATTTTTAAAAACATATGTAGGTCAAAAGGTCAAAGGTGACACATACTTTTCATAAATTTTATTACCTTTGTTTTTTTTAAATTTATATTTCCTTTTCCTTTTTTGTATTTATTTTTAAAGCAAGCAAGATTTAAAAAAAAAATTCTAATGCCGAAATTCTGATTCTTGAATTATCGCTCCTTCTGTATTCAAAGTTCTCTCCCTTTTTTGTCCAGTTTTTTTTTAAATACACACAAGTACACACAAACACACTTCCACATTACACACACAACCATTACACTCACCATTACACACAATACACACATTACACACACATATGATTTTTTTTTATTACATAATTTTCTTCAACATGAAACAAAATCTAGAACAAGGTTGTTGAGATGTTGAGATGTTGAGATGTTGAGATGTTGAGATGTTGAGATGTTGAGATGTTGAGATGTTGAGATGTTGAGATGTTGAGATGTTGAGATGTTGAGATGTTGAGATGTTGAGATGTTGAGATGTTGAGATGTTGAGATGTTGAGATGTTGAGATGTTGAGATGTTGAGATGTTGAGATGTTGAGATGTTGAGATGTTGAGATGTTGAGATGTTGAGATGTTGAGATGTTGAGATGTTGAGATGTTGAGATGTTGAGATGTTGAGATGTTGAGATGTTGAGATGTTGAGATGTTGAGATGTTGAGATGTTGAGATGTTGAGATGTTGAGATGTTGAGATGTTGAGATGTTGAGATGTTGAGATGTTGAGATGTTGAGATGTTGAGATGTTGAGATGTTGAGATGTTGAGATGTTGAGATGTTGAGATGTTGAGATGTTGAGATGTTGAGATGTTGAGATGTTGAGATGTTGAGATGTTGAGATGTTGAGATGTTGAGATGTTGA
Source organism: Anisus vortex (assembly GCA_949126835.1). NCBI lineage: Eukaryota > Metazoa > Mollusca > Gastropoda > Planorbidae > Anisus > Anisus vortex. Next base: position 26,827,524 of record OX421495.1, read on the forward strand.
GATGTTGAGATGTTGAGATGTTGAGATGTTGAGATGTTGAGATGTTGAGATGGTTTTTGTAGGCCAACTCCTGAGTAATTTTTCTTGATGCATCAAATTTGAGTTTCTGCATTGATGAAGTCTATTGAGTGGCAGGCAAAGAACAGGAGAAATTTAACACTAACCATCAAATGACTCGAATGATTTATTGTTTATTTTAAGACATGATTTATAATATTATTCAACTAGTCTCATTTTTGTCTCAATGCTTTTTTAAATTAATGTTTGCATATGGACCTAATCTGAATTATGTTATTTGTTTCAAGTATTATTTTTTTACATAACAACAGCCATATACAAAATCTCAATGTTTTGTGGAGTAATTTTAAATGCAAAAAAATAAAATAATCTAATTAAAAAGTTCCATTTCTAGTTTTGAATTGAAGTTGTACAAATAAAATATATATAATATAGATCTATTGTAATTAGAAGACTAAGCAATTTGGATAATTAACCATTGTTCTAATTAGTTGCTCACTGTGAACAATACAAAAATGGAAATTTTAAACCAAGAAAAGAATTCTTTTTTGTCTTTTTCACTTGGCAATCTGTCCTTACATTATTAATGTAAAAAACAAAAAAGAATTGGAGGCTGAATTATAAAAAAAATATTACATTTTGCACACGAAATAAAGATTTGTATTGACACACAAAAAATTTGAACATCGAATTTGATTAAAAATCGGAATTAGACATTCAAGGGCAGATAACAAATGTTGTGAAGCAATAGAGTTATCTTCCATGTCATTGCATTGTAATATGGGAGGGAATTATATTTAAAAAAAAAAAATTCTGTGATCACAAGATGTCCTTGGATGGATGTATATTATCTTAATTTCAGATGAAAATTTTACTTGCAAATTTTTACCTGATTAGAATGTTGTTATATCGTGCAGCCGCTTCAATCAAGTTTATACAGATTTATTTTCTGTTGTAAAGGTTTACGTGCGTAGTTATCTTTACAATAAGCAAAGTACATGCAGCGAAATGCATAGAGCTAAAACAGCTGACGAATCGCACATTGCTAAAATAAATATACATTTCGAAGTGCATAATGCTAGAACAAATTTGACATAGTGTATAGTGCTAAAACAATCAGACGAAGTACACAGTGCTAAGAATACATATGAAGAGGAGCGTGGTTCTAGAAATACACGTGGCGAATTGCATAGTTCTAAAAAATTACAAATGACTAATTTGTGCAAAAAAGAAAAACAAAAGGACCAAGCAAAGTGCATAGAACAAAATGCACAGCACAGAGACTTGACCATGGAATGAATAGAGCAAGGTGCAAACGGCAAAGTTCATACATATGTCGACGTAATAAAGGCAATAAGCTTAAGACCAAATATGCAGGGTAAATGAATAGTTAGAAGTGCTCATTGCAAACTACGCAGGCTAAGGTGGGAGTAAATGATGCACAAGACGAAGTGCATCGGTCAAAGTGCTTGGTTTGTAGTGCACAGGCAGTAAGCACAGGGCAAAAGATTGTCGCATTTCTACTTTGTACCCCCCAACACACACATACTCAGAACTTCTATACATTAATTGGGCATTGGCCATTGACTAGATCATCCACGTCCATAAATGCAGATGGCCATTTATGCTGCCAACTCATATACATACAATGTGTCAATTTATACTGCCAACTCATATAAATACAATGTCAATTTATACTGCCAACTCATATACATACAATGTCAATTTATACTGCCAACTCATATACATACAATGTCAATTTATGCTGCCAACTCATATACATACAATGTCATTTTATACTGCCAACTCATATACATACAATGTCATTTTATACTGCCAACTCATATACATACAATGTCAATTTATACTGCCAACTCATATACATAATATACATACAATGTCAATTTATACTGCCAACTCATATACATACAATGTCAATTTATACTGCCAACTCATATACATACAATGTCATTATTATTATATACATACAATTACAAACATCACTTGTTAGCTCTTTAGCACAATCTTATTCCAATAGCTATAGACTAAGTGTGAAATAGTAGAACATCTGTCAGAAACAAAATATCATTACATATATATTTTCTTGGTCAAGACATGTCTTCTGATTTATTATTTTATTTTTTCTGCTAGTTCATTTTTCGGCCGTCCATCCAGGGAACATAACTCATTGATAACATGATGCACTCGTAATAGATAGCCAGGCCTTCTTATTTATTTTTCTCTATGTTCTATATCTCATATTTTATTCTTCAACACTTCCTTGTTCTTCCTGGAAGTGGCCTCCCCTTAATAACATCTCTCAGCTTTGTCAAGCCAACGAACAAAAGGGGGATAATTCGGCAAAAAGAATCGATAATCCATGGAATTTTTTTGTGTTATATTGGGTGTTATTATTATCTCCTTTAGAAATAAAAATAAAATGACAAGAACCTAGTTTCGGGCTGCGGGTAAAAAAGCTTCTCTCATATTCATTGTAGTATAAGGAAAATGAAACAAATATTAAAACTATATTGCATTTAATTTCTTTTTTTTTGTGTTGAGAATTTGAGATTTCATATGAATTTTTGTAAATCTTTTTTTTTATTTCTCGGTATTTAGAATAGTTTTTTTTTTTTTTTACTTTCAGCTAAAAGAAATGAAAAGAAAGGTTTTTCTGAAACTAATTAATTGTTTAATTGATAGTCTGTCTATGATACATTATTATTTTATAGCTTCTGTAGTTTATGTAAATAAAATCTTAAATTTGAATATGAATTTTAAAGTGATTTTGAGTTGTTTATATTATGAATAGGAAACGTAACCCATTCCATATCCGAATACCACTATATATTAAGAACACCGATATACGACATTTTGGAAATTATTATTTCTTTTTTTTTTACAGCTGATATGTTTCAATTTGTGGGGAAAACAAAATCAAACGGATTGAATCGATCCTTGTGTATATTATGTATTTATAAAATCCGATGATTCCAACAGATTTTTGCATAGCAATATTCTATAATTATAGCAACCTTGGTTTAACAAAATATCGTTCAGCAAATAAAACTCCTTACATCATTTTATGCGGTAAAACTCCTTGTGCAGAAAAGAAATTGTGGATGCCTTTAATTATTAGATGGGTTGATGTCGAATGAACACTTTAAGTCACAAATGCTTTTTGGACTATGATGCATGCTAAGGAAACACTTCTCAAACCTTGTAAAACACCCGTATGAAACGTCATTTGAAGCACAATTTTCACCGCACACTGGGCCCACCAACTAAGCCTTGTCGTTTGTTGCAGTTTTAAAGAATAATAATTTACTCCGCCGGTTCTTTCTGCATTGCTCTTTTCTATTTTTACCCAAAATCGTGTAAGAGAAGTTCATTAAAAACTTTACAATTATTTCAGTTATTGTTTAATTAAAACAGAAAGAAGTAGAGTCTCTATTTCAGCAAAATTTCAATTCCCTTATGTTGAATGTATGATGAGTGTGATGACTTATAATTTATTCTATTACTAGTCAACTAGTAGTTTTAAGTAGACAATACAACCAATGCTACTCTAAGAGATTCATTTATAGAAATCACTCCGCCTCCCCCCTTTTTTTCCCTTTCATGAGCGTTGAATTATTCCTTACATGAATGAATGGGCTAAGCATAAATTAAATAATATAGTTCAATGCCTTTATTGTAATCATTTACTTTTCTTTTTTATTTTACACAATTTCACTCTATTATGAATAATTAAACCATTTCTTTTGCAACAGCATGGAAAAGGATTAAGTAGCCAGCACAAATTTCAGCCGCCTTTACTTTTCCCAAACAGATGCATTGTTCCTATTTGAGCTGTGTAGGCGCGTGGAAAAACTCCAGGACTTGATGATGTTCTAGCAACTTGTCACAATACCACAGCACCGATCTAATTGACTACACAGAGTGAGTTATATAAAGTAGCGATGCTTCGGAAAAAGCTCATCAGAAATAATCACAGGGCTAGGGTTCGTGCATTCTAAATAAACAAACATATACTCATTTACCATAGGGGAATGGGAGGGGGGATGGGGCGTATTCAGTCATGGACTCATGGTTACCACAGAGTACAACTTTAGACTGGAACTTTTTGCAAACCAATCCTAAAACCCTAACCAATTTCCTAACCATTTGACTAGTGAAGTAAATGCTGGAGAAGTTTCGACATCTATTTCCAAACAACTGTAACAGGGAAAGTTTTTAGAGTTTGGATGAATTCTCCAAAACAATTCAATAACACAGTTTACCTAGTCTAAATATAAGGACAGCTTGATGATGAAGACAATGCAGTTTTAAATAGCTGTTTTTTTTAGACTAGTGATGTCTGTATCTAAAATTGAGTTTGAATAACACAAAAGGTAAAATAACTCTAGGCCTACAGATATAAGTCTCTCTCTACTACATCACGAGCTTCTCACAGATTTGGAATTTTTTCGGCCCTTCCTCCAGTCCTTGTTTTTTTTAGCGACCCGGTTATCTTGCTTTTGTGTCCCGGAACAGGTTTGCGACCCGTCATTAGGAAAACGTTGATGTATACAACATCATATAATATAATCCACAAGCCCAGTTGTGATCAAAAGTTGTGGGGTTCGGAGGGTGGGGATGCGGGTGGGTTTTTAGAATAACTCGCGGGAGGGATGAGATGGGGATAAAGCTGGGGGGGGGGGCAGACTTCGTGATCTGAAAAAACAAGAATACAAACCACAAACATAAAACAAAAAACCCACAAGATTGTCACATGTAAATCAATAAGAATGTAGTTTGGGGGGAAAAAATAAAAAGGGACGGTCTTTTCTGGATTTCCTTACCTCTCCTTCCCCCTCCCTTTTACATTCTTTCTTAGCTGTATAGACCCCATTACTATGGGCAAATAAATTAACATTAATTTGAAGTTGGGTCATTGGGCCAAGGCTGCATTAAATTTGTGTCTGCTTCTGAACAATCAGGTCTTGTCTCCTTGTGTTCAATTCTTTTTTAACCAGCCCTCCCCTCCCCTACGCCACAGCAAATACCCCGCGCCCCTCCCTTTGACTCCTCTTTTCTTCTCATTTTGTCTCGTCGAAATCGACTCCCCCTCCCCCACTCCCCCTCCCCCCCCCCTCCCCCTCCCCCACTCCCCCCTCCCCCGCCCCAATCACCAACCCTGTATCCCGTTCCCTTTTTCCTTATCCAATGACCCAGCCCCCCCACCTTTATCCAGTGACAAAACATATCCTAATTATCCAGTTATCCATTGATAAACATATCCTACTTATCTGGCCAAAAACACTCCTCTTACTATCTAGCGCCTTCTACCCCCCTCCCACTGATCTAGCACCCCCTCCCTCGACCTAGCCTAACCTCCCCCCCTCCAACAGTGAATGTCACATTCTGTTAATTTAATTTTTTTTTCCGTCTTCGATTATGCAGGGGTAGGGAAGGGGCACCACTGAGAAACCTCTTAGGGGCAGGGTGCGCCCCTTTGTAGGTGGGGGAGTGGGGACTGCAGGGGCGCTGTGTCAGTCTGTTTACCCTAATACACCTGACACTAATGAGCAGTGGTCCAGGTCATGTGATCTTACAGGTATGTTCCGGGCGGGAAGGGGGGGGGGGTATGGACATGATCCTTTAACCTTGAACCTAGTCAAGATGGATGGCCGCCTTATCACCAGGTTGATACATTTAATTATCACCAGGTTGATACATTTAATTATCACCAGGTTGATACATTTAATTATCACCAGGTTGATACATTTAATTATCACCAGGTTGATACATTTAATTATCACCAGGTTGATACATTTAATTATCACCAGGTTGATACATTTAATTATCACCAGGTTGATACATTTAATTATCACCAGGTTGATACATTTAATTATCACCAGGTTGATACATTTAATTATCACCAGGTTGATACATTTAATTATCACCAGGTTGATACATTTAATTATCACCAGGTTGATACATTTAATTATCACCAGGTTGATACATTTAATTATCACCAGGTTGATACATTTAATTATCACCAGGTTGATACATTTAATTATCACCAGGTTGATACATTTAATTATCACCAGGTTGATACATTTAATTATCACCAGGTTGATACATTTAATTATCACCAGGTTGATACATTTAATTATCACCAGGTTGATACATTTAATTATCACCAGGTTGATCTGTTGAATTATCACCAGGTTGATACATTTAATTATCACCAGGTTGATCTGTTGAATTATCACCAGGTTGATACATTTAATTATCACCAGGTTGATACATTTAATTATCACCTGGTTGATACATTTAATTATCACCAGGTTGATACATTTAATTATCACCAGGTTGATACATTTAATTATCACCAGGTTGATACATTTAATTATCACCAGGTTGATACATTTAATTATCACCAGGTTGATACATTTAATTATCACCAGGTTGATACATTTAATTATCACCAGGTTGATACATTTAATTATCACCAGGTTGATACATTTAATTATCACCAGGTTGATACATTTAATTATCACCAGGTTGATACATTTAATTATCACCAGGTTGATACATTTAATTATCACCTGGTTGATACATTTAATTATCACCAGGTTGATACATTTAATTATCACCAGGTTGATCTGTTGAATTATCACCAGGTTGATACATTTAATTATCACCAGGTTGATACATTTAATTATCACCAGGTTGATACATTTAATTATCACCTGGTTGATACATTTAATTATCACCAGGTTGATACATTTAATTATCACCAGGTTGATACATTTAATTATCACCAGGTTGATACATTTAATTATCACCAGGTTGATCTGTTGAATTATCACCAGGTTGATACATTTAATTATCACCAGGTTGATACATTTAATTATCACCAGGTTGATACATTTAATTATCACCAGGTTGATCTGTTGAATTATCACCAGGTTGATACATTTAATTATCACCAGGTTGATACATTTAATTATCACCAGGTTGATACATTTAATTATCACCAGGTTGATACATTTAATTATCACCTGGTAGATATGTTGAATTATAAACAAGTTGATATATTATATAATAACAACTTTGATGTGCTCCATTTAGTATAATTAATTTTTACTCAAGAATTTTTTTAATTTCATTTTCATTAAGTTGATATAATAAATTATCGTTTATTTTATTTCATATAGATCTATTTAATTAATTATCTCCAAGTTAAAAGTTATCCTAATTAATGTATATAGGCCTACATTTGATGTTTATCAAGTTGATATAAATAAATGTGCATCAATTTTATGGGCTATATTAAACTATTTCCTATTTAATAATTTAAATATCACCAAGTTAATATAGCCTACAAGATGGAGACACTTGACCATCGATGAAAAATATTAAATAATCACAGATTTCATCTACCCGGCATTTTTAATTGTTTCTAAATTGTTAATAATATTCTTAAATTAAAAAAATCGTTTTGGAAATATGCCTAATGGACGGACAAGATAATAGTTTGTCCCTGAGAATAAATAATCAAATTAATTTTGTGATGACAAAATGGAGTGTTTGAATAAAACGTAGGCCTATTTTTTTCAAAAGTAATACTTTTCGAGTGACGCACCGGTACGGCGTACCGGCACCTTTTTCAATGTGGGGAAAAATTATTACTTTTCTTGTATTGTAACGTTTATTATTAATTTATTATATTATTAATTTGTTAAAATTGAATTTTTTTAAATTGCGCGCAATAAGAATTAAAATATAAAATGTAAAACTGCTTAAAAGTTAGGCAATCCATCACTGAGTACCGGAACCTATTTATTTTTTACAAAAAAAGCACTGGAGTGATAGTATACAATAAATTTATTATTATGATAATGCGAGGAGCCGGTAGGCCTACAAATATGATGATATCATGAGAGTGATTAAACATTTGAGATTGTAGGCTATACGTATGCTTAGACAAGGTAATGAATGATGCAAGGTGATAATTAAAATTTTGAAGATACGATTACGGTGATACCTACAGTTATGTTGATACAACGGTGGTGATCCAAGGTGATGATACAATATCAAAGTTACAATAGTGGTGATACAATGTGATGATACAATAACAAAGATACAATAGTGGTGATCCAAGGTGATGATACAATAACAAAGATACAATAGTGATGATACAAGGTGATGATGCAATAAAAAAAGATACAATAGTGGTGATATGTGGAAAGAAACATCAAACACCTACATTGTGTAATAATCTTTTGACATAAATACGTGTATATGGTATAGTTATAATATATATATATATATATAAGATAAGATAAGATTGCTTTATTGATCCAAATAAATGGAAAATTGACCTGATTACAAAAATTCCGTCTTTCAGCATTCCTAAAACAAAAATAAAGAACCATTTATACTCAAACACAATAGACATTCACGCACATTATTATACCATTTATCATACAAGAAAAATGTAGGCCTATTATTTAGGAGTCAGCTATTGAGCCATTGTATTTCCTGTCTGAAAGATGATTCTTTTGAAAGAGTCTCACTGACAGTGGAACAAAAGAGTTCCTAAATCTCTCTGTTCTTGCCCTTATAGAAAGAAGCCGACCACTTCGACTAGATATTATGTAACTATCATGAAGCGGCTGTGCATGATCTTGGAGGATTTTATCAATCATAGACATGCACCTTGAACTGAAAATATCCGCAAGAGATGGTAATTCTGTTTGTGTAGTACGAGAGGCTTTGTTTATTAGGCGGTCTATCCGGTGTTTGTTCAATTTGGTGGTATTACCATACCAGCAGGTGATTGCAAAGGTTATGATGCTACCAACAGTCGCCGAGTAAAATAGATTCATAATAATTTTCTCTATGTGAAATATTTTTAGTTTATTAAGACAGAAAAGTCGTTGGTGCATTTTCTTACAGAGGCTTTGGCAGTGGTCAGACCAAGTCAGTTTGTCAGTAATTGTGACGCCAAGATATTTATATTGCGAGACTTGATCTATTATTTGGTTGTTTATGTGCAAATCAGCCAGCTTGTGTTTCTCCTTCCGGAAGTCTACAATCATTTCTTTCGTTTTATATATATATATATATATAGTTATAAAATAAGGTTAATGTTTCATACATTGTAAAAGGCCTAAATTGTCCAAGATATTTATTACAGATTTTATTTTATTAACAAGGTCAAACATAAAAGAAATACATAAGAAATTCATAAGAAAATAATATTTTAAACAAGTTTTTTTTTTTTTAAATGAAAAGGTCAACACGAGCTGTAGACAATATGATAATTAACATTGATCAAGATGCAGACAAGGCTAGCTGTAAGACAGTGAAAAGTAAAGCAAAATTATTGACTTTCTTAGTATGCAGCTCATGATTGTTTAATGGTGTTACTGACAGGGGCAAAGGTCAACCATACCACACACACACACACACACAAAATTAAAAAACAAAGACAACCTTAACTGCGTAATTCTCAAGTTAACGAAGCTTTAAGAGACATAAATACATTGTTTTTGTCCAAAGTCCTTTCGTCTTGTGAGACAATAGATGCGCCATACATTGTCTAGCTTTTGTGTCACATCCTTTGCAGTGTATTTTAAGATGCCGACTAGAATGATAGCTGGTTTCAAAGAAATATGCCTGCATGCAGACTAGAATGATAGCTGGTGCCAAAGAAAATGCCTGCATGCAGACTAGAATGATAGCTGGTGCCATAGAAAATGCCTGCATGCAGACTAGAATTATAGCTGGTGCCAAAGAAAATGCCTGCATGCAGACTAGAATTATAGCTGGTGCCAAAGAAAATGCCTGCATGCAGACTAGAATGATACCTGTTGCAAAAGAAATGTGCCTGCATGCAGACTAGAATGATAGCTGGTGCCAAAGAAATATGCCTGCATGCAGACTAGAATGATAGCTGGTGCCAAAGAAATGTGCCTGCATGCAGACTAGAATGATAGCTGGTGCCAAAGAAATATGCCTGCATGCAGACTAGAATGATAGCTGGTGCCAAAGAAATGTGCCTGCATGCAGACTAGAATGATAGCTGGTGCAAAAGAAATGTGCCTGCATGCAGACTAGAATGATAGCTGGTGCAAAAAAAATGTGCCTGCATGCAGACTAGAATGATAGCTGGTGCCAAAGAAATGTGCTTGCATGCAGACTAGAATGATAGTTGGTGCCAAAGAAATGTGCCTGCTCTATGGGAACGAAGTATGGACATGACAATCCCTCCCGGAGTTAACTGTTGGGTGTTAGAAGGTTGCCAACAAGTTAACTTGAAATATATTTATATATAGATATATCTTGGGCATCAAATAGCAATAGTTGAAAGTATAGCAATCAATACAAGGTGTGTCTCATGGCCCATGGCACCAAGTGTTAAGTCTATGTGCCCCTTTCAAATGGTGCCCCTAAACATGCGCTGTTGCCAGCCCTCAGTATATCTTGGACACGAGGTCTTCGAGTTCCACTCCTTTTCTTAGCTTAAAGGTCGCGGGCTAGGGCGAGGAAGGGAGCAAATTCTTGATTCCCAAATCCGAAGAGTCGAAATGTTAACTAAATATAGAAACTAACAGACGATAAAAGCTTATCGTCCGTTCTAACTTTGATATTTTCTATTTGTATTCATAATTTGTCTTCATAGAGAAATCTTATCTTATAATTATTCAATGAGAAAGATTTCAATAAATTGTCTAATGTTCGATCGTGATTTTTGTACACACATAAATCTACATTAGTACAATAAAATAGTATGTGTAAAAAATTAAAGTAAAATTTTACATACAATGACTGGCAGCCAGTTGTCATTAGACTATTGTAAAATATATGCAAATTTAAACTACAATAATTCAATTATAAATGTATTAATATTAAGGTACCATCAGTAATTTTTTATTTAAAAACAGTAAATGGTATCAACTGTAATTTTATATTTAAAAACAGTAAATGGTATCAACTGTATTTTTTGATTTAAAAACAGTAAATTTTACATAATTGCATTTTTGTTTGTGTTATTTACTTATTAAAGGGGGAAATCTGCATTAAAAAAAACTGTAACATTAATATATAAATAAAGAAGGGCAGACTGAAGTGGGCAGGCCACTTGTAAATAATGGCATAAGGCAGAGCAGCCAGAACAGTACATCACCAGAGACCCCAAGTGGAAAGATGCTTAGGGGCAGACCAAGACAAATATGGCTCGAAGCGGTAGAGTAAGATCTGCAATAACTTGATGTAAGGGCATGTCGGTGGAAAGCCAGGGATAGGCCCGAATGGAAGGAGGTGGTGGAGCAGGCCAAAGCATACATGGGCTGTAGCGCCATAGGGAAGGATGTAATATACCATGACTCAATAAACAGTACATGACTAACAATAAATTTGATTAAAACAACAAAAATTAATTAGCTCAAATACGCATGTCCAAAATTTGAACTAAAATAAATATGTTTTATTGCATCCACACGTCAACAATCTTTGATTGATAACTCCTTTTTTTTGTGTTTTCCACTTGACTGAAGCCCCCTTCCCCACCCCCCACCCCCTTTTCTTTCAGTATATTTACAACTCCTATCATTTCTATTCATCTGGAAAGGGCACTTTATTTCTGTTAAAAAGCAATTATGGTGGTTGATAAAGTTGATGGTTGATATTTGTTGGTTGATATAATTGATGGTTTATCTAGTTGATGTTTAAGTGAAATATTTAAAGAGACATTTGTTTAAAATCTTTGGACAAATAAATGACATCAAGATGTAAACATTGTGCTACCTGAACTCTTTATGCTCTATATCTCCCATACTACCAGGTGTTCACTTGTTCAGTCATGCTTATTGAACCGTTCAGTTTATTTTGGACCTTTTTAATGTTTTCACCTAAAAAAACAACACAACTTTAAAGTAGTCTTTAATTTCTTTTAAACCATCGATATAAAAAAAAATATAGAGAGTCTACTCAATTTTAATAACATACCACTCTATTAATTCAAAATGTAATGCTTCGATACACACGATAGACTAGATCTATTTTCTGTATTTAATTAGTTTTCTTGAAATTTGCAATTCTAGTTAGAGGCTAACTTCCTGTTCTCATCATTTGACAAACCAATTGAATTCCTTCTGAAGTTTATATAAGTTTTCATGTTTTTTTAAAAGACTTAATTTGGCATTAAAGGTTTAATCCGAAAAATGATTTCTATAAATTATAACTAAGATTACGGAGCATGGCTCAGAGCTGGAGCTGGAGCTGGAGCTGGAGCTGGTAATAGTTCCAAGCTCCGAAAAAAATGAACAAAGGTATTGGATAGTTATTTATACACTTATACATTTTTATATTGTCATTTATATTTTATAATCACTGAAGACAAAATGTAATGAAGATATAAATCTTTGTGCCCACACACTGCTGCTGTATTATTGTTTCATCACTTGAGAAGTTATAGTTTTTAATTTACCATAATTGTGTTAGCAGAGAATAAAAATAGAGCTAAACCAGACAAACCTTTATTAGAGTGGAGCTAAAGCAGACAAAAATATAAACAGAATGGAGCTAAAGCAGACAAAAATAGAATCAGAGTAGAGCTCCTACCGACAAAACTTCCACCTTTCTTCAATACCCAAATACATACAATCCAGCCTTTTACAAAAAACTGTGAGTAAACATAGATTCGTTGAAAAAAAAAGATCAACTTTAGAAAACAGCATTTGTTTTCTTTTTCGTTCTAAGCTACTTACAGACAACTCTATCATACGGAACCCTGAAAACGAAATCTTTGGGACTTTTATTTCCCCACAAATTAGAAATCCATTTCATGCCGAAAAGTATTTTTAAAATATGTGTAATTTTATATTTAACTTTATCAACTCTTTTGTTCATCGATCAAATAGTATAGTACGTCTATATTTGCTACGTCAGTTTGTTTTATACCAGTATTCAGGGGCAGGTCTTTCCCTCCCCAACCCCTAAACACTTGTCTATGTCAATATTATGTTGTTCCTGCTGTATGTAAAGAAGATTTATTTCTAAAGAGCCTGCCTACCTGTGTTTCTTTATAAGTTGGTTCAAATGCTACATACATCGAACATGAGGAACACGATAAGAAAAAAAAAGGATTTTTTACGTCTGTACGTAAGTATCAAGGTGAATGTGCTAACTGTACATAATGGCTCGCCAGACAGGTGCTAACGTACCCAGGTAAAGAGCCCTATCATTATTTCTATTCACTCTTCCAGTTTATCCAAAGTTCCCGCTTTTATCAAGGTCTCGAACTATCGACTTACAGATACAGCTGATCTTGGATAAACTAATGTAATTCCTTATCCCCCTACCCCATACCCCTCCCCCCATACTCCAACCAGCCCTCCGTTTGTGCCCTCAAACACTCGATCTCACGAGCTATATATGCACAGTGAAGTAGCACCCACCGTGCCAAGCACCTGAAACCCAATGCAAAACAAAAAAAGTTTACTTAGCACTATATGTGGTATGTTTAAAAATGAGATCAGTGTCATCCAATGTAGGGTATTATATACGTAGTCAGAATTTTAGTATTAAGTGCAGTAGTGCAAGTAGTACAACATTAATGACAACCAGACAATGCTGATACGTAGCCTCTATGACAGGGCCACCAGTGCAGTCTTCTTCAGCAACAACATTGGAGATTGGTTTAGGACTACCGTTGGAGCAGGACAAGGATGCTTGCTTTCGCCAACACTGTTCAACATCTTCTTGGAGAGAATCATGTCGGATGCACTGGAGGGTCATGAAGGGACAGTCAGCATAAATGTCAGAAGGATCACCAACCTTCGATTCGCAGATGATATAGATGGACTTGCCGGGAGTGAGGAAGAATTAGCCAATCTAGTGGAGCGACTGGACAAAACTTCCGCATCCTATGGCATGCAAATCAGTGCCGAAAAAAACTAAATTAATGACTAGTAACACCAGCGGCATCACCACTCAGATCAAGATTGGTGGGCAGAGTTTGGAAACAGTAAGCAGCTTCAAATATCTAGGAGCTATTGTATCCGAAGAGGGCTCGAAACCAGAAGTAATGTCCAGGATTGCTTAGACAACAGCATCACTAAAGACAAATATGGAATATGGCTCAAGACAATATGGAAAGACAAGAACTTAGCCCTCACCACCAAAATCAGGCTAATGCCTAGTAACACTGGTCCTCTCCATTTTCTTATATGCTTGTGAGTCATGGACACTAACAGCGGAGCTAGAAAAGAAGATAAACGCCATGGAAATGAGATGCTTCAGGACCCTGCTCGATATCTGTTACAAAGACCATATCTCCAACGAACAGATACGAAAAAAAATACAACAGGAAATTGGAAAGTATGAAAACCTGCTGACCACAACCAAGAAAAGAAAACTGGAATGGTGTGGCCACGTTACCAGAACCAACGGGCTTGCAAAGACCATCCTGCAGGGTACCACCAGAGGAGGCAGAAAGAGAGGAAGACAAAAGAAACGTTGGGAAGATAATATCAAGGAATGGATAGGTACAAAACTGTGCGAGGCAATGAGAAAGGCTGAGAGACGGGAGGAATGGAGGAAGCTGGTTTACATGTCATCTGTGGCGCCCCAACGGTCCAATAGACTAAGGGATATGTAGGATGTAGGTAGTGCATGAAGGTTAATGATAACAGAACGTGGCATTTCCTAATGTGTCTCAAAACTATATGTAGTATTACATGATCCTTAAAATGTATCCATCCATCTATCCATTCATCTGTCTATCTATCCTTCTACATATATCTATCCTTGTATCCATATATCTATCCTTCTATTTATCTATCTATATATTTACCCATCTGTCAATATGTACGTTTGTCTATCTGTCTGCCTATCTGTCTATTTATATGTCTATCATCTATTTATTTATATATTTGTTTATCTACCTGCCTATCTCTAAGACAATGAGCTTCTGTATCTGTAAAAGACAGACATTTGTTTAACTAGACTCAGATATAAGACCATTGCTTTTCAGAAAAGTATACCAAGAATTCAATAAAACAACTCAACAGAAAGCAACAACAATAATAACAACAATAACTTCTATAACAATTAAAGTATTACTTGCCCAGAAAACAAATAAAAAAAATCACTCTATGCGTGACTATAGAGTATCTTAA
>OX421495.1:28647720-28800970 GCA_949126835.1 Anisus vortex
CTGCCATTTATGTCTCTTCGTGATCCTCTAGTGCATCCGACATGATTCTCTCCAAGAAATGTAAAAATAAGTGGGGCCGGGGGGGGGGGGCAGAAAAGATCTCGTACCGGCATCTTTTTTTTCTCTCGAGGGCCCTGCTACCTAACACTATTTGGACTAGCTATACAATAACCTAATATGTCATTTTCGAAGGCGGCTTTTAAACGCTGCTTCACTAGCCTTCGATAAACAACGTGGCCTGAACGAAATTTCTGCTTGTCAGCTTATTACAAATTCTGGCACAGTACCACGTGACATTAATTCTCTACGACTCTACGAGGTCGCTGTCAAAGTAAGTTTCTCTTTCGGACAATAAATAATGCTTCCTAAGTTACGTGTTCTAGAAGTGGGGGTTGAATTGCTTCCCCGAAGGTGTGAGGTTTTAATCCTGGTCACCCCCGGCAGCTACTGTGAGGTCTAATTCAAGAGCTCTGAACAAATAAAGTCTTTACTTTCTTTTATTGTTGACTTGCCTTCATTTATTCAAACTCTAAGATAATCTCACTGAATTATAAGTTTAGTTCTATGAATAGATGATGACCAAACCGAAACTTTTTATTTCAAGTCGGGTCAGTCACCAGAAATAAAGTTTTGGGAAGTTAATATAGGATTTAATGGCGTGAGTGCCATGTACGTAGTCAGGAATGCAACTTCTTCCTTCATATTACTTGTAGTCAGGAATGCAACTTCTTCCTTCATATTACTTGTAGTCAGGAATGCAACTTCTTCCTTCATATTACTTGTAGTCAGGAATGCAACTTCTTCCTTCATATTACTTGTAGTCAGGAATGCAACTTCTTCCTTCATATTACTTGTAGTCAGGAATGCAACTTCTTCCTTCATATTACTTGTAGTCAGGAATGCAACTTCTTCCTTCATATTACTTGTAGTCAGGAATGCAACTTCTTCCTTCATATTACTTGTAGTCAGGAATGCAACTTCTTCCTTCATATTACTTGTAGTCAGGAATGCAACTTCTTCCTTCATATTACTTGTAGTCAGGAATGCAACTTCTTCCTTCATATTACTTGTAGTCAGGAATGCAACTTCTTCCTTCATATTACTTGTAGTCAGGAATGCAACTTCTTCCTTCATATTACTTGTAGTCAGGAATGCAACTTCTTCCTTCATATTACTTGTAGTCAGGAATGCAACTTCTTCCTTCATATTACTTGTAGTCAGGAATGCAACTTCTTCCTTCATATTACTTGTAGTCAGGAATGCAACTTCTTCCTTCATATTACTTGTAGTCAGGAATGCAACTTCTTCCTTCATATTACTTGTAGTCAGGAATGCAACTTCTTCCTTCATATTACTTGTAGTCAGGAATGCAACTTCTTCCTTCATATTACTTGTAGTCAGGAATGCAACTTCTTCCTTCATATTACTTGTAGTCAGGAATGCAACTTCTTCCTTCATATTACTTGTAGTCAGGAATGCAACTTCTTCCTTCATATTACTGTGGAAACCCTCGTTAGGTCCGAGGAAAAAGTCCACAATTGAAAACTAGATAAAAAATTTTATAAAATACAAATAAGAATTACAAAACAGATGACGGAGATTCATGGGAGGCATTTAGTCCAACCCTTGAGGGAAGATTTGAAACCCGGTACAGGGTGAGCAGTAATGGAGGCTTGGTCCAGTGTGTTCCACAGTCTAATGGCTAACGGAAAAAAAAAGAATTTTTGTAAACGTCGGTGCGTGCGTGTGAAACACACATCAATAGAGTGACGTAACAGCAACGTGACGTCAGTCTTCAATGGAGACGTGTTTCTTTCTCTGCGTGACTTAGTTAAGCCAAAGACTATAAAAAGATGGACCGCTTCCTTTTATATTTCTGCTATTTGACGACTCGAATATCTTTTTGATGTGCTCCGGAAAACATGAGGACATTTCAGTTCTAAAAATATAGCAAACGGTCCATCGTATTATAGTCTTTGGTTAAGCCAACTTCATTTGATAACTTAATACATGTGTTTGAAATAGGTTATAGCTAAGCTTATCCCAGATTTACGTCTTGTGTCGCTTATAGACTGGAGGGCGTGTACCAGGTAGGCTCTAATCAGACACACCCCCTGACCTATTTAACAAAGGAAATACGAAAACACTCCCACCTCGAAAAAAAAAATGAAGAGTATTTTAAGAAAGAACATGATATAGCAAGTATTGAACGTTGGTCTATTTGTATAAATTACTCATATAATGTACATTGGCAGGTTTTTTCATTTAGAAATCATTAAATACCTGTACCCCCTTCCCCTCTCTGATCCACCCATTAACATCGTTACATCCTGGACGTAAGAAACGTAAGGTGGACTATGAGTGTTCTAGTCTAGTGGGGAACTGGTGGCCCGTTCAATGTGTTCTAATCTAGTGGGGAACTGGTGGCCCGTTCAATGTGTTCTAGTCTAGTGGGGAACTGGTGGCCCGTTCAATGTGTTCTAGTCTAGTGGGGAACTGGTGGCCCGTTCAATGTGTTCTAATCTAGTGGGGAACTGGTGGCCCATTCAATGTGTTCTAGTCTAGTGGGGAACTGGTGGCCCGTTCAATGTGTTCTAATCTAGTGGGGAACTGGTGGCCCGTTCAATGTGTTCTAGTCTAGTGGGGAACTGGTGGCCCGTTCAATGTGTTCTAGTCTAGTGGGGAACTGGTGGCCCGTTCAATGTGTTCTAATCTAGTGGGGAACTGGTGGCCCGTTCAATGTGTTCTAGTCTAGTGGGGAACTGGTGGCCCGTTCAATGTGTTCTAGTCTAGTGGGGAACTGGTGGCCCGTTCAATGTGTTCTAATCTAGTGGGGAACTGGTGGCCCGTTCAATGTGTTCTAATCTAGTGGGGAACTGGTGGCCCGTTCAATGTGTTCTAATCTAGTGGGGAACTGGTGGCCCGTTCAATGTGTTCTAATCTAGTGGGGAACTGGTGGCCCGTTCAATGTGTTCTAGTCTAGTGGGGAACTGGTGGCCGTTCAATGTGTTCTAGTCTAGTGGGGAACTGGTGGCCCGTTCAATGTGTTCTAATCTAGTGGGGAACTGGTGGCCCGTTCAATGTGTTCTAGTCTAGTGGGGAACTGGTGGCCCGTTCAATGTGTTCTAGTCTAGTGGGGAACTGGTGGCCCGTTCAATGTGTTCTAATCTAGTGGGGAACTGGTGGCCCGTTCAATGTGTTCTAGTCTAGTGGGGAACTGGTGGCCCGTTCAATGGTCTAAATCCTAATAAACGTCGTGATAGTTGTCAAAACATGGAACCCACGCTTTCGCTGGGTAGCTTGGGTTGAGTTAACGCCACTGTGTGACGTTTTGCTGGCCACACATACCGCCCTTACGAATTAACCTTTGAAGTTGTTCAACTGCAAGTTTTACGTCTTCGCCCTTCTTCATCTCATAAATTACAGACGATCTTTCTAGAACTAAGATTATTGTATGCTACAATCATCGGTTGTATGAGTTTAAGTCTTGCATTTTGATCAGTGTTATAAATAATGTTAAGTTACTGGTTTTCCTAACTTGTTCAGGCAACCCATTTCATGCCCGGGTGCCACTGCCTTTCAATGCTAAAACTTCTGTCTTTCTCTTCCTTCTCTCTATCTTCGACCCCTTAACTCAAAGAATAAAGCCCTAAAATAAAACGTGTAGGTTGTATATTGACATAACGTCACGTGAGCTAGGCATCTCCAGTTACAGTCTACTAGGATGTGGACCATAGACTCTGTATTTGAAGATTTTATTTGAACATTGCTTCAAAGAATATATTCACCTATTTTACAGTTGGAAAAAAATATTTAACAAAAAAAAAAAACAAAAAAAAACTTCCCATATACGAAGCTCACATTTGTAAATACAAATTTTTCAACATGAGACATATTTTATTTTCATGATAAATGTAAGGAAAATAACAAAAAAACAACATAAGCCTTAATGATTATTTAAAAAAAAAATCTGCTTGACCTATTTATTTGTATGTGTGTTTTACACATTTTGACCACAGTAACCATTTATCGTGAGTCCAACTCCACAGTAGAGCGATAAGTTATCAAAGAACCTGTGACATAATATAGCAGATAATGTCACATGGTGACGATTTTACCACATCTCAAGTTAAGGGTGGGAGGGGGGGCTCGGAGGTGCAATGATACGGCTTGACCCAATGTACACACACTGAGGGGGGTGTGGGGTGGGGTGGGGGGGGAGTAGGGGTATTAGTGGTTTCTTTGATGGGTCCAGCCGTCCCAGCTGTTGATGGTCAAGGTGGCTGGTCAGCTGAGGTGACCGCAGAAGCAGAGACGCACAAAATTCCTCCGACGTTTTGATCTGGACTAGAAAATATTCTAGCGGTCAACTTCAATGGGCTCTGACAGTACGTGATTTTACAGTTGTTTTAAACAATCTCTTTATACAGCTCTTTATAAACCTCTGCAGGCCTATAAACCTCTTTATAAACCTCTGTATAAATCTCTGTATAAACCTATGTATAAACCTCTGTAGCCCTATAAACCTCTTTATTAACCTAAGTCTAAATCTCTTTATAAACCTCTGTAGGCCCATAAACCTCTTTATAAACATCTGTATAAATCTCTTTATAAACCTCTTAATAAACATCTGTATAAATCTCTTTATAAACCTCTGTATAGACATCTGTATAAATATCTGTATAAACCTCTTTATTGACCTTTGTAAACATTTATTTTATAAATATATTTTAAAACTATCTTTATAAATCTCTGTATAAATATCGTTATAATTCTTTTATCAATCTCATTATCAATCTCATTATCAATCTCATTATCAATCTCATTATCAATCTCATTATCAATCTCATTATCAATCTCATTATAAATCTCATTATAAATCTCATTATGAATCTCATTATAAATCTCATTATAAATATAATAATATGTATACATCTATTTATAAATCTAATCTAATTATATATCTTGTCTTCAGCTTTTATCACAGACAATGTAGACTCAACTACATTCAACGGCAGGTTTGTCAAGGTCAAAATGTACTTTCTGCGCGATGGAAATCGAAACTTACAAAGACTGCATTCTCCATCCGGGTTGAGTTTTAAATTTAAAAATCAATCCAACATTTTCCACATCAATTCGAGATTTATTATTATACACCCCACCCCATTTAAAAAGACAACAACAAACAAACAACAAAATAATGTATTAAAATTGATACAAATTATTCAAACATTTTAATATCAATGTTACAGGAGGAAATACACACTTTGATCAGTAAACAAGTTATAGATACATACATAGATATATAGATAGATGGATATATATATATATATATATATATATATATATATATATATATATATATATATATATATATATAGATAGATAGATTAGATAGATAGATAGAAAGATAGATATATAGATAGATGGATGGATAGATAGATAGATAGATAGATAGATAGATGGATATATAGATATATATATATATAGATAGATAGATAGATAGATAGATAGATAGATAGATTGATAGATAGATAGATAGATAGATAGATAGATAGATAGATAGATGGATAGATAGATAGATAGATAGATAGATAGATGGATTTATAGATAAATAGATAGATGCATAGATAGATAGATAGATAGTTAGATAGATAGATAGATAGATAGATAGATAGATGGATATATAGATAGATGGATAGATGGATATATAGATAGATAGATAGATGGATAGATAGATAGTTAGATATTTAGATAGATAGATAGATAGATAGATAGATAAATAGATAGATAGATAGATAGATAGATAGATAGATAGATAGATAGATAGATAGATAGATAGATAGATAGATAGATAGATAGATAGATAGATAGATAGATAGATAGATAGATAGATAGATAGATAGATAGATAGATAGGACAAAGAAAAAAATATAGAGAGAGGGAGAGAGAGACTTACAGATTCTGAGACGTAAAGAGTGGCTGAGAGAGTGACAGAGAGAGAGAGAAAGACGAGGTGTAAGAGAGAGATTACATGTATTTAGTATTAACGAAATCTGTAATGTATTTCTCCAGCCACTACCTACCCTCTGTGTGATTGTTACATATGATTGAATGATTCATTGATTCCTGTCAATTGCATTGGCTTGTACAGAAGTATAAATTGACTCAAGTGAGTGGAGTCAGGACGCCGTTACAAGTTGTTCACCTATACAGGAGGTTTATTACAACTGTCAACATTGTGAAGACAAGTATCACTTTAGACACAACAACTTCTTTATTCACTAAAAAAAAACTTCTACAAATATGCTCAGGGACAATTACGGTTCAATATTTGTTCACATTATTTGATTTCGCCTTTTTTAAATAGCCAAGACACGGCCTCGACCTGAATATATTATTAGTCAATTGAAATGAAATAAACAGCCTAAGAAATCCAAAATAAACTTCTGTCTTTGTATTTCAGTTAGTTTCTGGTATTATTATATTTATAGCTATTATATATATTGCCTACTTTTTAATGATTCAATAGGGATTTATCAATGATTTACCATAAAGTGGGCAGAAAAAAAAAAGTAAAAAACAGCTTTCGAGGGGGGGGGGGGGGGGGGGAGGAGGGGGTTGCAATTGTGAGCTCAGGAAATAACGTCTATGTGTCAAGTTTCAGATGAGAGGAAAAATGACAGTACAAATGACAGGATAAATGACAGGGAAATGTCAGGACACATGACATGACACCACTGGGGAACAGATGGATTCGCATATTAAGTTTATACCATAATAAATTTATATTTTTCACCCAATGCTAGCCATACTTTTTTTCTGCCATTCAATATATATATTTTCTCTCTCTCTCTCTCACACTCTCTCTCTCTATTTCCTATCTCTACAAACATAATTTCTGTTTATTTATCTTTTCCCACTTCTTTCTCTCTCTCCTTCCATTCTACTTTTACTTTTTTTCTCTCTTTTTCTTAACTACTCCCCTCCCCTCCCCCAACTTGGCCCCAATCTTTTCTGTCTTCGCATTTCGTTTTATCTCTCTCTCTTTTCTTCTTCTTCTTTCTGTATCTCCTAGTTCCAATGATTTCAATTCTAGAAACCATCTTTGTTTCTCTGCTTTTCTCCTATAAACATTCACATAGTGAATTCCAGATTTTGTTGAAGTAAAAACACAACTGATCCAATGTTTTGTTGTTTCATTCGTGGTTCAAGTCTGTTGATGTTTTATTCTCAATGTCAATCATTCAATGCAAACATCTTCTTGAAACAATGAATTTTCAAATCTTCGGTAGATAGAATAGTTAGTCTAGTGTTCAAATCTTCGGTAGATAGAATAGTTAGTCTAGTGTTTAAATCTTCGGTAGATAGAATAGTTAGTCTAGTGTTCAAATTGTGTGACTTTTTCTTGCATTAGATTCTGTTGAAATTCAGACCCTGTTAGTACAAAGACAGAAAATGTCAATATTAATCTACTTTCAATACAATAATTTTTAGTAGGCCTAATTGGTTTGTTGTTCTTTTTTTAAAATATGAATGTGAATATGCAGGCTATATGGTATCCAATGTGTTTTTTTAGTATCTGTTTGTGTTATATCTATGTCTATTGTTCTCTGTAGCGTGACTTTGGTCACGTGATAGAATGATGGTCAACATTAACTTCTTTGTAGTTAGGCCTATATTTTACCTCAAGGAATAATAAGATCACGTGAATGTATATTTACGTGATATCGTTGATACGTTTTTGTATTCAATTTCATTAAATTTACAATTGGAAAAATGTAGATGTTTGAGATAAAAAGTTGCAAGAATGTTGCATAATTGAACATTTGGTTAAAATCAATGGACTCGTGATTGAAGTAAGGGAGACAGAGGGGGAGGGGGGCTTGAATGAACGTGTTGAAATCAACAACTGTAAACTTCAACTGGATCTAGCCAACCTCTTAATTAACGTCTTCATGTCGTGAGGCTAAACATTAGTTTTCTGGCCATGTCCCAATTTGTGCTCAGGCCCGTGAAGACACATCAGTCAAAGTTCTTCCCTGCTTCTCTCTCCTTCAGTAAAAGTTCTTCCTTGCTTCTCTCTCCTTCAGTAAAAGTTCTTCCTTGCTTCTCTCTCCTTCAGCTGACACTTGAAACTAGTCAAGAGTTTGTTTTCGCTTTACAGTCGATCACACGGCTGGAAGCCACGCCCAGAATCGATCGATACGACTGTGATTGACGTGGCGAAAAAAAAAACCCACAGCCGGCACAGCGAGGACAGGTCTGGTTGACAAAAGGGGCGCGGCCAAACTGAGGGCTTGTCCCTTGTCGCTAATAGGATGTGCTTGTCACCTTGTCCCGCCCACCTGAAGAGGTAGTCCTCATATTGACGGAGGTCATCTCCCATACGAGGGGTATATTTTCTCAAGGCTAGTAAAAAGCAGTATCTGTGGCCTGTGTGTACGCTGGCTAGTATAAGAGGACTTAGTGTTTGTCTAAGTTGTGAAGTTCTCTACCAAACAGTTTCTATTCTGCCCTTAGGCTCTGTAAAGGCAACAACAAGCACAAGATTAATCATATTAATAATTGCATATGTGTCCAGTGTATGCTACTGTGTGACTGACACAAACACTGAACATCACTCAACTGATTGGTTCTTGGAGAGATAACTTGTAATTGTAATATTTACAATAAATACAGCCACCACTGTTGACCATATAATCAGATTAAGTTTGAAGAAACTACAAGCATTTGTTCAGACTGCATATACACATTCATTGCCTTCAAGTGTTCCTTCTGTGAATCCAGTATTCATGGATGCCTGCATATCAATGGATTGAATGGATTAAGTTAACAGATTTCAGCTTATCCATTATCCAGCTTTATTCAGTGATTAGTGTATTTATGATTGTATAATTTCAACAGTTTTAAGTATGGTTCAAGTTTTCACGTAATATCTGTGTGTGATCAAATTCTTCTATTTATGAACAATTCTAGGACATACCGCCTTGGTGTGAACATTTTGTCTTTAAACAAGGTAAGAGTTCTCTTTTTATTGATAAAAATATTCTGAATAATTCTAAAAGTACAACACACACAATAATTGTATACACCATATAGATCGTTTATACATTTCAAACTTTATACATTTATTACAGTGAACGGTAGCTTACAGGTGTAATAATGTATTGACTATTTCACAAATTACTATTAGGCTATTTATTGAAAATGGTGAACGCTGCTTCACCGGTCCCAAAGATCAATCCGACGGGATACTTTTACTATTAATTACATTTTAAAAAAATTAATAATAAATTAAAGCCTACATTAATAAAAAATATACCATAACCGCCGTAAAAATCTACATTTAATGTCATAATCTTTTTTAATTCGTGTATACATAGTACACAAACTCATTAAAAATAGTTCAGCGAGTAAACTAAATAAAATGGAACTTGTCCATTCCTCTATTTGACTTGTCCATTCCTCTATTTCATTCTGTTAGTAGTCCAACATGTAAAATTAGTTTAGCGAGTAAATTGAATCTCTGCTATTGTCCATTTCTTGAGTTTATTCAGTTCCTAGTGAAATAGTAAATAGGTGTAGAACGAAAACCAATATGGGAGTGAGAGAAAGTGAAAACACCTGTGTGTGAGGCTACGCGTGGATAGATTTCTATAGATTCCTGCTGAAGTTTTCTACTTGACACTATTCTCTCACAGACCTGGGTTAAGGTGACAAGGTGCATACACTGACAATCTATTACTGTGGACGTTAGCAGATATTTAAAACATGAATACGATACAGAAACTTAAGCCCACAATACTGTTGTATATACACTTCACCCAAATATAATAGTGTTTATATATTATACCTTAACATAATGTTATATAGGCCTATACCTAAACTAGATCAAAAATATAATATTGTTTATACATTATACCTTAACATAATGTTCTATAGGCCTATACCTAAACTAGATCAAAAATATAATATTGTTTATACATTATACCTTAACATAATGTTCTATAGGCCTATACCTAAACTAGATCAAAAATATAATATTGTTTATACATTATACCTTAACATAATGTTATATGTACCTAAACTAGACCCAAAAATACAATTTCCTAAATAAACCCAAATACCACAAAATATAATTTGTTGCGAAAAACTGTAAAGAGAACTCAAAAGTCTATTACTACTATACTAGACAGTACGATGGTCGTGTTGAATTTAATGATTTGGTTTAACCAGACCACGCTACAGTCAAGACTTGTAACTCGAGAATAAACTAAGTAGATCTATATTTCATAAGTAATTCACCAAGTATTTATAGAGACATTTTTCAAAGACCACGCTGCAGTCATTACTTGTAAACCGAGACTAAAATAGGTAAATCTATATTTTATAAGTAATTCACCAAGTATTTATGGAGACAATTTCCCCAGAGTTCATTCAGTTGAAGTTTATAGATTTTTAAACAATCAGACTTTTACATTAGTGACTACCGGCGGAATAGAAGAAGTATAAAACGAGGGCTTCTATATTTCTCTCTTTCTCTTTTCCCCTTATTCCTTCCCTCTCCTTTAGTGGAAGACTATTTCCGCATTTACTAAAGTAAAACCGTTTATTCTATTGGATTTTATTTTAATCTTAATGTAAGTAGAAACATGTACAATAAATTAGAGACAGAAACATTTTTGTTTTAATATAAAATCGGAGTATACACATTGGGATCGCTTTCATTTCCTATATTATACATAATATTAGTGAAAAACGGAATAATATTTCTTGAACACTGAAATATACAAAACATATAGACATCAACAGAGCTAATGGAATTAGACAATTACAAATATTAGATGTAAACTTATTATACAATTTATGGAAAACTGATATGGCTTAGGTCATCATTGTTTATTTTATCGTGAAAATAAAGAAATTAAACTAATATTATAGAACACAGGTTTACAAAGGATCGCTTATTCCTCTAGACTTTAGTGGCTTTCTGACGATCTCATTGTCCATTCTTTCCGTGGCCTTAATAAAACACATCGAATTTTCACTTGTTATTTATAGCCTATACAATAGCTATATGTAGAACTCTGTATTAACTTTTCACTGTTATTTGGTTGTGGTTTAAATTTGAATTACAATTCCATGACAATCAAGTAAACATATAACATGACAAACAATTAAACATATAACATAAACATAAATGTGACAAGAACAATCAATATTTCAACCAACAAAATCCCGTACATTATTGCGTCAACGAGACTCGCGTCAGACATTTCGTTATAATTAGTAATAAAATAGAATGGAGTCATTCAGCTATCAATCAAAGGAAGCATACAAACCATCAACCAAGTCTTTGCTTCAATGACCCTTTTATATTATTAGATTTATCAGCAAGACAGAGCCGTGTCGCATCTACTTAAAACGTGTGGTCAGCCTCTATAAGCTGACTCAATAATTTTAGGTATTTTGAAGATTTCAATACTAGAAGTTTTTTTTACATTATCAAAACAAATATTTGATATCTTAACAATAATTCGCACAGATGTGTAGGCGTATTCGTTATGCTAATTAATGCAACCCATTAGATCCAATAAATATTGACATAAATGCGATACAAGGTAAAGACCATACAAATAATTCAGCCTTTGTCTTGTGGAAATAACAGAAGCGTGAGTAGCTATAGGCCTACAGATGCTTCATTTATGTAGAGTATAATACACGCATTAAATTAATTAGTTTATGAAGACTTTTGCTCTAGTACAAATAGTTTATTGAAATCAATTCTATTATCTAACAACAACAAAAAAAGTAAAGTACCCGTCGGACCGAAGCCGCGTTCAACAGTTTCAGTGGCCACGGCATACTTGATGATATGTGGCCAGCACAATGCCCAAACGTTGTGAGCCATTTTATCTAAAACATTATTCTTTTATTTAGTAAATTAAATTGTGAGCTATTTTATATAGTATTTAATGCGTATTAATATCTTAGCAATATGTTTGGTGCATTGTTATTTACGGAAGTGACGTGAATCTTGTGTTTTGTCTAGGCTGTGAATGGCGTGTTGGTTTTTGTAATCAGATGCATAGACAGTGGTCTCTTAATTTTCCATGTATTGAGATTATAATAAAGTTTGGGGTTGTTTTAATTGTCTCCTGAGTTATTGAATAATAGTACTTCAACATTGGCGCCCACTCCCAACTAGATCTAGGTAGACCGTTGATCCAGGGACACCCTCGAGTCCACGGACACCCTCGAGTCCACGGACACCCTTAAGTCCAGGGACACCCTCGAGTCCAGGGACACCCTCGAGTCCAGGGAATAAATCCAACACCTTCGGTACGCCAGTCGACCGCGCTGCCGCTCTACCACCATATCCATAGTGATCTAATAAAGTCGGTTAGACAAAGTTAAAGAACCGGTTTTCGGCAACCGGTGGGATAAAACCACTGGTTAAAATATCAACTTTTGGATATTTCAGCGACTGCGCTTTGTTGATTACCGAATAAGAAAATTTAAATTAATTTCTAATGTCAATATCTTTACCAAGACTTTAAACATATAGTAAAGACACGGTATTAATGGTTGAGATTCAACAGTAACCTTACGACTCAATGTGTTAGTTAGGCTTTATATTCAACCCAATTATGAACTGCAGCTAAACTTATCGTACTACACATACATATACACATACATATACACATACATATACACACACGTATATACACAAAGACATATAGACCTACAGACACACACATTCACAAACATATTTTACACGCAATGTTGTTTTGTGGTACCGATTCATAGGTTTCCCCAAGTCAGTGTGTTTGTCTGTTGGTTTGTTTGTTACGAATGCAAAGAATGACAACAATGTAGATCGTGCGTTTTCTTCAGGTCACGTGGTGTTTGAAGTATTCCTCCGCGGTACATAACTCCCGGTGGCCCATGGCCATTGAGCACGTGTCGAGGGCCCTTGGGTTGATAAGACACAGTGTGTACTTGAACAATACTACTTGTTGTAAGATTGAGATATTTGTACTAATAGACGTCTCACACGGGTTATCACACATGAAGTCATCTCAGTAGGAGCTTGCCAGTAGAATCAAATAGAGAACTATATGTAATCCAGTATAGAAAACTATATGTAACCCAGTATAGAGAACTATATGTAACCCAGTATAGAGAACTATATGTAACCCAGTATAGAGAACTATATGTAACCCAGTATAGAGAACTATATGTAACCCAGTATAGAGAACTATATGTAATCCAGTATAGAAAACTATATGTAACCCAGTATAGAGAACTATATGTAATCCAGTATAGAAAACTATATGTAACCCAGTATAGAGAACTATATGTAACCCAGTATAGAGAACTATATGTAACCCAGTATAGAGAACTATATGTAATCCAGTATAGAGAACTATATGTAACCCAGTATAGAGAACTATATGTAACCCAGTATAGAGAACTATATGTAATCCAGTATAGAGAACTATATGTAACCCAGTATAGAGAACTATATGTAACCCAGTATAGAGAACTATATGTAACCCAGTATAGAGAACTATATGTAATCCAGTATAGAGAACTATATGTAACCCAGTATAGAGAACTATATGTAACCCAGTATAGAGAACTATATGTAATCCAGTATAGAAAACTATATGTAACCCAGTATAGAGAACTATATGTAACCCAGTATAGAGAACTATATGTAACCCAGTATAGAGAACTATATGTAATCCAGTATAGAGAACTATATGTAACCCAGTATAGAGAACTATATGTAACCCAGTATAGAGAACTATATGTAATCCAGTATAGAGAACTATATGTAACCCAGTATAGAAAACTATATGTAACCCAGTATAGAGAACTATATGTAACCCAGTATAGAGAACTATATGTAACCCAGTATAGAGAACTATATGTAATCCAGTATAGAAAACTATATGTAACCCAGTATAGAGAACTATACAGGCATATATAGACACACATAGCCTATACAGGTATATATATAGACACACATAGCCTATACAGGTATATATATAGACACACATAGCCTATACAGGTATATTATGGTATATATATATATAGACACCCATAGCCTATACAGGTATATATATAGACACACATAGCCTATACAGGTATATATATAGACACACATAGCCTATACAGGTATATTATGGTATATATATATAGACACCCATAGCCTATACAGGTATATATATAGACACACATAGCCTATACAGGTATATTATGGTATATATATATAGACACACATAGCCTATACAGGTATATATATAGACACACATAGCCTATACAGGTATATATATAGACACACATAGCCTATACAGGTATTTTATGGTATATATATATAGACACCCATAGCCTATACAGGTATATATATAGACACACATAGCCTATACAGGTATATTATGGTATATATATATAGACACACATAGCCTATACAGGTATATATATAGACACCCATAGCCTATACAGGTATATATATAGACACACCTAGCCTATACAGGTATATATATAGACACACCTAGCCTATACAGGTATATATATAGACACACATAGCCTATACAGGTATATATATAGACACACCTAGCCTATACAGGTATATATATAGACACACATAGCCTATACAGGTATATATATAGACACACCTAGCCTATACAGGTATATATATAGACACACATAGCCTATACAGGTATATATATAGACACACCTAGCCTATACAGGTATATATATAGACACACCTAGCCTATACAGGTATATATATAGACACACCTAGCCTATACAGGTATATATATAGACACACCTAGCCTATACAGGTATATATATAGACACACCTAGCCTATACAGGTATATATATAGACACACATAGCCTATACAGGCCTATCTTGGTTTCTACTCACTACTATACGGAATTATAGTTGTAGCAAACACTTGACTTTTTAAGATTGTTCACTATTGACAGTTTAACCAGAAGAACAATGTCCAATGGAACTGGAACTCGTCAACAAATTTCTTAGCTTAATTTATTCATAATGTAATTTTCGTCAAAAATTTCTCATTGACAAGCAAAGGAAAACTTAGGTACATTTTTATTTCTATAGGGCCTATTTTATTAAAGTGTTTTGTACGTATGTTATAGGCCTAACTACATACGCTCCTACGATTTAAACTGAAGATTGATGCTCAAAAATATGATGTTACAGTGGTAATCTTGTTTCTATTTATTAGATTAGAATATTTTTAAAATAAAATTTTCAACAAAACCAAAAAAAAAAAAAACACCAAAAAAAACATCAAGTAAAAATTCTTTTTCCGCAGTCAACAGGTAAATAGAGTTTAGAACCTGGATATAACAATGTTTGCGCATGCGCATCGTAACGGCTCAAAGATTAAACACGCAATAACTTTGAACAATACTTCTATGACCTAATTCATAAAAAAACCTTCTCTTTATATTTCTATGTTAAGGAAATAATATATTTTTTTTGTTTCATTACATTTTCGGTGGTTGTTTTATTACGTTGGTTTGAGTTTTAACGTTTCAGTCAATTTCTATGTGTGATTTTACACTTTACAATATATCTTATACATTACAGTATACAATATATTACATTACAATATACCTGGGTTTTGTTCTACTACATAGGCATACTGTACATATTTTGTCCTTAAGTTTCTAGTAGTTATAACATTCAATATTAGTCTACATTTTAATCACAAATATATCACTGTCATTCCTAAATATAATATCATTTCAAAATTTGAATGTTGACCGTGATAAAATAAGACATTTTCATATATATAAAAAAGAATCTTTATAGAAAGATCATTGATTTACAAATACATGTTTTTGATGATAAAAGTTTTCTTACTATGACAATCAGAGTTGTCATCTATTTAAGCTACGTAATTATAAATAATTTATAAACTTGGACTTAAATGTAGGCCTAATATAGAGAAATGAAACAAACTTGGCCATTAAAAGGAAAAAAAAATTGTAACCTAAACTGTAAGGGCACACAATCTATTTTTATGTCATTTAGATATTTTTAGCCATTTTATATTTAGCCCATAGTGTCCTTGTGTATTGAATATATTTGTATAGCTTGAAGTTATTCTTTAAGTGTAAAATATAACACACCCAAACAAAACTCAATAGTATACAAATAAACCACGATAAACGGGCAATCAATTTACGCTGTGATCAAATCATCAAGTAGCCGAGTGTAAGAACTTAAGACCGCTTAGCACCATAACCCGATAATGGGATATAGCATCGTACACTTCATACTTAGCATCATAGCCCGATACTGGGATATAGCATCGTACACTTCATACTTTGCATCATAGCCCGATACTGGGATATAGCATCGTACACTTCATACTTAGCATCATAGCCCGATACTGGGATATAGCATCGTACACTTCATACTTTGCATCATAGCCCGATACTGGGATATAGCATCGTACACTTCATACTTAGCATCATAGCCCGATACTGGGATATAGCGTCGTACAATTCATACTTAGCACCATAGCCCGATACTGGGATATAGCATCGTACACTTCATACTTAACATCATAGCCCGATACTGGGATATAGCATCGTACACTTCATACTTAACATCATAGCCCGATACTGGGATATAGCATCGTACAATTCATACTTAGCACCATAGCCCAATACTGGGATATAGCATCGTACAATTCATACTTAACATCATAGCCCGATACTGGGATATAGCGTCGTACAATTCATACTTAACATCATAGCCCGATACTGGGATATAGCGTCGTACAATTCATACTTAGCATCATAGCCCGATACTGGGATATAGCGTCGTACAATTCATGCTTAGCATCATAGCCCGATACTGGGATATAGCGTCGTACAATTCATACTTAGCATCATAGCCCGATACTGGGATATAGCGTCGTACAATTCATACTTAGCATCATAGCCCGATACTGGGATAGATCGTCGTACAATTCATACTTAGCATCATAGTCCGATACTGGTATATGGCGTCGCACAATTCATAGTTAGCATCATATTCCGATACCAAGCGTCGGCTGAGTAAGTATTGATGCTATAATTATAGACTGGCACTGGTTCCTCTCACAGACTATCTTGTACAGACAATTATCTAGTAATGCAACATATCCTTCCATAGACAACTATTAGACAATATGTCAATGTAAGATTGATTTTGTCTAGAACACTGGAACACTCTCCCTGTGTGGAATATAGACTAGATGTATAGTCATTGAATACGATACAATTTACTTTCCACCCTGTAGTACACTAATATAGTGTAATATAAAATTTGATAGAATATAGACAAGCTGTACATTTACATCAATACAACCATTAATAAATGTTGTAAAAATATTTCATTTTGACGTAAAATTGAACTGTCAAATTTTTTTTGTTCGCATACAAAATTAAACATTAAAACGTATTAGCAAAATATATTTTTACTTTCTTAAATTCTAATTTCAATTTACTTGTTGTAAATTAACCAAATATTTTCTATTGTTATTGATAGCTTTCTTTAATCAAAGGATACTTTAAAGTTTAATTGCGTAGATAATTATATATTGCTATGTATTTATAGACATTTAATATTTGCATAAATTATATTCACTCATTAAATATTCTTCACAAAATACTCATTCTAAAGTAGTTTGTTTTAAAATATAAACTGAACTTATTAGGTCATTTCCATTCAATTACAAAGAAACTTTAGCAACTTTAAATAGTTTTGTTCTATAAAATATTAAAGTTTGTTCAAACATTAAAACACAATCGAGATTGTTTCAAAATGGTTATACACTTCAAAATCTCTACTAAAAATGTAAAAAAATTTTTACGTTTCAGGAAAAATATTCTATATTAAAAATCTACAAATAGTTTTTGTTTAAAAATACTAATAAAAAAAAATATTCTAATGAAATGTTGAAAATCATTAGATCTAGTTATAAAACTTGTGATCTATTTATTTCTATTCGACCTATTCCCGTGAAACAATAAAACTATTTGTTTATATAACTTGAATAGAAAGATCTATTTTAATATCTTTTGGTACTGTCAGCTTTAGAATCAGGACATAGCAGGACATATGGCGCTACATACTAACATAGAATCAGGACATAGCAGGACATGTGGCGCTACATACTAACATAATTTATATATATATATAGAGGTCTATATTACTTAAAATAAAGTGTAAAAAAATACAATGTTGCCAAAAGCCCTATATAACCTTCGATGTTGATGGGCAGGAAAATCAACAATTCAACTCAATTCAATATTGCTAGATAATGTTTCTGAATTTTTTTTATTCCTTTGACCTATATTAATAAACTGCGAACAATTCAACTCAATTCAATATTGCTAGATAATGTTTCTGAATTTTTTTTATTCCCCCGACCTATATTAATAAACTACGAACAATTCAATGTTTTGGTTTTATGTCCAGAGCTAAAACAAAACACACAAACATTTCATAATTATTTTTTTTAAATCTTATAACCAATTTGTAGAAATCACTTTATATGATGCATGCAACCTTTTTGTCATAAAGCATAAAATTATCAGTAATAATATAAAGCATGAAATTATTCAGTAATAATATAAAGCATGAAATTATTCAGTAATAATATAAAGCATAAAATTATCAGTAATAATATAAAGCATGAAATTATTCAGTAATAATATAAAGCATGAAATTATCAGTAATAATATAAAGCATGAAATTATCAGTAATAATATCTGTTTAGAAACAGTGGAAGGGTTATGTCTGAGAGTTTTGTGAGAAGTTCTAGAAAACTTTACCATCGAGCATTGGTCTCGAATATGGTAGGGGAATGGGAAGTGATAGTTCAACTCCCAACATTACCAATGCGTGTATATTGGGGATTCAAACCCGACAAAGAGTACGTTGTACATCTAAAGCGCTGAAAGTAACCAACAGTTATTGTTGTTTTAAAACTGCAACTTGAGAATCTCATCATTTCATGCAATCCAGCCCAATTGCCAAATTCAGAGAATAGCTGTAAGGTTCATTACTAGCAAATATTCACAACTGGCAAGAGTAACACCAATAGTCAAATCACTAAATCTAGAAACACTAGAGGATAGAAGGGTGAGAACAAACGCATATAAATACTCTT
Source organism: Anisus vortex (assembly GCA_949126835.1). Taxonomy (NCBI): domain Eukaryota; kingdom Metazoa; phylum Mollusca; class Gastropoda; family Planorbidae; genus Anisus; species Anisus vortex. Next base: position 28,666,939 of record OX421495.1, read on the forward strand.
TCTTCCCGAGTGGCATTTGGGCATGGAATGGGTTACCTGAACAAACCAGGAAAACCAATAACTTATCATCATTTAAAACATTAATAACAATGCAAGACTAGACTCGGACCACGAAGGAACGTAGGACGCAATAATCTTCTCTATAGAAGGAGCTTCTGTAATATAATAACATTAGATAAGATACCCAGTTTATATTTAACACATTTTTGAACCGTTCAATAAACTGCAATGAATTCATGATAGGCGTGTGTGGGCCAGTGTGGCGTGTATGACTTGTGGTGTGTAAATTGAATGATGTGTTTATGTGTATGTGGTGTGCTGTGTAAGTGTGTGTGTGTGTGTGGTATGAGGTTCAATAAAATTCTTCCATCAGTCCCAGTAAGATTAGAATTGTGCGCAGGCGGCCTTAGAGCAGCTTTATTTTATCACCAGGGCTTGTCATATGACGTCACCTGGACCTTCAGGTGTGCTATCTAGTAGCTCGTGTCATTGAAATATTATCAGCAGGCTTCTATGGCGACCACTCGGCCTGGTCCTACCTTTATCTCCCCATCATTCCATGTCAGGGGCGGAACATGGTGAGTGTGGGGGAGGCGGGTTGTCATAAACTGGTAATCTAAGTCCTAACGTAACAATAATTAGGTCATGTGGAATAATGGGGTTTGCTGTATCTGCGGGTGTGTGTGGGTGTTTGTGTACGCGTCTTATGAATTATGAATATAGACCAGTCCATGTATTACGTTAATAGAAGCATGTTTTTAACATAAAAAGTTTTCTTCAAATCCTTTAGTAAAACTGAAATTTTTGAAAATGTACTTTTGCCTATATTTTACTCGCTTGAAGTCAGAATTTGAAATGACTAAATTCAACGCGAATTTTAAAACAGTACGTTATAAATAATGGAAATTAAGTTAAATATAAGAACGATCCTCTAATTAATACACGCAAATGTGTTTGTATCTGGTGGTGGGGGGGGGGGGAGGGGGAACGGATGAAGCTCTTTAAGGCCCTAACACTAACTTATTTCGGTGCCCCCTCCCCCTTACATATGTTATTTGAAATATAAACAATAGCGTAAAAATGAAAAAATAAAATCGCAATAAAAGTAAAATTACAAAAATATGGAACAAATTTTGTTTATTTACAAAAATATGGAACAAATTTTGTTTATTTACAAAAATATGGAACACATTTTGTTTATTTACAAAAATATGGAACAAATTTTGTTTATTTACAAAAATATGGAACAAATTTTGTTTATTTACAATAATATGGAAAAAATTTAGTTTATTTACAAAAATATGGAACAAATTTGTTTATTGTTTACCTAGACTTTATTTATATTTGACAAGTTTTATTTTATTCTCAAGTTTTTGTGTGGTACTTATATCATTCCTAAAACTACATCTATATTTTTTTTATTGACTATTTGACTGATTCTTGTTAAACACATTCTCTGTATAGTTTGACTGATTCTTGTTGAACAAATTCTCTGTATAGTTTTACTAATTCTTGTTGAACAAATTCTCTGTATAGTTTGACTGATTCTTGTTGAACAAATTCTCTGTATAGTTTGACTGATTCTTGTTGAACAAATTCTCTGTATAGTTTGACTGATTCTTGTTGAACAAATTCTCTGTATAGTTTGAATGATTCTTGTTGAACACATTCTCTGTATAGTTTTACTAATTCTTGTTGAACAAATTCTCTGTATAGTTTGACTGATTCTTGTTGAACACATTCTCTGTATAGTTTGACTGATTCTTGTTGAACACATTCTCTGTATAGTTTGACTGATTCTTGTTGAACACATTCTCTGTATAGTTTGACTGATTCTTGTTAAACAAATTATCAGTATCAGATGACCATTAATCTTTCTATGATTTTTTATTTGGTTTTAATTATAAATATAAATACAACATGTGACTAAGTTTTCATTTATAAGTCTAATATGTCCCCTATATTAACTACGCTTTTGTTTTATATTTTATTTTTCTTACTATTTGGATGGCAAAGGGCAAAATCTGCAGATGGAAAATGCAAAACAAAAATTACCGTAAACATTACAATCGTGTAAACTATAGGCTACCTGTGTACCTGTAATTTTTCAAAAGCGTAATCTTACTGGCGCGAAAACGGATTTTAAGACAACTGAACTTATTTTGACGCACAACACAAAATAAGGCGTGAAGTATTGGAGACATACCAATTACCATATACGACCATAAAAACATTTGCTACTTTTTAAAATGTACTTATGGGACCATAAAGCATGACAGTTTTTTTGTTTTTTTGGGTCTCCAAATTGTAATGTTGCGACCGGAACTCCATCAAAAACAAAACTATTATTGATAACTTTTCATTATTTAATATGTCGCCATCACAGGAGCGCAAATCTAATCGTCTTTCCAGACTATGGAGCCAATGATGATGATGTCGCCAAAAAAATATTTGAAAATTGACAAATGTTTAGTTGCCCTTTTTTTTTCAATTGTGCGTACCGCTGTACCGAGGATATACAAACAGTAAGAATACGTCAAAATACAGCAGGTAGCCGAGTATTAAACTTCCATTTAAACGTGTGTTTCTCTCTTTATAAAATACAAGCTACATTGCCCGGCGTTGCCCGGGTGAAAAAAAAGGTCTGTATAAGGTGAAGGGTGCAGATAACATTTTTATAAACTAGAATTAAATATATATATATATATATATATATAAATCTAATATTTAATTAATTTTTTTTTGCTGAATACTTTTAGGAAAGTAATTTAAAATAAATATTGTAATTGGGTAAAAAAAATAGGCAAGTATTTTTATTTAACAAAAATCTAAATTGCCCGTGCATTTACAATGTCTTTTGTTTTTAAAATTGCGAAATAAAAATGTAGAAAAATATGGTTTTGTCTAACTGGAGAATCGAACCCTGGTCGCCTGCATAGCAGTCCGCTACGTTTTCTATTTTTGTAAACACTAAACATGTCATTCAAACACTAAGCTAGCGAAGACACATGGCTGATGTGAAAAATTATTAGAAATTATTAGGCCTACGCCTAAAAAGGTCAGTGACACAAACACACGTGATTTCAAATTGACCAATAGGGATTCTTATGCGGACAAACAGTCTCTTTTTATATATATAGATAGTCAATATACGATAGTTCTGGTTTTCGGTTATTTTTTCTTTTATAAGCCTAATTACGTGTCTTTATATTAACCCTTCTAGCCCATTGATTCTTTTTATCAACACTTCACGTTTTAATTTGAATAAAACGCTGGTTTTAAAAGGGTTAAAATAGCTTCTGTAACATTTATTACCATGTGGGTGGCAATGGTGGTTTAATTTGTGATTGTCTTCCATCATGAAATTTATGTTTGTGTCTGGGTACATGTGTGTTTGTGTCTGGGTACATGTGTGTTTGTGTCTGTGTACATGGGTGTTTGTGTCTGAGTACATGTGTGTTTGTGTCTGTGTACATGTGTGTTTGTGTCTGGAAACATGTGTGTTTGTGTCTGGGTACATGTGTGTTTGTGTCTGGGTACATGTGTGTTTGTGTTTTTATATTGTATTCAGATTTCATAAATAAGATAACGTTATATCCTTTCTTAAATTTCATATTTTTTTGCGTAGGTCTGTCCTCTATGAGTGTTCTTGTTATAATTAATTACAGCTTTTTTTTCCCTTGCGGGTGGCGAGAGGGGGGCCGGTTTTGTATGTGCAGTAGCATATGACACCAGATTAACAAAATTAAATTCCTGCTACATTGTCTGTGCTGCAAGATAATTCTAGAGATCTAAATATCTAATGTTTATGTAATGTAACACTTTTAAAAAGAGAAACACATTTATGCAAGTATTAAAATAGTAATTTAATACTAAGAAAAAATATTGTATAGAATTTGACAGTCACATTTATAATCGTCCATTTAGATTTGTATGGGAAATTAATTCCTATATTTCTAAAATTGAGCAATCATCTTAATTTATAATTACAGTAAAACTCCGACATGTGGTTGGGGGGGGGGGGGGGGGCAAAAGGGAGCAAATGACCCCCCCCTCCCCATTCCCCGGTTGCGCTCCCTTTTATTAAAATACTATAACTTTATTATTAACATTTTCAACCTTCTAAATTTTACTAACCTACTCACTATTAAATCTTGACACATCAAATTTTAATATTTTTCTTTCAATGATAGCTATTGTAGACAAAAACGTTTCATAAAATAAATTATTCTCCTCCTTACAAAACTATCTGCGGTCAACCATGAATAGAAAACTACACGTTTTCTATATGAAGTGACAACTAAATATTACACATAAAGTAACAACTAAATATTACACATAAAGTAACAACTAAATATTACACATAAAGTAACAACTAAATATTACACATAAAGTAACAACTAAATATTACACATAAAGTGACAACTAAATATTACACATAAAGTGACAACTAAATATTACACATAAAGTAACAACTAAATATTACACATAAAGTAACAACTAAATATTACACATAAAGTAACAACTAAATATTACACATAAAGTAACAACTAAATATTACACATAAATTGACAACTAAATATTACACATACATTGAAAACTAACTATTACAAACAAAAGTGACAACATTTGTGTACTAGAATCATGACACCACGTGATGTATCTAGCCAATGGCCATTACTGAACAGTTAGCACCTCTATCTAAAGCCTTATGGGCTCAACTTTTAAACTAATGTTTATTGACAGTAAAATCATTTAGCTTGTCTACTTAGTTTGACCGTTTACCATACAGTACTAGGTATTTACACATTTAGACTACGCATAAAGGTTGCATGTTCAGGCTTCATATTAAGGCTACACATTTAGGCTACACATTTAGGCTACACTCGTACACTACCAATTTAATTTACACGTTTAGGCTACAAAAGTAGACTACTAATTTAGGCTACCCATTTAGACTACACATTTAGGCTACACTCGTAGACTACCAATTTAAGCTACACATTTAGGTTAGGCCTACACACGTAGACTGCTAATTTAAGCTACACATTTAGGTTACACACGTAGACTGCTCATTTGGGCTACTCATTTAGGCTACACTCGTAGACTACTCATTTAGGCTACACTCGTAGACTCTTCATTTAGGCTACCCATTTAGGCTGTACAACCAGGCTGCACATTTTAGGCTACATATTTAGGCTACATATCTAGGCTACACATTTAGGCTACACATATTTGGACTGCATACGTAGGCTACACAAGTAAGCTGCAATGATGTACACATTTCATACTTAGGAGATTAAAAGTTTTACATTTGTGTTTTTTACGATCCCCGATAAATAAAATAACGCCATGCTAATGTAAGATAACAACAAACACATCACACACTTGAGCTACGTTTAAACTATACTGAGCAACCTAAACATTTTAATTCCCTGTTTGTAATGAGTGGCGAAATGTTAAAACTATTTTAGTTAACATTCATCTACCCGCAAAGTTGTGTAGAGTTGTATTTTGAGCCTTTTCCAATTTATTTGTTAACAATCGGATCGCCATTGGTCAGCTGGTCAAAAGTTTTAAATATCAATTGATAGAATAGTCTGCTACATTTTCTTGGAGTCTTTTATTCATGACAATGTACTAGTTGATAATATTGTAACAGGACAAATACGTATACAACTTTTATAAAGGTCAGGATATCTGAAGTATTTACCCAAGCCAGTGATGTTGCGTCTAAAAATAAACATGAACTTGGGATAAAGTTTTGTTATAGAAACACCCAGTCAAATTTCATAGCGTTTTTGTTGCAAGTCATATTCAACACTGAAAGAAGACATGCACTATTTCAGTGTTAGAACCGAACATGTACTACAAGTCATTAAACGTGTAAGTCTTATGAAGACTCGGCTAAAAGTTTATCTACATAAGGCCTAATGATAAGTGACATCGTAAATTCTATGCACATAATCTTGTATTGAAGTATTCCTCAACTATATACTCGGTAGTACCAATAGTAAATTATATGCACACAATCTTGTATTGAAGTATTCCTCAACTATATACTCGGTAGTACCAATAGTAAATTATATGCACATAATCTTGTATTGAAGTATTCCTCAACTATATACTCGGTAGTACCAATAGTAAATTCTATGCACATAATCTTGTATTGAAGTATTCCTCAACTATATACTCGGTAGTACCAATAGTAAATTCTATGCACATAATCTTGTATTGAAGTATTCCTCAACTATATACTCGGTAGTACCAATAGTAAATTATATGCACATAATCTTGTATTGAAGTATTCCTCAACTATATACTCGGTAGTACCAATAGTAAATTCTATGCACATAATCTTGTATTGAAGTATTCCTCAACTATATACTCGGTAGTACCAATAGTAAATTATATGCACATAATCTTGTATTGAAGTATTCCTCAACTATATACTCGGTAGTACCAATAGTAAATTATATGCACATAATCTTGTATTGAAGTATTCCTCAACTATATACTCGGTAGTACCAATAGTAAATTATATGCACATAATCTTGTATTGAAGTATTCCTCAACTATATACTCGGTAGTACCAATAGTAAATTATATGCACATAATCTTGTATTGAAGTATTCCTCAACTATATACTCGGTAGTACCAATAGTAAATTATATGCACATAATCTTGTATTGAAGTATTCCTCAACTATATACTCGGTAGTACCAATAGTAAATTATATGCACACAATCTTGTATTGAAGTATTCCTCAACTATATACTCGGTAGTACCAATAGTAAATTATATGCACATAATCTTGTATTGAAGTATTCCTCAACTATATACTCGGTAGTACCAATAGTAAATTATATGCACATAATCTTGTATTGAAGTATTCCTCAACTATATACTCGGTAGTACCAATAGTAAATTATATGCACATAATCTTGTATTGAAGTATTCCTCAACTATATACTCGGTAGTACCAATAGTAAATTCTATGCACACAATCTTGTATTGAAGTATTCCTCAACTATATACTCGGTAGTACCAATAGTAAATTCTATGCACACATTCTTGTATTGAAGTATTCCTCAACTATATACTCGGTAGTACCAATAGTAAATTCTATGCACATAATCTTGTATTGAAGTATTCCTCAACAATATACTCGGTAGTACCAATAGTATGCTATCAATCGTTTGTTTTAAAAAATGAAGAGTGTTTACTTTGTGGAGTTTTATGACGCGACGCAATAGCACTATGACGCAGAAGTTGTAAGACGCCATGAATTATTCCTATTTTCTATGTTTGTGTTCTAAGAGTTGTTTCCACTTGATCTCTTCCTTTAGTTCTGACCTCAACAGCAACCACGGTTTCCACACCAACCCCGTCCTTGTACCCAGGCTGTGTGGACATAGCCGGGGGTCAAACGGACAGCAGAATCTCCAACATGCTGACCTCCAAACCAACCCACTATGATGCAGTGGGCACAGGTCAGTTTATTAAATGTTTAGTTTACCTGTAGAGAAATATTGTACATGAGATGTGTGCGTATAGTTGGAAGTAGCCTTTGTCCAACGGTATATGACCAATAAGTAATACTTACGACTAAACTATTGAGAGCTTCGTGCAAGTGTATTTAAATGTAACGAACGTATCCATGTATAAAAATGTTGAGCCCACACAATCCCTTAGTGTGCCTTGGTTAGAAAGTGATGTTTCAGTTGATACAAAAATAGTATTTATCATTTATGTAACTATATCTAAGACCTAAATACTAAAAAATTGTGTTTAATAATGTGTTTAATAATGTGTTTAATAATGTGTTTAATAATGTGTTTAATGATGTGTTTAATAATGTGTTTAATAATGTGTTTAATAATGTGTTTAATAATGTGTTTAATAATGTGTTTAATAATGTGTTTCTCTATGTCCCCAGGAATTGGGTCTGGCTATGGTAATAACCCAATGGCACAGTCTATGTCCCCGATGCCTACAACAGCTATGTCCACCATGCCATCCATGGGCTACAGCCCTCAGCCAATGGGCGGCTACTTGAATCTAAACCCGGTGAACACAATTGGCGCCTCGGGCTATATGGCCAATATGACACAAATGGGTGGCTACGGCGCAATGGCGGGCAACGGAATGACCATGTCCAGCATCGCCAACCGACAATTCGATCCGTCATTGATGGACAGGAGCAGCGGACTGAACAGACCCCGCACGGACAAAAACTACCGCAGGGCGTACACCCACGCCAAGCCCCCGTACTCCTACATCTCTCTGATCACAATGGCCATCCAGCAATCTCAGAGCAAGATGTGTACATTGAGTGAAATCTATCAGTTCATTATGGATTTGTTTCCTTTCTACCGACAAAACCAACAGAGGTGGCAAAACTCCATCAGACACAGCCTGTCGTTCAATGATTGTTTCGTGAAAGTTCCCCGTACACCCGACAGACCCGGGAAAGGCAGCTATTGGGCCCTTCACCCAGACTCTGGCAACATGTTTGAAAACGGATGCTACCTACGGCGCCAAAAGAGATTTAAATGCCCCAAAAAGGAAATGATTCGGCAGACGTCAAACTCTGACAGGACCCACGACGATTCCAGCCTCAATCATGACGACAGCAATCAGTCAGGTGATGACCACAGTCCAATGAATTCTCCCATTCCTGGCGGGCACCCTCATCACGCCCTCAACGCCCCACACACACCACCGCGACCACAAGATCACCACCAGCAACAGAATCCTCATCATCAACAGCAGCACCATCAATCGCAACAGCAGCACCAGAACCCAACACCTGTTCAGTTGAAGTCCGAGGTCATGTCTAATTCATCCCCGCACCCACAGGACATATCTCACCCCCCTCCCGCCCAAAGCCTTCCTCCCCAGGTGTGTCATACACCTCTAGCCCCTCACCAGACATCCATTCCTTACCACCACGCCGCTCAAGGGGCGGATCTTAGATCTGCGGACTACGGTCACCTGACCGGCCAGTCGCTGGGCTTCCATTATTCCACAGGGCACTACCACCCACACCACCAGCACCACCATCCCGGCATGCATCAGTTAAACCCTAACCACTCCTTCAACCACCCCTTCTCCATCAACAACATCATGTCTGATGGTAAACTGGATATGAAGCCCCTCTACGACATGGGCTACGGCGCCTACACCCAGATGTCCCCACTCACCATGAAGGACCCCTCACCCCCAGTCATGGGCGGCCACCACGATGCTGGAGGCTACTACAAGGCGTATCAATCTACCGTGGACTTATGACATCAGGCCTCCACGAGGAGCAGTTTCAGCCCTCCCAAATGCGACACCTACAACAACCGCCCTTACGAAAACAATTTCTACTCCAACCAAAACTCTACCTACTCCGTACCTGTAGCAAGAGACGTGTAAAACAACATTCTACTCAATGAACAATGTAAACACACATGCCGTTCTCACACAAGGCTATTCGCTGTTTGAAATATTGACCTTATTGTACAGTAGATATTTTAAAATATTGTGCATTTTATTCTGGATATTCTCAATTTGCAATGAAACATGTGATATCATCACGAGATGACGTCATCGCCCCACATCCATGACAGTACATTCTCGTGATTGGATTGGACAGAACTCTCTAAACCTCATTTGTCGAGGGGGAAATCGTTTTCTAGCTTTAAATTTTCCAAAGATTTATTGTGTTTTATATATTTCTAACATTATTGATGTTATTATGAAATAATTTTATTGTCTGCAGAGGTTGAAATAATTATTTCTTTGTATTGATGTAAATACATACTTCTTATAAAATATACATAAGCAATATAGGCAAAGTAAACAAAAAACATCTGCTTACACGGTTCCAATATCTTTATATTCTATTCTTTCCTATTCTAATATCAAGTGGTTTATAGCGAACAATGAAATATTATACTTGAAACAAAATGCCATTAATGAATATTTTTTTATAATTTGAACTAATGTATGAATGAATTAGACTTCAGAATGATTATATATTAGATTTATGAATGATTAAATTAGACCAATGAGTGATTGAATAATACTTACGAATGATTGAATTAAGACTTAGGGATTGATTGTTGAAGACTTATGAATGGCTAATTAGACTTGTGAATTATTGAATTCGATTAGCCAATGATTTAAATTGACATATAAATGATTGAATACGTTTTATGAATGATTGAATACGACATATGAATGATTGTATTGAGAGACATACAACGACAAGCAACGAAAGTTTAATTTCTATGTTTCACATGTTTGACACATGAGTACACTCCCCCCAACCACCTTATCATTGTGCTATGTGTGTATATGTGTATATGTGTGTATATGTGTATATGTGTGTAGGTGTGTGTAGGTGTGTGTATATGTGTGTAGGTGTGTGTAGGTGTGTGTATATGTGTGTAGGTGTGTGTAGGTGTGTGTATATGTGTGTAGGTGTGTGTAGGTGTGTGTATATGTGTGTTGATGTGTGTATATGTGTGTATCTGCGTATAGTTGTGTATATATGTGTGTATATGTGTGTATCTTGGTGTATATGTGTGTATCTGTGTGTATCTATGTGTATCTGTGTGTATCTGTGTGTATCTGTGTGTATCTGTGTGTATCTGGGTGTATCTGTGTGTATCTGTGTGTATCTGTGTGTATATGTGTGTAGGTGTGTGTATCTGTGTGTATCTGTGTGTATCTGTGTGTATATGTGTGTATCTGTGTGTATCTGTGTGTAGGTGTGTGTATCTGTGTGTATATGTGTGTAGGTGTGTGTATCTGTGTGTATATGTGTGTATCTGTGTGTATATGTGTGTAGGTGTGTGTATATGTGTGTATACGTGTATCTGTGTGTATCTGTGTGTATCTGTGTGTATCTGGGTGTATCTGTGTGTATCTGTGTGTATCTGGGTGTATCTGTGTGTATATGTGTGCATATGTGTGTATCTGTGTGTATCTGTTTGTAAGTCTGTATATCTGTCTCTGTGTGTATCTGTGTGAGTGCATCCGTGTGGTCTTGTATAAAGACCATCACCCCTTTCATTGGTGGACTGGTTCTAAGTGCTCAGTTAGATTGACCACTTGTTCCAATCCTCGGTCTAAGATCTCAACATTCCCGACACGAGAGAACGTGTTTTTTTTTAACGTTTTGTTTTGTTTAGTTTTATGCTAATACACCAAAGAACTATTGTACATGTCTTTAGAGAACAGCTTATTAGCACCCAATTTACACTGTATATATTTTTATCTATCTATGTTTAATCCATTTATGATCACAACATTGTAAGGATGTTAAAAGAGTGTCTGGAACACATGTTATATGCATTTAGAGAAACAACTCACTAACATACTTTGAAGTAAAGTAATTTTACAGTTATAAACCGCAATAACATTTTCGGATGCCACAGCCAAATTGTAATAACGTACATCAAACCTTTTAAATTTCGTTGATTTGTGCTTCTATAATATTGAAATATGTCAATGAGTTTAAAGTCTCAGTTATTGTGTATTCTGTAGGGTACCCTTTTTTTTTTAAACCGTTGTCATAGAAACAGGGTAAAGATTATCAGTGAAGTCAATTAGAATTATTTCTAAATATCGGCGCCATCCTCTTTTTCCGTATTGATCATTCCATGAGAACTGTATTCTAAAAACATATCCTACAATCTCTAGAACAATGTGACATAGGCGTAGTACTGTAATGTGGGCATTTCACAAACAACTCCATACAAAGGTGTACAAATAATAATAACAAAATATTTTATTCTGGTGTACAGTTGTGTACTGTTGTGTACTCTTGTGGTTATTGTACTTTTTAGAAGTACTTGTTATTTTAATAATGGCGCTGTATACTGCTCACATAGTAAAGTGTGTCTAATTGTGTGTGTGTGTGTGTGTTTGTCGGATCACCCTGTTGTTCTATGGATGCTGCAATAGTCCGTTGTTTAGATAAGAACAAATCTGTTTTATTGTCTGATGTAAATATATATTTAAAAAAAAAGAGATTTATTACACTAATGTCTGTACAATAGAAACATGGGGAATAAATTAGACATCACGTGATCTTCGCTGTCTTTGTTTTATTGACATTAATCTTTGTGTAGTTTTAACATATACATAAATATAAATATATATATATATATATATATATATATATATATATAGGCCCTATCTATATAAATATATATATAAATATATATATATATATGTATATATATATATATATAAATATATATATATATATATATATATATATATATATATATATTATACATAAATATGTATACATTATATATATATATTATGATGGCTATTTATATAGCGCTTCTATCCATGCTATTACAGTCAGCCCTAAAACCCCACAATGGAAATTATCAATGAGATATCAATGAGCCGGGGGAAGTAGTGTAGTTCTATATCTACAATTTGCTACAGTAGATTTGATGAAGTAGTTGTGTAGTTCTATATCTACAATTTGCTACAGTAGATTTGATGAAGTAGTTGTGTAGTTCTAAATCTACATTTTACAGTAGATTTGATGAAGTAGTTGTGTAGTTCTATATCTACAATTTACAGTAGATTTGATGAAGTAGTTGTGTAGTTTTATATCTACAATTTACAGTAGATTTGATGAAGTAGTTGTGTAGTTCTAAATCTACAATTTACAGTAGATTTGATGAAGTAGTTGTGTAGTTCTATATCTACAATTTACAGTAGATTTGATGAAGTAGTTGTGTAGTTCTATATCTACAATTTACAGTAGATTTGATGAAGTAGTTGTGTAGTTCTATATCTACAATTTACAGTAGATTTGATGAAGTAGTTGTGTAGTTCTATATCTACAATTTACAGTAGATTTGATGAAGTAGTTGTGTAGTTCTATATCTACAATTTACAGTAGATTTGATGAAGTAGTTGTGTAGTTCTATATCTACAATTTACAGTAGATTTGATTTTGATTTACTTTTATTTTTACCGGCATGTGTAACAAATAAAAATGTGTGCAGACCGGTTACCGGTACATATACCGGCATAAAAAGTGTGACCGGTTTAAGTACCGGCAAGATAAGTGTGGGCAATAAAAATATAAATCCCACACAGACTCGGGATAACTCGCTAATAACTAGCCAAGTTCTTGCTAACTATCAGCTAACTAATTACATTAACAAGGAAAAGTGAAATGTCAACAAACTACTGCAGTGGTCATTGGTAGTGGACACAACACTGCCGCCATTAATATTTTTTTATGATGTCCGGCAATCATTTCATTTTATTGTGTACTAGCCAGTCTGCTCAAATTCCGGACTGTCTGGTTCAATACCCGATATCTTGTAACTTAAGTGAGGGCAGACATGAGTAGTTTATTTAATCAAACAAACGAAGTTTCACTTTATAATCACAATAAGATGAGTTTAATATTATTATAAACACAATAAGATGAGTTTAATATTATTATAAACACAATAAGATGAGTTTAATATTATTATAAACACAATAAGATGAGTTTAATATTATTATAATCACAATAAGATGAGTTTAATATTATTATAAACACAATAAGATGAGTTTAATATTATTATAAACACAATAAGATGAGTTTAATATTATTATAAACACAATAAGATGAGTTTAATATTATTATAAACACAATAAGATGAGTTTAATATTATTATAATCACAATAAGATGAGTTTAATATTATTATAAACACAATAAGATGAGTTTAATATTATTATAAACACAATAAGATGAGTTTAATATTATTATAATCACAATAAGATGAGTTTAATATTATTATAAACACAATAAGATGAGTTTAATATTATTATAAACACAATAAGATGAGTTTAATATTATTATAATCACAATAAGATGAGTTTAATATTATTATAAACACAATAAGATGAGTTTAATATTATTATAAACACAATAAGATGTGTTTAATATTATTATAAACACAAGAAGATGAGTTTAATATTATTAGGCCTATAAACACAAAAGATGAGTTTAATATTATTCTAAACAGAATAAGATGAGTTTAATATTATTCTAAACACAATATGATGAGTTTAATATTATCATAAACACAATAAGATGAGTTTAATATTATTCTAAACACAATAAGATGAGTTTAATATTATTCTAAACACAATAAGATGAGTTTAATATTATTCTAAACACAATAAGATGACTTTAATATTATTCTAAACACAATAAGATGTGTTTATTATTATTTTAAACACAATAAGATGTGTTTAATAGTATTCTAAACACAATAAGATGAGTTTAATATAATTATAAACACAATTAGATGAGTTTAATATTATTATAAACACAATTAGATGAGTTTAATATGATTATAAACACAATAAGATGAGTTTAATATTATTCTAAACACAATAAGATGAGTTTAATATTATTCTAAACACAAAAAGATGAGTGAGTTTAATATTATTATAAAGCATACAATTTGGGACAAAGTATATCATTAAATACAAATGACTCAATAATATGACTTTTTATACAGTCAAACTGCAACTTGCATGACTTGAGCGGGGGAGGGGGATTCTTTTTGTCGAGTTCTTGTGCACGCTATTTTGTATCATCTGGTGTTCCACCCCCCCCCCCTCCAAAAAAACTATACATAACGCAATATGTAGGATACATCCCTGTCTCCACCCCCACCTCCCCTTGTCCTCCCAAGATACATATCGATAAGTTTGAGACAAAACAATTAAAACTATATACAAAACAAATAAACAATAGACACGCGCTACCGGGGAGCTGTTGGGTGGAGGGAATGCATGTTGAGGACTGCGGCGGGTTGAGGGGGTGTGAGTGTTTGAGTGGAAAGGAGGGATGATGAGTAAAAAACACGAACACAAAAACAAAACACCGTCCACCGACCCAAGAGCCCGGGGCCACTTTGTTAGTGTTACTGGAAGGAGTTGTTTATTGTATGATGGTCTATTGAACTGTTTCACGCATCTAGTCACACACATATATAGGCTACACTCACGCACACACAAACACACACTCACATATACATACACACATTTACATACACACACAAACACACATACACAAAGCGAAGACATCTACTTGTAGGAAAAAAAAAGCGTTTAAAACAGTGTGGGACTTTAAAATGTATGGAGCTGCCATTGTGTTTAGAGACAGTTGTATGGAAGGTTCACCACGTGCTGCACGGCTATACATGCATGCAGACGATACTTCCATTCAACCAATCAGGCACACGGTGTAGTATCGGAGTGAATGCAGAGAGACAGCAGCTGAGTTTTCAAACAACTTGTGTATTGATAGACTGTAAGAACTGTACAAACTGACACATACATACAGACTCAAACAATGCTGCGTCATATTGTTATATAACTGTAAAATATTGTAGCATTATGTACACTATTTAAAGTATACTCAATTTTTTTATTGTAATTATATAGGCCTATCAAAATCTAAATACACTATATTTATTTTATAACTATTTATATCTAAATAAATGATTATTAGAACACAAATACCATTTAAAGCGTTGTCTTAATCAATCCGTCCAGCAATTAATGTTTTATGATTTATTCAAAATTTGATAGTTTCCTAACAGTTTTATTTATTCATTAAATTATGTTTATTATTAGTCTAGATCCCATGGAAAACTTTCTAATATATATTCCTTTGCTAGATATTCTAAAATATACAAATATATTCCTTTGCTAGATATTCTAAAATATACAAATATATTCCTTTGCTAGACATTCTAAAATATACAAATATATTCCTTTGCTAGATATTCTAAAATATACAAATATATTCCTTTGCTAGATATTCTAAAATATACAAATATATTCCTTTGCTAGATATTCTAAAATATACAAATATATTCCTTTGATAGATATTCTAAAATATACAAATATATTCCTTTGCTAGATATTCTAAAATATACAAATATATTCCTTTGATAGATATTCCAAAATATACAAATATATTCCTTTGCTAGATATTCTAAAATATACAAATATATTCCTTTGCTAGATATTCTAAAATATACAAATATATTCCTTTGCTAGATATTCTAAAATATACAAATATATTCCTTTGCTAGATATTCTAAAATACACAAATATATTCCTTTGCTAGATATTCTAAAATATACAAATATATTCCGTTGGAAGACTTTCTAAAATACACAAATATATTCCTTTGGAAGACTTTCTAAAATACACAAATATTCTAATGGAAGACTTTATAAAACATACAAATATATTCCTATGGAATACTTTCTAAAATATACAAATAAATTCTTATGGAATACTTTCTAAAATACGCACATATATTCCTACGGAAGACATTCTAAAATATACAGATATATTCCTATGGAATACTTTCTAAAATACACAAATATATTCCTACGTAATACTTTCTAAAATACACAAATATATTCCTATGGAAGACATTCTAAAATATACAAATATATTCATATGGAATACTTTCTAAAATACACAAATATATTCCTATGGAATACTTTCTAAAATACACAAATATATTCCTATTGAAAACATTCTAAAATATACAAAGATATTCATATGGAATACTTTCTAAAATATACAAATATATTCCTATAAAATACTTTCTAAAATATACAAATATATTCCCATGGAAGACTTTCTAAAATACACAAATATTCCAATGGAAGACTTTATAAAACATACAAATATATTCCTATGGAATACTTTCTAAAATATACAAATAAATTCTTATGGAATACTTTCTAAAATACGCACATATATTCATACGGAAGACATTCTAAAATATACAAATATATTCCTACGGAATACTTTTTAAAATACACAAATGGTCCTACATTCCTATTGAAAACATTCTAAAATATACAAATATATTCCTATGGAATACTTTCTAAAATACACAAATATATTCCTATGGAATACTTTCTAAAATACACAAATATATTCCTACGTAATACTTTCTAAAATACACAAATATATTCCTATGGAAGACATTCTAAAATATAAAAATATATTCCTATTGAATACTTTCTAAAATATACAAATATATTCCTATGAAATACTTTCTAAAATATACAAATATATTCCTATGAAATACTTTCTAAAATACACAAATATATTCCTATGGAAGACATTTTAAAATATACAAATATATTCCTATGGAATACTTTCTAAAATATACAAACATATTCCTATGGAATACTTTCTAAAATACACAAATATATTCCTATTGAAAACAATCTAAAATATACAACTATATTCATATGTAATACTTTCTAAAATTTACAAATATATTCCTATAGAAGATTTTCTAAAATATACAAATATATTCCTATGGAATACTTCTAAAATACACAAATATATTCCTATGGAATACTTTCTAAAATACACAAATATATTCCTATTGAAAAAATTCTAAAACATACAAATATATTCCTATGGAATACTTTCTAAAATACACAAATATATTCCTATTGAAAACATTCTAAAATATACAAATATATACATATGGAATACTTTCTAAATTACACAAATATATTTCTATGTATTCTAACAAGACAACGTGTACACAAAGTATTTCTCGTTCATAAATTCAATGTCATTTATTAGGAGACCTATGGGGTGGGGCGGACATTTTATGCAAATATGTACATTGTTTGAGCAATGCCGTCCCAAAACAATTCTCTTAATGACGTGTTGAATAATTGATCATGTGACACAAAGAAATACCCAATGGGATCTCTCACAAACTTAATAAACGATCCAAAACAATAATAATTTGGTGTTTGTGGTTTATAACTTAGATGTTGTTTTTTTCTTTCTTTGACATCGGATTTATTGGAATAGAATTCGGTGAATATAATAACACTATCATGATACTTATTTATTACGGTAAATACATTATTTTAGTTTATATTGTTACACTAGAATAAAGCCAATAAATAAACTCATTAATACGCGTCTATAAGTTATATAGCCTATGTCCTGAAATGTACTGTTTGTTTAAGTTTAGAAAAAAAACTGAACATTGTCTTCACACACGCTAGATCTATTCATATAATATGTTACGGTTAAAATGTGAGATTACTACAACTCAGATCGGTATCAGAAAGCCCGTTACTTTGATAAATATAGTACTCGTTATTATTCTATAGCCAATGTAGTCAATTGTATATCATGAACATTCAAGACATTAAGTGTTTGAATAAAAGAAAAAATATTTACAATAAATTAAGACTCGCTGTTGAAATTGAATAAAAAAACTTTAACTACAAATATAAACCTATACGAATTTAAATAAAACATAAACATCTATAACACAAATTATCTTAACACCTTTGGTGTGCATTCTATAGACACAAACACTCGCATGGATAGACATACAAGCCAACAGTCTGCGACTCTTATCTAGCGGGTGTAGGTAAACAAGCTTTAACCACTTCAACATAATATACAAGAAATACAGTGAACAAATACATTCAACTTATTGAAAACATACACTCTCTCTCTAGAGTAGTTTAAAGTTGTATATAAACAATACAACTACAGTCACCCTATCAATGACTTATTGGGACTCAGTTCCATTAATCTCAAGGGACTTGTTCCTTATGTCAATATTGTCTGATTGTGAATCTAACTCTATTTACACACGTGATCTCGTTCTAGTGAAATATGTTTACTATCCAGGGTCAGTAGGTCAACAGGCAACACATCCTTGGGTTGACTAAAACAATAATTGCTGTTGTCATGTTTATTTTTAGTTTGGAGCCTCCAGTGGATTCGATAAGTTTGGTTTGTTTCACAATAGACAATGTACATGTTTATAGTTTAGTTTTGAGTATCCAGTGAATTCGATTAGTTTGGTTGGTTTCATCATAGACAATGTAAATGTTTATATAACTTCACCATAGACAATGTACATGTTTATAGTTTAGTTTTGAGCATCCAGTGAATTCGATTAGTTTGGTTGGTTTCATCATAGTCAATGTAAATGTTTATATAACTTCATCATATACAATGTACATGTTTATATAACACATTGAAGACGTTATACTAATAATAATCGTACTTCATTAAATAGCAAAAACGTCAGCAATATATAATGAGTGTCTCTAGACGTGTATATTTGCTATCCATGAACCATAGACAAATGCAATGCATACATATTAATAGACAAAACTGCGCCCCCCTCACCAGACTTAGTTATCAAGAAGCAGTTGTGCAGAGTAATGTGCAGATAACAATTGTTATCAGATTAAAGTACCAGTTACTTTGTGTTATTAAATTCTTCTTGGTAAGCATGGAGTAGGCCTAACCAATGTGCACATTGTAATGTAGTTTTATTTTTAGATAACAAAAACAAAAACGTAGCCACACACACGTAGGCACACACACGTATACACACACACGCACACACGTAGACACACACACGCACACACGTAGACACACACACGCACACACGTAGACACACACACACACACACGTAGACACACATGTACATAGACATACATTCACACAAACATAGACACACACACGTAGACATACATTCACACAAACTTAGACACACACACGTAGACACACATGTACATAGACATACATTCACACAAACATAGACACATACACATAGACATACATTCACACAAACTTAGACACACACACGTAGACAGGTAGACACACACACGCACACACGTATACACACACACGCACACACGTAGACACACACACGCACACACGTATACACACACACGCACACACGTAGACACACACACGCATACACACACACGCACACACGTAGACACACACACGCACACACGTATACACACACACGCACACACGTATACACACACACGCACACGTAGACACACACACGCACACACGTATACACACACACGCACACACGTATACACACACACGCACACACGTAGACACACACACGCACACACGTATACACACACGCACACACGTAGACACACACACGCACACACGTATACACACACACGCACACACGTAGACACACACACGCACACACGTATACACACACACACGCACACACGTAGACACACACACGCACACACGTATACACACACACGCACACACGTAGACACACACACGCACACACGTATACACACACACGCACACACGTATACACACACGCACACACGTAGACACACACACGCACACACGTATACACACACACGCACACACGTATACACACACACGCACACACGTATACACACACACGCACACACGTAGACACACACACGCACACACGTAGACACACACACGCACACACGTATACACACACGCACACACGTAGACACACACACGCACACACGTATACACACACACGCACACACGTAGACACACACACGCACACACGTATACACACACACGCACACACGTAGACACACACACGCACACACGTATACACACACACGCACACACGTAGACACACACACGCACACACGTAGACACACACACGCACACACGTATACACACACACGCACACACGTAGACACACACACACACACACGTATACACACACACGCACACACGTATACACACACACGCACACACGTAGACACACACACGCACACACGTATACACACACGCACACACGTAGACACACACACGCACACACGTATACACACACACGCACACACGTAGACACACACACGCACACACGTATACACACACACGCACACACGTAGACACACACACGCACACACGTATACACACACACGCACACACGTAGACACACACACGCACACACGTATACACACACACGCACACACGTATACACACACACGCACACACGTAGACACACACACGCACACACGTATACACACACACGCACACACGTAGACACACACACGCACACACGTATACACACACACGCACACACGTAGACACACACACGCACACACGTAGACACACACACACACGTAGACACACACACACACACACGTAGACACACACACGCACACACGTATACACACACACGCACACACGTAGACACACACACGCACACACGTATACACACACACGCACACACGTAGACACACACACGCACACACGTAGACACACACACGCACACACGTATACACACACACGCACACACACACGTAGACACACATGTACATAGACATACATTCACACAAACTTAGACACACACACGTAGACACACACACACACACACATAGACACACATGTACATAGACATACATTCACACAAACTTAGACACACACACGTAGACACCTACACACGTAGACACACACATGTACATAGACATACATTCACACAAACTTAGACACACTCACGTAGACACCTACACACGTAGACACACACATGTACATAGACATACATTCACACAAACTTAGACACACACACGTAGACACACACATGTACATAGGCATACATTCACACAAACTTAGACACACTTACGTAGACACACACATGTACATAGGCATACATTCACACAAACTTAGACACACACACGTAGACACTCACACATGTACATAGACATACATTCACACAAACTTAGACACACACACGTAGACACCTACACACGTAGACACACACATGTACATAGGCATACATTCACACAAACTTAGACACACACACGTAGACACCTACACACGTAGACACACACATGCACATAGGCATACATTCACACAAACTTAGACATACACACGTAGACACACACATGTACATAGGCATACATTCACACAAACTTAGACACACTTACGTAGACACACACATACGCAGACACACACATGCACATAGGCATACATTCACATAAACTTAGACACATACACACAAGTTATTGATCACTTGAAATGAATAACAGAATATTTTATTTAAAAACTCTTTCTTATCTCTGACGGTCATTTTTCTTTCTCTCAATATTTAGTGCAGTATTTCAAAAATTCAAAGAGTAAATAACTCAAAATTTCAATGATTCGATGATTCCAAGATTCAATGATTTCATAATTTCATGACTCAATGATTTGATGAATTAAAAATTGATTCAACATTCTACAATTCAATGATTCAATAATTCAATGTATCAACTACTCAATAATTTAATGATTCAACAATGCAATTATTCAATGACTCAATTATTCAACAATTCCATGATTTTATTTCAATATTTCTGAAACAGAACTCTTCATTCATTATGTTTTGCCTTCAATAAAGTTTTTTTTTGGTCTCCATGTTATCACTTTGTAATAATTCATTCTGTCCACTGTTGACCACAGTCTAGTCTAGGTCAAGCGGTCGTTCCATAAAGTTGTCAGCACTATCGGGTTATATATTTCACTTTTCGACATAAAATCTTCTAGAAACAAAGGTCAAGTGTCTGGTCAACTTTGAAAAAAAGATTTTTGACATAAACTGGACATTTTTGTCTAATATGAAAGAAACCTATAGATGGAATTTATGTCTATAAATTTCAATGTCTTTTATATATCACGTACAATTATTGTTTTAATTTGAAAATTTGACTATTCGGTAAATCTTGAGATTTCGTTTTAAATATTTCAATATTTCCATAGTATGAAGAAAAGGAAGATACAAATACAAGTCAAAATCAAATAAACTTGTAAAAAATATTTATATTGAATATTAACATTCTCGTGTTTCACTTTAATTTTCACAGCAATAAAAAATACAACATTAATAACAACATTAACAATGACAATAATAGCTACAATAATAACAATGATAGAAACAATGTTGTTTTGATCAACACAGAAAGGTCAAGCTTTCGTTCAAGATTTACTTCCGTGTCTTTCACCTTGACTGATTCATGACAAAGTCTACAGACATCACAATCACCAACTTCTACCGAACCAACAAAAATGTCAGATCCATTTCCTCCAACATTTCATAAACCATTCCACGGAGACTTGGGTATATATATTCTCTCTATTTCATCTAACATACCTTGTATTACCCATTGAATAGAGACTTGGGTAGATTCTCTCTAGTCCCTCTAACATGCCATGTATATCCTATTTAATAGAGACTTGAGTAGTTTCTCTTTAAATCTGACAAAAGTCTAGTCCTCCAATCTAACATTCCCAAAAAACAATTTAAAAAAAATTAAAAGAAAAAAAAAAAAAAGAATGCAAGAAATTTAAAACAAAAATTTCTGGAAAACGATCTTGTTGTAAAAATCTGGCGACGTAGTATGGCATTTCAAAAAAAAAAAAAAGAAAAGAAAGAAAACAGCAAGAAAGAAAGAAGTCCAAAAGAAAGAAGACCAAAGCTCTCATTAGCAAGGAACTCTAGTCCACGCTAAAAACCTGAGCAAACATTGGCGACTCCAAAGGCTTTCAGTCTAGTTAGCGGCACTCGGGTAGCGCAGAGTGGTGGAGGGGGCCCACACGTTGGGTTACTAAGCAACGAAGGACGCTGTAGGAATTGGGTGCGCTTGGTGTGGAGGTGTCAGATGACGAGCTAGTGGATGACAAGATGGTCACGTGAAACAGAAGAAATTCATATGAAGACCTCATTCCATTGGCTGAATCTGGAATGTGTGTTGGTGGGAAGACGGGGAGAGTGTACACACATGCACATTAAATAGAGACTTGTATATTGTGGTTTTATCCAATATGCTTTGGCGACATTTGACATTGACTATTGTATTACGTTATACTTGTACTATTATTTTAACCAGAAATCGGCGGGAGGTGGATGCGGGGGCGGGTGATCTATCGGCAGCACAAGACATTTCTAAATCATCGGTTTCATGTCATGTTATATTTATCCCAGGTCTGTAACTGAATTACTCAGTACTGGTTGGTCTATTGCCATCAATGAATGAATGAAAATATAAAGGACAAAGCTAATAAAAAAAACTGAGCATTGTCTTTGGCACCACAATCCTTTCTCGAAACTTGTGAAATCTGCGTTAACTGGCACCGTGGAGCAAATTATCTTTAAGGAGATCTCAGACAAAATCTTGAAATAATTGAAACTAGAAACTTTGATTCTTAAAACATTAATTTCACCATCCGACTTTTACCCTGCGACCATTAAAAATGGTTGTTTTGAGAAAACTTATTGTTCTATAACTCATTTAAATATTGCTTTGTTGTAACACTAACAATAACTGGCTGCTTGTTTGAACAGAGAACTACTGCAAGACTTTTGACCTACAAACACACAGGGTTTGGAGTCTTTGGACACGCTCTGATGGAAGCCCAGAAAATAAAACAGTCAATCACGCATTACACACAAGGCAGCAGACAAACGTAAAGATGATTACATGAAATGCTCAGATAAACATAAGGACGATTACAAATGCTTACAAGTACTCTTTCTTTCGAGTGGCATCCAACAGGGCATATAATGGGTTGCCTGAACAAACCAGAAAAAAACAGTAACAAAACCTAATCTAAAACACTAATAAATATACAAGACTGGACTCTGGTTACGGATAAGCATATGACGCAAAAATCTTCTTTATAGAAAGAGCGTCTGTAATATATATGATAAGATAAATAGAAGCGTAAATCCAATAAATCTCATTCAAAAATGTCTAAAACAATGTGGTTACTAATAATAAATTGTTTATTTGTACTTTAATTTTCTTAATATATAATTGATACGAACTAATTGAGTGATTAAAACGACCCTGCCTGACTCTAACCCAGGGCCTAAAAAAGTTTACTGTTGCTGTTGTCATGTTCGTTTGTTTAATTTCATCGCCAGGTGAAAGGTAAGAATAACCTGCCCCTCCCCCTCCCCCTTGTTGCTATGGAGAGTTAGCCATGTGTGTCCACTTCTTGTTAGGGGTCTGGTACAGGCGGCAAACAGGGACAAAGGTGGATGAAAGAGCTTGTGTCACCAGCGGGGCGCGACGTTTGATTTTAAGAGTTAATTTGGAACAATGATTATGTATTGTGGGCCAAGTTTACACTGTCTAAGTGAGGACCGAAGTCTATAGGTCGTGATGTTTACATTAAACAAAGTGCGTCCTATGGTCTCATTCTATCCTACCACTGAGTGGTCATCTGAGATTGCTTCACTTTAAAGTGTTGGACTGTGACCTGAACAGAGGCTCTTACATTGACCACTAGCACTTGGACTCTAGAACAAACACAAGTCAAAAGTTCATTACAAGGGGTGCTAAACAACTCAAGTTATAGGCCCACAAGACAACTTGGCTATATAGGCCCACAAGACAACTTGGCTATATCTCACTTTGCCTTTCTTTAATGTAGTTAGAGTTTGATCAAATTAAGTTAGACTAAACAAAATAAAATAATGTTAAAAACAAAATACATTGTATGCTCAGACAAATATAGAGCTCAAACCAAATACAATCAAAACTAAAAAAGAAAAAAATAGACACACCAAGTATGTAACGATACACTGTAATGTATAATAGGACACAGTATTTAGTGTAGAGATACATTTCAATGCTGTTTATAAGACATGTCAACCATGTAATCTCTTATTTTGATATATGTACACACCAACTATGTAATCACATATTGTGATATATGTACACACCAACTATGTAATCACATATTGTGATATATGTACACACCAACTATGTAATCACATATTGTGATATATGTACACACCAACTATGTAATCACATATTGTGATATATGTACACACCAACTATGTAATCATATATTGTGATATATGTACACACCAACTATGTAATCACATATTGTGATATATGTACACACCAACTATGTAATCACATATTGTGATATATGTACACACCAACTATGTAATCACATATTGTGATATATGTACACACCAACTATTTAATCACATATTGTGATATCTGTACACACCAACTATGTAATCACATATTGTGATATATGTACACACCAACTATGTAATCACATATTGTGATATATGTACACACCAACTATTTAATCACATATTGTGATATCTGTACACACCAACTATGTAATCACATATTGTGATATATGTACACACCAACTATGTAATCACATATTGTGATATCTGTATAAAAGACACACCAACTCTGTAATCACATATTGTGATATTTGTACACACCAACTCTGTAATCACATATTGTGATATCTGTATAAAAGACACACCAACTATGTAATCACATATTGTGATATATGTATACAAGAAACACCAACTCTGAAATCACATATTGTGATATTTGTGCACAAAACACACCAACTATGTAATCACATATTGTAATACATGTAACGACCAACTATGTATTCACATATTTTGATATATGTACACATCATCTATGTAATCACATATTTTGATATATGTACACACCATCTATTTAATCACATATTGTGATATCTGTATACAAGACAAACCAACTATGTAATTTACTATTGTTGTGTCTGAACACAGTGTACACAATGCGTACGAACTACCACATCGAACACAACACCACCAAGATAGAATCGATGGTGACAATACAAGAATATATTGATTCCTAACTGCGTCATTTAGACAGCTCTGTCAACTCCATTGCTTGGTCATAAACTGCCGATAGGATACAACTTAATCCCAGTGCTCTGAACAAAAGCGAAACATAAGATAGAAATGTATAAAAATATAAAAAAGCCCCACCATAAGAGAATGAAAGAATGTAGAAAAGAAGCAACGATGAGGTTATTGTAAAGAGGATAGAGGACAGATGAAAGTAAAGCTGAACACTTAGTGTGTGGAAGTTGTTGTGCAATGTGTACTGTTCATAGTGCATGCAGTTATATGCTCCAACACAAGTGTGTCCTCAGGTCACGTGGTGCATTATCATTCATTCATAAACCGTTCAATACAAGAACAATGAAGCAAGCACTATATAAACACGCACTTTTTCTTTCAATAAGGAGTATGAAACGAAACTTTAAAGTTTTCTTGTACGGTCTCGTGCGTTTATTAATGCCCCCTATAGATATAGATCCATTGTTATAAGCTTAAACATCAACACTTAGAAAAAAAATTGTAGCTGGAGAAGAAAATGTTATCACCAAGCAAAGTTTAAATTTAATCTTCTCACCCTATGACGTCATCCCTATATCAAGTTATCGTCGTGCGGTTCTATCTTTGGTTATAATCTCTGCGTTTCCCGCCCAAAAGATCGCAACGGAAGTCCTCCATGTTGAGTCTTTCCGATGCCCTTTGAACTCATGGAGGCTACAAAAAAGAGAGAGAGGGGGAGTGGGGGTGGACGATAATCCGATTAAGCTGAACAATTGTCAAACGGTCAAAGATTTTGTCACAGACTGATGGCCGGTGAATAAATAAAAGAGATTAAGACTTTATCGTTGACCAGAGGGTTCGGATATAGCACTGACCAATTTTTGGAAGGGGCGGTATCGAGGAATCGCACAATATCCTTGATAGGATTAAGTGAAGTATTACAAGCAGTTCTTTATATTCGTGTTAATGGATTCTGTAGAAAGAATGTCTTGGTTCTTATATACATTAGTAGAAACATCTATTGTATGTATAGATCTATTGCAGTATTATTGTTGTAGTAATATTTGTAAACAATATAACACACACAAAGTAAAAGTACATTAATACAACAAACCAAAGTAAAAGTACATTAATACAACAAACCAAAGTAAAAGTACATTAATACAACAAACCAAAGTAAAAGTACATTAATACAACAAACCAAAGTAAAAGTACATTAATACAACAAACCAAAGTAAAAGTACATTAATACAACAAACCAAAGTAAAAGTACATTAATACAACAAACCAAAGTAAAAGTAAATTAATACAACAAACCAAAGTAAAAGTACATTAATACAACAAACCAAAGTAAAAGTACATTAATACAACAAACCAAAGTAAAAGTACATTAATTCAACAAACCAAAGTAAAAGTACATCAATACAACAAACCAAAGTAAAAGTACATTAATACAACAAACCAAGGTAAAAGTACATTAATACAACAAACCAAAGTAAAAGTACATCAATACAACAAACCAAAGTAAAAGTACATTAATACAACAAACCAAAGTAAAAGTACATTCATAAAACAAACCAAGGTAAAAGTACATTCACACAACAAACCAAGGTAAAAGTACATTCATACAACAAACCAAGGTAAAAGTACATTCATACAACAAACCAAGGTAAAAGTACATTCATACAACAAACCAAAGTAAAAGTACATTCATACAACAAACCAAAATAAAAGTACATTAATACAACAAATTATACAGTTTTATCGCTTACAAATATAGTTTCGAATACGAATATTATTATAAATTTAATACGTGTTTCGGCTACATTTGCCAACTTAAAATTGTGTTTCATTATTGAAAAGAATGATATATTAAGGAAATAAAAAAGAGGAAGAAATAATAAAGCCCCATAAAATGTATAATTGTTCCAGGGAATTATCAGATTATATACACTTTTCTAAATATGTTAGTGACATCTCCAGAATAGGAATTCTACTGGACACATGAGTACTGGACAGTGAATGGAGCGTGTCTCATTGTGTGGGGGCGTAACACTTAGCATTCCATATGGAGATCGGAATGAACATTTAACACCAATATGATAAGTGTCCACAGAGACAATTTGCTCAGATAGGATTGGACAAAGAGCTTAGCTGTACGCTAGCAACGATGTCGATGGATTGAGGGGGGGGTATTCTACTCCTTGTGACTCTAACTGACCGTGAGTCAGATTGTCCGTTCTGTACTCACTGGTACAGATTAAATCCACTTCATGAGGCCCCCGTGGACAGGTGGACAATGTTGTTGTAGTCGGCGTGTCGCTGGATTGACCTGTGAGGACAGAATGGAAAGAAAATGTAGCGTGCTGATAGCCATTGTATGCTGTAAAGTGGACACCGGCGTTATTTTAACACGGCACGCACTGACCAATAGCCTCTGGGTTCAGATGTCAATTAAATTAAGATAACGTGTTCATGATTTAAATCGGAACTTTAAGATGTTGGAGTATAATTTATGTTGGGCTTATAGACAAGTAGAACAAATAAAAAGAAACAAAACATAAGTCACAAACTAGCCTTATACTGTTTATAAAATCCAAACTCACATTGTTAAAATATATCTTGCAAAATTAGATACACAAGAATTAGGTACCCGGGTAACGCTTTTTTTTTCTTTAAAATTCTGAAACCTAGTTCCGTTAAAGCCACCAAAATCCAATTGCTGTTTGTTTACTTTGTGTAGTGGTGAACTATGGCAGTCGTATTACTATTGGCTCAAGAAAGTTTTATTTTTAAATATCATTTCAACAATATAACGTAAAAATATATTTAAAAACAACAGTCATGTGATTGAAATTTACATTCAAAGCTAAAATTTTAACCATTAAAAATTAATGAAATAGGTTTCGTAAGTGCAGAATATTTAATGGAAGATGTCGATTGTCGAAAGTTATCTTAACTTACTATTCTAAAAGTAAAGCATAAGGCAGGCTGTGGAATGTTTCACAAAAGCTATTGAAAAACTATAAAAGCCTAAAATCTTGTTTACTCCGTGAACGGACTACTGACTAGTATCACAGTTAAATGTCAAGATTTATGGAAACAAATTCCTTATATTTTGGGTGTAAAATAGACATGATAAAGAACAATTTTATTCCATCATGTCTCCATCATGGTTTCTATTTACATAGTTTCGTGACCTAGAAACCTAAGACACGCCTATTGCAAATGCTCTATAAGTTAATTGTACAGGTTTTATGTAAATATGTTGATTAGTATGCCAACATAATGTAGTAGGCAAACAGGGGTCGGCAACCTATGGCACGCTTGCCTGACTCTGTATGTCTCTCACTCCTTCCAACTAAATTTCTTTCTTTGTTTTTCTATCTATCAATCAATCTATCTATCAATCAATATATCTATCTTTCTATCTATCTATCTATTCTATTCTATTCTATTATGTTCTATTCTATTCTATTCTATTCTATTCTATTCTATTCTATTCTATTCTATTCTATTCTATCTATCTATCTACTATCTATCTATCTATTTATCTATCTATCTATCTATCTATCTATCTATCTATCTCTCTGTTTGTATGTATGTCAATATACAATAGTACAGAACTACGTGGAAGTTTTGTCTTATCCAAGATACAATCTTCTGTGACTTTTAGATTTTCTGAACACTATTGTGACTGCTTATTTTTTAATTAGGTCACATTTCGGAAAGTTCTTGAAAGAAAATGAATCATCAATCGATTATCAAAGAAGAAGAAACAAATGATAAAATATTGACTGATTGATTTCTGTTACCTGTGAGTACAAAAATGGTGTAGAGACAGAAATAATGGCCTCAGTCTAAAATCAATTAAGAACCACTGGATTAAATTAATTTACACCCTGGACTATTCATTGGTACACGTTTTATAATAATTTGGGTTGGATATAGCTAATTATTGGGTTAGGTCTAGCTAAATATTGGGTTTGGCCTAGCTAATTATTGTTTTGGTCTAGCTAAATATTGGGTTTGGTCTAGCTAAATATTGGGTTTGGTCTAGCTAAATATTGGGTTTGGTCTAGCTAAATATTGGGTTTGGTCTAGCTAAATATTGGGTTTGGTCTAGCTAAATATTGGGTTTGGTCTAGCTAAATATTGAGTTTGGTCTAGCTAAATATTGGGTTTGGTCTAGCTAAATATTGGGTTTGGTCTAGCTAAATATTGGGTTTGGTCTAGCTAAATATTGGGTTTGGTCTAGCTAAATATTGGATTAGGTTTAATTTGACATTTAGCTTAGTCTGGCATTAATAAGTAAAATAAGTAAAATATCCCGTCTGACCAAGTGATCAATAGAGCTGGTGAAGCAGGGTGTGTCAGTTTCTGTGGCCACGGTATACTAGGGACTTCGTGTCCAGCACCACGCTAAGCCGCCTTTACTTTAGCCCAACTAATGTCAGGCACCCATCAGAGCTGGGCAGACTCAGGTACTCCCTCCAGTCCCGGGACAAAATCCTAGCCTTCACCAGAATTCGAACACAGAACCTTCGGTACGCTAACCGAACGCACTGTTAAATTTTAACTGTTAAATATTTAGTTTAGATAAACTAACAATTGGGTTTGGCTTAGCTAAAACGTTGATCTGGATTTAACCTACAGCTGGCTTGGTACAGCAGCTAAATATTTAGTTTGGCTTAACTAAAAGTTAAGTTTGGTTTAGGAAAAAACGTTAGACCGGAACTAGCTAAAGATGTGTGTTTGTCTTGATACAAATTATGCTTAGCTAGACATTTAGCTTGGTATCGCTTAACACTTTTACTTGGTCTAGCTAATCATTTGGTTTAGTCTGGCTTAACATTTAGCTTGGTATAGCTTAACACTTTTACTTGGTTTAGCTAATCATTTGGCTTAGTCAATATATTTTGTGTCTAGATATAGCTCAATCGACTGCATTTAAAATTAGATTACATATGTCAAGATTATTCATGATATGGCTCATTTAGTCTTGTCGCGGTGAAGCAACCACCTACAAAATTTACCAGGATCTAAAAATAATCATTCAATAGAAACCACTGAATATCCAAACAGTTTCTTTTTTTTTCTTTCCACACAATCTTCTGAACTCACCAGCCTAAATTTCTCTATTAGTTTGCACCTATTCACCTTTCCTGGCATTCCCTAATTGATATTGAACGCTGCAATGAATGGGCCACATAGTAAGGTGCAAGAATACACAGTGTGTGCAGGGAGTTGCTAGCTGTGGAGTAAGACATTTTTATTCTCACACTAAAGTGTTGTATAGCTGATTGTAGTTGGAACTAAAGCTATTCCTACACCTCCAGCTGACGTCATAGCCAGGGTGACATGTTAATAATGAACACAAAAGAAAGGTTTTTGGAATTCATTAGAAATGATTAGCACATAGAGTCTAGTCGTTCTAAGTAACCAGCGAGCACTTAGTTTTATTAACACGTGGGACTTATGTAGACCACATTATAATTTTATATTATATTATGCATATAATATTATATTATAATTATATATTATGTCATATAAATTAGTCAATTAGGATTAGACGATACAACGAGATCTAGACCTATATATTTTATTTTATTTAAAATATTTTTTTTTAATTACTTATGCATTAATTATATAGGCTAACCAAGGAATTAATAACAACTGTCATGTGTATTTGACATACATTTTGTTAATTTACGCGTTTGACATGTCTTTGATTATTGATTTACAAAGATGACATTTGGTTATACATATAGATCACTCTCTCTCTCTCTCTCTCTCTCTCTCTCTCTCTCTATATATATATATATATATATATATATATATATATATATATATATATATATATATATATATATATATATATATATGTATATATATATATGTATATATTATATTATATTATATTAGAGTGATTATTATAAATATCAAGTATATAGGTCTAATAATAACGTCATTAAAAGAAAACCAACAATCAATTTAATAATATTTATGTCGAATTGACGTATTCACGTATATTGTATTCGATGAAATAATTGAAATGCTTTTACTGGAATTTGTTCTAGTATTAGACCTATTAATTCCCTAGCTATATAGTATCGATGTGTATATAAATTATATTATTTATATATCTGCACCTTTTTTTTTCGTAAAAAATCTTTTATTGAATAGTAAAAAAAAAAAACAAAAAAAAAACGATTAGTCGCGATAGTCTTAGGATGTCATGTGACATACTGGACCGCCATCAAGTGGGTCATTGTTGACATTTATGACACAGCGAGAGCAGTGTTGTTCTTGAATATTGCCTTTATGTGTGTGTGTGTGTGGTGGGGCAAGAAAGGGCATGATGTAGAAATTAAGGGATAAGAAAGAGGTGAGGCGTGGTGGGTGGGGGAGGAGTCGGCGGTTACACTTGGTTGCCTCGCTACAAAAGAAAATCTTCCCTCGTTTGCAACGCACCCCCCCCCCCCCTACCCCTCCTTTCCAATGCCGAAATAACCTAAACATAAAAAAAAAAAAAGAAAACGGTTTGAATCGCTCTATTTCACGGTTTAACGCCCCTGACACGGTACACCTGGGTGGGCTCGTGGGGCGACCTCTGCTGTCTTGTGTTGACTCTCACTGAGTTACTTCATGGCTGATGTGCGGCCCGAGAGTTTCCGCCTAACTGTTCAAAACTTGGTCTACTTTTGTGTGACCTACATAGTAGATAGAGGTCCGCGTTGCTTCTTGGGAGAGTACCTCGCGACGTCACAAGTGGAGGCAGACTATTTACTCATCACTCATTTGTTTTCGTTAAAAATTTAAATTATATTATACAAAGCGTTTAAAATGATTGATACGCTTATACTGAATGAATTTAATTGATACGCTTTTTCTGAATAAATTCACGTACATTGTAGTCTATGAAATAATTGATACGCTTATACTGAATGAATTTAATTGATGCTCTTATACTGAATGAATTTAACTGATACGATTATACTGAATGAATTTACGTACATAGTATTCTATGAAATAATTGATACGCTTGCACTGAATGAATTTAATTGATACGCTTTTACTGAATGAATACTCGTAAATTGTATTCTATGAAATAATTGATACGCTTTTACTGAATGAATTTACGTACATTGTATTCTATGAAATAATTATTATGCTAATACTGAATGATTTCACGTACATTGTATTCTTTGAAATAATTGATACGCTTTTACTGAATGAATTCTCGTAAATTGTATTCTATGAAATAATTGATACGCTTTTACTGAATGAATTCACGTGAATTGTGTTCTATGAAATAATTGATACGCTTTTACTGAATGAATTCACGTAAATTGTATTCTATGAAATAATTGATACGCTTTTACTGAATGAATTCACGTAAATTGTATTCTATGAAATAATTGATACGCTTTTACTGAATGAATTCACGTAAATTGTGTTCTATGAAATAATTGATACGCTTTTACTGAATGAATTCTCGTAAATTGTATTCTATGAAATAATTGATACGCTTTTACTGAATGAATTCTCGTAAATTGTATTCTATGAAATAATTGATACGCTTTTACTGAATGAATTCTCGTAAATTGTATTCTATGAAATAATTGATACGCTTTTACTGAATGAATTCTCGTAAATTGTATTCTATGAAATAATTGATACCCTTTTACTGAATGAATTCTCGTAAATTGTATTCTATGAAATAATTGATACGCTTTTACTGAATGAATTCTCGTAAATTGTATTCTATGAAAAAATATTTTTAGGGTTTTGTAAAAAAGTACACAGTGATGGACTCCAGGAAGAAACGTGTTTGCAATGAGGGCTTGTATTTTAATGTTTTTTTTACATTGAATTGAATGTAAGAAATGTAAAATATTTTATTTTTTATTTGAATGTAAAAAATGGTGTAACAATTTGTGAATATAAGAAATTGATTGTAATAAATTTGAATGGAGCATGTAACAATGTAATTGTAAGTAATTTGAATGTATAAAATAGATAGATAGATGGATAGATAGATTGATGGATAGATCCGTAGATAGACAGATTAAATATGACAAAGAATTGTCACTAACATCTTTTGTCAGAAGATTGTGGACATTTCATTAAAGAATTCCCCTAAACTGAATGTGCCATTAAATGACACAATGTTAGACAATGGACAAGGATTCTATCAATTTGTCAACGGAAGTCCTTTGGGAATTTTAAATTCTATATTAAGTTCCCCAGAAAAAAAAAATATAGCGAAACAAATTACCGCTTATCAGATTGTCTAATTATTCTTTGGTTGTGATTTTT
The DNA here is from genome assembly GCA_949126835.1 of Anisus vortex. Taxonomy (NCBI): domain Eukaryota; kingdom Metazoa; phylum Mollusca; class Gastropoda; family Planorbidae; genus Anisus; species Anisus vortex. Next base: position 28,701,771 of record OX421495.1, read on the forward strand.
ACTGGATAGATGGATATATGAAAGATGGGTAGACGTATAGACGGATAGATGTATAGATGTATAGATAGATAGATAGATAGATGAATAGATAGATAGATAGATAGATGAATAGATAGATAGATAGATAGATAGATGTATAGATAGATAGATAGATAGATAGATAGATGTATAGATGTATAGATATATAGATAGATAGATAGATAGATAGATAGATAGATAGATAGATGTATAGATAGATAGATAGATAGATAGATAGATAGATAGATGTATAGCCTAGATAGATAGATAGATAGATAGATAGATGTATTTATAGATAGATAGATAGATAGATAGATAGATGTATAGATAGATAGATAGATAGATAGATAGATAGATAGATAGATAGATGAATAGATAGATGAATAGATAGATAGATAGATAGATAGATAGATAGATAGATAGATAGATAGATAGATAGATAGATAGATAGATAGATAGATAGATGAATAGATAGATAGATAGATGAATTGATAGATAGAAAATAGAACAGATTGTCTAGAGTAGGTGAAGGGTTAAGGGGTTGGGGTGGGCTTATGAAACTGACCTAAAGAGTTCTAAGCCATTTAATGAGAAGGCTTTGAAATGGACTGCGAAATTAGCCACTCGTCCTGGTGCAATATCCCCTCCTTGTTCACTCCTCGATGGGGATAAGCGATCGCCCGGGGCTGGAACATCACGCGCCACGAGCAGGAAACAGAACATTGTCATAGCGGGTTGCCTCCCCCTGGCACCGCACGCGCCTTTCTTGTACTTGAAGAGGGAGCTGCGCTCACTTCCGTTTGCCAGTTCTCCAATCGTAGTTTGAATGGGTGGAGATGGGGTGGAGATGGGGTGGAGATGAGGGGGATCCATCGACTCAGCTTTGGGTCTCCACCAAAAACTTCATTGAATATGACGAAGACGGGAGACAGAAGAGGCTGGCGTTATCTCCCATACTGAGTTCATTATGTTACAAGGGAGAGAATTCAAGCCCGAAATTCAGTTCATTATTGAACATGGACCCCTCCCTACCCCCATCACCCCTTGCTATAACCGTGAGTCGGACTTCAAATTGTTTGCGCCCCATTCTGGACATGCAGACTCTGTCGGACTTTGCACGTGCCTAGACGGGAACAGTTTTTTTTATCTGGGGATCAAAGTGATTAAACCGCATTGTGTGGCGCCCCAAATAACGGATGATACCGCCCTAGAGAGGAGGGCGGGGGAGGGGGGAGTTGCTGTGGAAAATGGGTGCAAAATTGAACTTTTAGAAGAAGTCGCTTTAATTGTCCTAACATTTCCATTTCAGATCAGTGCCACGAAATATAATTTCATTCGCCAGCGTGTGTTTGTTTTCTATAATAACTTTATCAAGAGCTGAGACGTTTTTTTTTTAAAGCGATTCATTTGAAGCTCATTGAAACTAAAGGCATTATGAAAATAAACAAAGGAAATTAATTGTTTTAATTGATCGTTAAATCTGTTTTCTTGAAATCACAAAATACTGAGTAAAAAAAATCATTTTATTTTTATAGACAGGCATTTAGTTTCAAACTTTAACTTGTTTATTGTAGTGTCAACTGTTTGTACTGTACAATTTTAGTTAACACTAAAATTAAATTATTAGAATATCTGATTCATATAAACTTGTATTTTGTAAACACATCATATGCTGTGACAACTTTTAGCCAGATACAAGCAAAGTTTGTAACGTATATTTGTTTCTGGTTATAATTGCATGGCTCTTCCACTAGAACAAATTCAGTGGCAATTAAAAAAAATGCTTTGTAGTCTAAAAGACTTTGAGGTAAAAAAAAAAAAAAAAGAATTACATGAAATAATCCTATGACTCTTTTCGCTACGCAAGTACGCATTGCCGTACTTAAAGCTGAAGATTTGACAGATTTGTATTTATAAAGTGAAGTAAAGAATACATATACATTAAATTATCCAATTGTATCCATATGGAGTATTGTGAAACGCAATTTATCAGCATCCATTGTGACGAGGTATAAGGTGACCATCAGAGGTCGGTAGAATCTATAATTGTGACGAGGTATAAGGTGACCATTAGAGGTCGGTAGAATCTATAATTGTGACGAGGTATAAGGTGACCATTAGAGGTCGGTAGAATCTATAATTGTGACGAGGTATAAGGTGACCATCAGAGGTCGGTAGAATCTATAATTGTGACGAGGTATAAGGTGACCATTAGAGGTCGGTAGAATCTATAATTGTGACGAGGTATAAGGTGACCATCAGAGGTCGGTAGAATCTATAATTGTGACGAGGTATAAGGTGACCATTAGAGGTCGGTAGAATCTATAATTGTGACGAGGTATAAGGTGACCATTAGAGGTCGGTAGAATCTATAATTGTCTACAAAAATATCGGAATTGATATCCTGCTCTTACGTCTATGTCGTAACGATATAAAGGGGGAGATCAGGCACAGCAAGATATAAATGGGTAGATCAGGCTGGGGCACACCAATATCCTCAAAGAAACTAGCCACCTCGCCCATAAGGCGTCTCGCGTAACATAGGGTATGGTCACCGCAGTGCAATTTTACTACACGAATTATTATTGGGTTAGAAGTTGAAGATTAATCATTGTTTTGATTTGTGTACATTTGTTTTTGACGGAAGTAAATTAAGGTACTGACATAGATCCTACACGTTTAGAAAACTAAATGTTTCATTTAGCTTTATCTTATAGTCTGATAGTCTGATATCTTTTTGAATTAATTATGTTAATAATGTATTACCTCCATCATTCCCCCCCCCCCCCTCTGTGCTGGCTTTCAAATCATCACTGAAAAATTGGAGGTATTGAATGGGTAACATAAATGTCTGCCGTTGTTCTTTTTAAAAAAAAACAACTCAGGCATGCTGGGAAGGTGTACAGTATAATGACCAAGTTCCGGGCTGTAATTCATTTCATTGGGTGGGTGTGGAGAGAAGGAGGAAGTGTGGGTGGGTAACTAAAGGCCCATTAAGTTCTTACAGGGACCAGCATTCATCTGTTGACCGCGTCAGTCTTTAACAGTTTTGTTTACCCAACGAAAGAATTCAGCCCTGGACACTAATGACAGTCGGATACAAAACTTTTTTTAAAGGTGGGCGGGAGGGGATTGGGGGGTGGGGGGTAGAGAAAGAATGACGACGAGGAAAAGTGTGGTTTCTTTTAGTGGAGAATTCATTACGACGGCCAGAAACTCGAGTTGTCTTTCTTTTGTCTGCCTCGCTTTTTCCCCTGTTCAAACATTGCTACTTTTAACAGAAAAAAAACAAAAAGTAGGAAAAAAGTGCGAGGTAAAAAGTGTAAACATAGGATCCAATAAGGTCTTACGTAAAAGTTCAGTCTAACAATTTGTATCAGTGAAATCAGCAGAAAACAGATTTTTTAAAAGAAAAAATACTTTATAAGAGTTCCACTAAAGTATTGTTTAGAGTTTAGTCCATTCATCCTGTGATGGTTTCACCGAATTCATTGTTTGGTGTAGAAGGAGGTCGTACCCAGACAAAGCGGTTGCCGCTATCAAGTAGTTTGAAGATATCAATCCACACGTGTGTAGGTGTTGAGTAACAGCTGATCTAGAGGACTTGGTGATAAACGTTGAACACGGTTGAAAATAAGGTCAAGTCATAATATAAAAGTAGCACATCGTAGCCCAACAACTATCATCTCTATATTTAGTTATAAGGCGCTCAGTCTACACGTTTTACATCTACATAATATAGAACTAAAGCTTATACAGTATATAATTAGTGCTTATATTCAAAAAACGGCTACATATATTGTATAGCACTGGGTTAGGTTTGCGTGGCCAATCCAGCGCCCGAACCAGCGCCCCACCCAGTGCCCCTTCCAGCGCACAATAAGGTGTCCTATCCAGCACTACATCCAGCGCACCTTAGACTACTCATCGCCCTATATATTACCCCATCCTACACCCCATACAACGCCCTATTTATCGTTCCTATACAGCGCCTTAACCAGCGCCCTATCCATCATCCCATCCTGCACCCCGACCATAACCCCACCCATCAGTGGCCCCACCCCCGACCCATCAGAGCCCCTCCCGGCGTTATGGTGTTGAGTGAAATGTTGCCTGCTACCATGATTGTCTTGTTTGTCTTGCCCACTCTACATCCTATTCATGGGAGATAAGCAAAGTGATTTCAACTTTTTAAACAGTCAAAGTGAAAGTAGACTGTCATGGCGTCAGTTCTCATGAAGTTATCTCTGGGGGACAAATGGAATTCAAAGAACGCACAAGCACAAACACACACACAAGCGCACACAATCACAATTTTGTATAAACAAACTTTAGAAGCTGGATAGGTTCTTTTTACACATTGGCAATATTTTAACGACAATATTTAAGACAATATAAGTCTCATTTTAACCCCAATATATGAATCCTTATAGATCCAAGACCATAAGACGCAAGTACAGAAGACACTAGATCCAAGACCATAAGACGTAAGTACAGAAGACACTAGATCCAAGACCATAAGACGCAAGTACAGAAGACACTAGATCCAAGACCATAAGACGTAAGTACAGAAGATATTCACGTAAATTAAGCAAATGACATGACATAATTTTTTTTTGTTTTGTAAGAAATATTTCTGACTCGAACAAAAGAAAGATGCGTGAAGACACGCACACATACACATACACAATTACATCCTTTTTCACGCGTAAAAAAAGTGCAATAGGCAATAAAATAAGAGACCAGCTCGGCTCTCTCGGAGGCCGCAGAAGTAGTCAAGGGACTTTATTGCCCATGTTGACAATTTGTTGATTTACAATAAACTTATTAAATCACGATTATCAGTGAAACACATTTAATAAAAACTTTGATATTCAATTATACATTCATAAGTCTTGTAAAGATATACTTTAAGGCTGTATTGTAAGCATTACTTCTGTACTTATTCCCTTCCATCAAACATTAAGTTTATCCTATTTTACTTATTTCCATTCCATCAAACATTAAGTTTATCCTATTTTACTTATTTCCATTCCATCAAACATTAAGTTTATCCTATTTTACTTATTTCCATTCCATCAAACATTAAGTTTATCCTATTTTACTTATTTCCATTCCATCAAACATTAAGTTTATCCTATTTTACTTATTTCCATTCCATCAAACATTAAGTTTATCCTATTTTACTTATTTCCATTCCACCAAACATTAAGTTTATCCTATTTTACTTATTTCCATTCCATCAAACATTAAGTTTATCCTATTTTACTTATTTCCATTCCACCAAACATTAAGTTTATCCTATTTTACTTATTTCCATTCCACCAAACATTAAGTTTATCCTATTTTACTTATTTCCATTCCATCAAACATTAAGTTTATCCTATTTTACTTATTTCCATTCCATCAAACATTAAGTTTATCCTATTTTACTTATTTCCATTCCACCAAACATTAAGTTTATCCTATTTTACTTATTTCCATTCCATCAAACATTAAGTTTATCCTATTTTACTTATTTCCATTCCACCAAACATTAAGTTTATCCTATTTTACTTATTTCCATTCCATCAAACATTAAGTTTATCCTATTTTACTTATTTCCATTCCACCAAACATTAAGTTTATCCTATTTTACTTATTTCCATTCCACCAAACATTAAGTTTATCCTATTTTACTTATTTCCATTCCATCAAACATTAAGTTTATCCTATTTTACTTATTTCCATTCCAGCAAACATTAAGTTTATCCTATTTTACTTATTTCCATTCCATCAAACATTAAGTTTATCCTATTTTACTTATTTCCATTCCATCAAACATTAAGTTTATCCTATTTTACTTATTTCTATTCCACCAAACATTAAGTTTATCCTATTTTACTTATTTCCATTCCACCAAACATTAAGTTTATCCTATTTTACTTATTTCCATTCCACCAAACATTAAGTTTATCCTATTTTACTTATTTCCATTCCATCAAACATTAAGTTTATCCTATTTTACTTATTTCCATTCCACCAAACATTAAGTTTATCCTATTTTACTTATTTCCATTCCATCAAACATTAAGTTTATCCTATTTTACTTATTTCCATTCCACCAAACATTAAGTTTATCCTATTTTACTTATTTCCATTCCATCAAACATTAAGTTTATCCTATTTTACTTATTTCCATTCCATCAAACATTAAGTTTATCCTATTTTACTTATTTCCATTCCACCAAACATTAAGTTTATCCTATTTTACTTATTTCCATTCCATCAAACATTAAGTTTATCCTATTTTACTTATTTCCATTCCACCAAACATTAAGTTTATCCTATTTTACTTATTTCCATTCCATCAAACATTAAGTTTATCCTATTTTACTTATTTCCATTCCATCAAACATTAGGTTAATCCTATTTTACTTATTTCCATTCCATCAAACATTAAGTTTATCCTATTTTACTTATTTCCATTCCATCAAACATTAAGTTTATCCTATTTTACTTATTTCCATTCCATCAAACATTAAGTTTATCCTATTTTACTTATTTCCATTCCATCAAACATTAAGTTTATCCTATTTTACTTATTTCCATTCCACCAAACATTAAGTTTATCCTATTTTACTTATTTCCATTCCATCAAACATTAAGTTTATCCTATTTTACTTATTTCCATTCCACCAAACATTAAGTTTATCCTATTTTACTTATTTCCATTCCATCAAACATTAAGTTTATCCTATTTTACTTATTTCCATTCCACCAAACATTAAGTTTATCCTATTTTACTTATTTCCATTCCACCAAACATTAAGTTTATCCTATTTTACTTATTTCCATTCCATCAAACATTAAGTTTATCCTATTTTACTTATTTCCATTCCAGCAAACATTAAGTTTATCCTATTTTACTTATTTCCATTCCATCAAACATTAAGTTTATCCTATTTTACTTATTTCCATTCCATCAAACATTAAGTTTATCCTATTTTACTTATTTCTATTCCACCAAACATTAAGTTTATCCTATTTTACTTATTTCCATTCCACCAAACATTAAGTTTATCCTATTTTACTTATTTCCATTCCACCAAACATTAAGTTTATCCTATTTTACTTATTTCCATTCCACCAAACATTAAGTTTATCCTATTTTACTTATTTCCATTCCATCAAACATTAAGTTTATCCTATTTTACTTATTTCCATTCCATCAAACATTAAGTTTATCCTATTTTACTTATTTCCATTCCATCAAACATTAAGTTTATCCTATTTTACTTATTTCCATTCCACCAAACATTAAGTTTATCCTATTTTACTTATTTCCATTCCATCAAACATTAAGTTTATCCTATTTTACTTATTTCCATTCCACCAAACATTAAGTTTATCCTATTTTACTTATTTCCATTCCATCAAACATTAAGTTTATCCTATTTTACTTATTTCCATTCCATCAAACATTAGGTTAATCCTATTTTACTTATTTCCATTCCATCAAACATTAAGTTTATCCTATTTTACTTATTTCCATTCCACCAAACATTAAGTTTATCCTATTTTACTTATTTCCATTCCATCAAACATTAAGTTTATCCTATTTTACTTATTTCCATTCCACCAAACATTAAGTTTATCCTATTTTACTTATTTCCATTCCATCAAACATTAAGTTTATCCTATTTTAAGGTATGTATTACTAGTATTAGTTCTGCAGTTTTTTTCCATTAAAATAAAACATTAGGTCATTTTCTTATCTTTGCACCATTTCACTAGCTGATTGCATGTAGATGTCTATATTGGCTGATTGGCTGATTTATACAACAATTTGGTTTAAACATACAACTTTGTTAGAACTCTGTCCCAGTATGGGTGGAGACACAAAACTGGTATATGAATGGAGTCAAAGAATATAACTGGAGATGTATGGTACAAGATGTCCCAGTGCAGTATGGGTGGAGACACAAAACTGGTATATGAATGGAGTCAAAGAATAAAACTGGAGATGTATGGTACAAGATGTCCCAGTGCAGTATGGGTGGAGACACAAACTGGTATATGAATGGAGTCAAAGAATATAACTGGAGATGTATGGTACAAGATGTCCCAGTGCAGTATGGGTGGAGACACAAAACTGGTATATGAATGGAGTCAAAGAATATAACTGGAGATGTATGGTACAAGATGTCCCAGTGCAGTATGGGTGGAGACACAAACTGGTATATGAATGGAGTCAAAGAATAAAACTGGAGATGTATGGTACAAGATGTCCCAGTGCAGTATGGGTGGAGACACAAAACTGGTATATGAATGGAGTCAAAGAATATAACTGGAGATGTATGGTACAAGATGTCCCAGTGCAGTATGGGTGGAGACACAAAACTGGTATATGAATGGAGTCAAAGAATATAACTGGAGATGTATGGTACAAGATGTCCCAGTGCAGTATGGGTGGAGACACAAAACTGATATATGAATGGAGTCAAAGAATATAACTGGAGATGTATGGTACAAGATGTCCCAGTGCAGTATGGGTGGAGACACAAAACTGGTATATGAATGGAGTCAAAGAATATAACTGGAGATGTATGGTACAAGATGTCCCAGTGCAGTATGGGTGGAGACACAAACTGGTATATGAATGGAGTCAAAGAATATAACTGGAGATGTATGGTACAAGATGTCCCAGTGCAGTATGGGTGGAGACACAAACTGGTATATGAATGGAGTCAAAGAATATAACTGGAGATGTATGGTACAAGATGTCCCAGTGCAGTATGGGTGGAGACACAAAACTGGTATATGAATGGAGTCAAAGAATATAACTGGAGATGTATGGTACAAGATGTCCCAGTGCAGTATGGGTGGAGACACAAACTGGTATATGAATGGAGTCAAAGAATATAACTGGAGATGTATGGTACAAGATGTCCCAGTGCAGTATGGGTGGAGACACAAACTGGTATATGAATGGAGTCAAAGAATAAAACTGGAGATGTATGGTACAAGATGTCCCAGTGCAGTATGGGTGGAGACACAAAACTGGTATATGAATGGAGTCAAAGAATATAACTGGAGATGTATGGTACAAGATGTCCCAGTGCAGTATGGGTGGAGACACAAACTGGTATATGAATGGAGTCAAAGAATATAACTGGAGATGTATGGTACAAGATGTCCCAGTGCAGTATGGGTGGAGACACAAACTGGTATATGAATGGAGTCAAAGAATATAACTGGAGATGTATGGTACAAGATGTCCCAGTGCAGTATGGGTGGAGACACAAAACTGGTATATGAATGGAGTCAAAGAATATAACTGGAGATGTATGGTACAAGATGTCCCAGTGCAGTATGGGTGGAGACACAAACTGGTATATGAATGGAGTCAAAGAATAAAACTGGAGATGTATGGCACAAGATCACGATATTTCACGCTAGACTGAGCCGTGGCAGGAAGTTTTTGATGGGCGTTTTCACTGATCCAATGTTATGAGTAGATAATATATTACACGAGATCAAATTTACTTCAACAATGTCTGTTCAGATACAATTGGAAGGTTGGACAGTAAGAGTTGAGAACAATTCAAATGAAAGTTTTAAACTTACCACTTATCAGTGGCGTATATGGGGATTGGATTGCGAGGTTTCCCTCCTAGCGTATTGAAAAACAGAAAGGTATCGAACTATTAAACGTAAACTTAGATTATTAAACATAATTAAACATAATTAAACTTAGATTATTAAACATTATTAAACTTAGATTATTAAACATAATTAAACTTAGATTATTAAACATTATTAAACTTAGATTATTAAACATAATTAAACATTATTAAACTTAGATTATTAAACATAATTAAACTTAGATGATTAAACATTATTAAACTTAGATTATTAAACATAATTAAACATAATTAAACTTAGATTATTAAACATAATTAAACTTAGATTATTAAACATTATTAAACTTAGATTATTAAACATAATTAAACATTATTAAACTTAGATTATTAAACATAATTAAACTTAGATGATTAAACATTATTAAACTTAGATTATTAAACATAATTAAACATTATTAAACTTAGATTATTAAACATAATTAAACTTAGATGATTAAACATTATTAAACTTAGATTATTAAACATAATTAAACATAATTAAACTTAGATTATTAAACATAATTAAACTTAGATGATTAAACATTATTAAACTTAGATTATTAAACATAATTAAACATAATTAAACTTAGATTATTAAACATAATTAAACTTAGATTATTAAACATTATTAAACTTAGATTATTAAACATAATTAAACATTATTAAACTTAGATTATTAAACATAATTAAACTTAGATGATTAAACATTATTAAACTTAGATTATTAAACATAATTAAACTTAGATGATTAAACATTATTAAACTTAGATTATTAAACATAATTAAACATAATAAAACTTAGATTATTAAACATAATTAAACTTAGATTATTAAACATTATTAAACTTAGATTATTAAACATAATTAAACATTATTAAACTTAGATTATTAAACATAATTAAACATTATTAAACTTAGATTATTAAACATAATTAAACATTATTAAACTTAGATTATTAAACATAATTAAACATTATTAAACTTAGATTATTAAACATAATTTAAAAAAACAATGAATACATAATCTTCGGTTTGGGAAAAAAAGGAGGGGGGGATTTCTGGGTAAAGTTTCGGGTGCACATGTCCTCCCCTCCCCCGTTACCTCTAATTTATGTGGATTGTTGTCTAAATTCGTATATTGTTAGAAAGAATGAAAACGTATTTTACAACTGTTCATGCTCTCCAAGTCATGTCCAAGGTTGATTGCATATTGTTTCATTAAATTTACAACCAGTCCAACATAGAATTTAATGAGTCAATCTGTGGGGCAAGCACAAGCCATAATGTCAATGTTAACCCTCTGACTGCCAATGCCGAGACAAGAAAGCCAGTTCTACAGGAAAGCCGATTTAGAATAGGGCGCGGGTAAGGGGTGCTGAGGGCAGTGTGGGGGGGGGGGGGGGTGGAGGGTACTGTTATCACTTTATTGATTTCATTCAGTTTTTACCTGAACTAGTACGAGGGTGACCTCGGTCTTATCTCAAAAACCTGTTCACACGCTGTGAAAGTAGTTCACGTCATATGTATAGCAGTAGAAAATAACCACACACATACAACCACATAGCCACTCAGCCAAATACACCGAAACGTTTCATTTTTTTTTGTTTCTTACACAAACCATTTACACGTTCACAACTACACAACTACACAACTACACATACTACACATACTACACAACTACACAACTACACATGCTACACATGCAACGCATGCTACACATGCAACGCATGCTACACATGCTACACATGCTACACATGCTACACATGCTACACAAACTACACAACTACACAACTACACATACTAGTTGTAATATTTAGCAAACCTAAAGTTTTGCATCTGCCCACTAGTCAGTGAGTCTAAATTTAACATCATTCGGAAATCGTTTTTCTTTTATTTTGTGGAGATATTCCAGCAATATTCCAGCAATATTCCACCAGCCATATTCCACCAGCCATATTCCACCAGCCATATTCCACCAGCCATATTCCACCAGCCATATTCCACCAGCCATATTCCAACATCCATATTCCAACAGCCATATTCCAACATCCATATTCCAACAGCCATATTCCAACATCCATATTCCAACAGCCATTTTCCTACCAGCCATATTCCAACAGCCATATTCCACCAGCCATATTCCAACAGCCATATTCCAACAGCATATTCCAACAGCCATATTCCAACAGCCATATTTTAACATCCATATTCCAGCAGCCATCTTCCACCTGCAATATTTAAAGAATGTACAGTTCACTAAGTAAAGTACCCTTCGGACCAAACTGATCATAGGGCTGGTGAAGCAGCGTTTACTAGTTTCTGTGGCCACGGCATACAAGGGCATGTGTGGCCAGCACAATGCCCAGCCGCCTTTACTTTACCTCAACTAATGTCAGGTACCCATCAGAGCTGGGTAGACTCAGGGACACCCTCAAGTCCTGGGAAAAAGTCCCGGCTTAACCAGGATTCGAACCCAGAACCTTCGGATCGCCAGTCGAACGCGCTGGCTCGGCTCCGTGCACCATGTACAGTTCACTAAGTTACAGTAACTCACATTGTGTATGTAATCATATATGACACATGTTCCTTCCTTTCACCAATAGTGTAACAGCCTACATTGTGTATGTAACAGACTATGTGAAAATTTGTACACACTGCTGTGCAAGTACACCGACTGTAGTCTATATTAGACTATGTGAATATTTGTACACACTGCTGTGCAAGTACACCGACTGTAGTCTATATCAGACTATGTGAATATTTGTACACATTGCTGTGCAAGTACACCGACTGTAGTCTATATCAGACTATGTGAATATTTGTACACACTGCTGTGCAAGTACACCGACTGTAGTCTATATCAGACTATGTGAATATTTGTACACACTGCTGTGCAAGTACACCGACTGTAGTCTATATCAGACTATGTGAATATTTGTACACATTGCTGTGCAAGTACACGGACTGTAGTCTATATCAGGGGTTGGCAACCTATGAAGATCCAAAGATCTCTTTATTGGACTTGTGCTCCGTAATGGAAACTGTTTTTAAAATAGTCAACTTTATAGTTTCCCACTCTTCGTTAATTCACCGACAATTCAAATCTTTACTACAAGAAATTGAAAGTGAATGTGGAGATCTGCTGTTGCACAGCAGTTTTAACTGGCTTAGTCAAGGTGAAGTGTTGAATATATTCGTTTCGTGTCTGGAAACGACTCATTTAAATGTTGAACTTGTGTTTACAAGGACAGGATCAAACAATTCTTGAACTGTTTGGTTACTCATTTTTACTGGAAAGAATTTGGATTGAAACTTGACATTGGACATATTCATCCGTGATATTACTAAAACATTATAGTACTTCCCCTATGTTAAAACTCATTCAGATCTATACGGTATACATTACACATAGATGAGCTTAAGAAGTACATTGAAGCACTCAAAGTGGAGTTTTCTGGCTGAAGCCTATTTTGAAATGTAGCATATTGAATTTAAAACATTCCGATTTATGGACTCGAAATTTGCCGAATAGCGAACAAATCTGGAAGAAAGCTGCTTAGAAAGGTCGTCAGCTAGATCTATACTTAAACCGTTCATTTGTTTGAAAAACTTTGCATTTGTTTTAGTTTCATCTATTGGCTCAACTTACACTTGTAAACAGATGTTCTCATAACAGATTTTCTCATACAATAAAACTTTTTTATTCTCATAAGAAAGTCGCTTAACTATTGAAGCATTAAGCAAGGCTCACATTTATTGATACAGACAAATTACATTCAAATGTTTTTTTATCTTCTTTAAATAAGCACACAAAATAATCTGAGGTCAAATTTATTTGTTTTAAGTTTTAAAAAACATCAACAGCTTAAGCGTAGCCTATATACTAGCGTTATATTACGTAATTGTCGTTATTATCGCAATATGTGACTAATCTGTGTTGACTTTTGTACGGTTTCTTAGTAGAACGCCTATTTTTTATCATGATACGTACATTTAATCATTTAATAATTATTGTTCAAAATAATAAAGATAGCAGAGGTTGACTATTTATTTAACTGTTGGCACGCCGAGTGTGTTAGAAATTCTACTTTGGCCCGCCGCTATCTAAAGGTTGCCGACCCCTGAGTCTATATAACTATATAATATAATATATGTACAGTTAAATCTACTACTTGAAATACATTTAACCATCACTTTAATGTATAGGCCAACAAACATACAACTTTCTATTGTATGTAATTTTTTCTAACCACAAGGCAGAAATTCTCAAATCTTGGGTAAGTAACCTACATTGTTAAGAAATTGTGTTCATTTCAATAGAGATCAACGAATGAACTGGTTTAGTTTCCCACTTTCATTTCCTATCTGAAATCAGGGAGAGACCAGAAATACCTGAAAATTCCAATTTGACTTTCTAACCTCTCTAGTTTTTATGAAACGGGTTGAAGTTTTACGACCCGCGGTCTAGGACTATAATCTATGTTGTGTACAATATAGGACAGTAATGCTTTACGGAGACACCCTCGCTTTTACAACCTTTACTTCTCCTCGTGAGGGAAGAAACAAAGAACGAGGGTTGAAGATTAATTTCATGTTTGGCTGTAAACTTTATCTTCCCATGAGCTACACACCGAGGGCGCTTTGTCGACTCGCCTTGTTTGGAGGGGCCGGTTTCGATAGAGTCGTTTATCGCTGGCTGCACCTGGGACGCGCTGATTTTGACGTGACGTCATTGACAGCTTTATGGTCAGCACTTGAACGTGTCCAGGTTGGAGCAGACGATGAGGATGTGCGCTACAGTTGTCATTTTCCTTTTTCTCTGAAAACATTTTCCAAAGTGTTTTTCAACAAGAAGAAAAGGTAGTTGTCAAAATTTTTTTTTTTGACATGTTTATTTGAAAAGTCACAACGAGATCCTGGTAAAATTATTATGAGACAAAAATGTTGAACATTTGAAACAGTGTCCAAAGACACAATAAAAAGGTTGGTTGAAATATGGACAGACATTTATTTGTGTGTGTCTCTTTAGACCAATATTTGACCAGACTTCTGACTCTAAATGCCTGCATTTTAAATTTCACAAATGACAATATTTTAATAAGAAGCAATTCAATTCTATTTAAATTATTTCACCGAATCATTCACTTTCTATTTTATACTTAACGTCATCTACGTCACACCAAATTTTGCATTCAATATAATATCACAAAGTGTGTGTCTCCAACACATTCTTAAAACAGATTCAATTAGCAGAAAAAACAAATAATAAATGACAAAATGTATTTATTGACATCATGAAGTAGCTGGTCAGATCTGAGTCTTTTTTTTTACCTTTCATTCACCCATTAACCCTAAAATATTTCAACAAAATGTATTGGAAAGTTCATTTTATTCTGGCAGCATAATATTGCATATTACACCACGAAACAGATAAACAAAAAAAGCACACATCATTACATGTTAATCCAAACAGTGAAACGAGATTTAAACACACACGATCACCCACAGAACCTTGATGTCTTTCTTATTTTCTGATGTTTGAGCCCAACTGCCTTTGATCCAATACACTATTCTTACTTTCTGTCATTACATGTACCGGCACAGTTCAAATATTCTTACTTCCTGTCATTCCATGTACCGGCACAGTTCAAATATTCTTACTTCCTGTCATTCCATGTACCGGCACAATACACTATTCTTACTTTCTGTCATTCCATGTACCGGCACAGTTCAAATACTCTTACTTCCTGTCATTCCATGTACCGGCACAATACACTATTCTTACTTTCTGTCATTCCATGTACCGGCACAGTTCAAATATTCTTACTTCCTGTCATTCCATGTACCGGCACAATACACTATTCTTACTTTCTGTCATTCCATGTACCGGCACAGTTCAAATATGCATTGCAACCAAAGAGATAACCAACATAGATTCTTCTCACAAATTCTCGAATGACCTAAGCAGTTGTTTTTCTAGCATTAGACAAGTCTTTTGGGTATAAGGCCTACAAAGAAAGTGATTTAATAGCTCTAATTTCACCAAACTATTTCAACTAAAACCACTGCTCTAATAGTTCTAATTTCACCAAACTATTTCAACTAAAACCACTGCTCTAATAGTTCTAATTTCACCAAACTATTTCAACTAAAACCACTGCTCTAATAGTTCTAATTTCACCAAACTATTTCAACTAAAACAACTGCTCTAATAGTTCTAATTTCACCAAACTATTTCAACTAAAACAACTGCTCTAATAGTTCTAATTTCACCAAACTATTTCAACTAAAACAACTGCTCTAATAGTTCTAATTTCACCAAACTATTTCAACTAAAACAACTGCTCTAATAGTTCTAATTTCACCAAACTATTTCAACTAAAACAACTGCTCTAATAGTTCTAATTTCACCAAACTATTTCAACTAAAACAACTGCTCTAATAGTTCTAATTTCACCAAACTATTTCAACTAAAACAACTGCTCTAATAGTTCTAATTTCACCAAACTATTTCAACTAAAACAACTGCTCTAATCTCAGTGCTATGAGCATAAGAGAGAATCGTTTAAAGTGTACACGTGACCAATGACTTAGAACCGCTGGTGTACAAGGTAAATGTATGAAAGCTGGTCTCGTGTGTGGCAGCAAAGAATCCGTAACATACTCGCACCTGTTCCTTTAACTGAGCGGCCCAGGGAATTGGTCTTTGTGGTATTCTATGGACCACCACTGCGTTGTCCATTATTCCCAGTGGAGCTGAAGAAAAGAAAAAAGAACTGGCTTTAAACTACTCCGGGTCCTAGAGTATACTAGTGTTATTCTATCTACAAGGTAACAGAATAGCAGCAGAAGCCCCAGGCTAATGCAGCTGATACAAGATGATTGAATCTAGCAAGAGAGAAATAAGAAATTCATTTCCAAAAAAATATTTGAGTAAGATTCAATCTATTATCTTAAAATACAAAGACAATACTATTACATCGAAAATACAAGGACAATATTATTTCATCTTTTCAAAGAAATATTGTGTTAACACATTCAATGTTGCTTGTAGCAGCTAATGCAGACTTACTTTTTCATAGAGTCCATAAATTGATCGACTGTAGACATGTTTTATCAATGTAGAATGATCAATTACTGAAGCAACCAGCAAACATAAACCTTGCTGCATTCTATTTGGTCAAAGGTCGGCATTGCGCTGACCACACGATAGACTTTAACAGTTTTACAACGTTGTTTTGACCACACGATCAACTTACACAATTTTACAGCATTGTTTTGACCCCACGATCAACTTACACAATTTTACAGCATTGTGTTGACCACACGATAGGCTTACACTTTTTTACAGCATTGTGTTGACCACACGATATGCTTACACTGTTTTACAGCATTGTGTTGACCACACGATAGACTTACACTGTTTTACAGCATTGTGTTGACCACACGATAGGCTTACACTGTTTTACAGCATTGTGTTGACCACACGATAGACTTTAACAGTTTTACAGCATTGTGTTGACAACACGATAGACTTACACTGTTTTACAGCATTGTGTTGACAACACGATAGACTTACACTGTTTTACAGCATTGTGTTGACCACACGATAGACTTTAACAGTTTTACAGCATTGTGTTGACAACACGATAGGCTTACACTGTTTTACAACATTGTGTTGACCACACGATAGACTTCTACAGTTTTTCCTTTTCATGCCTTAGTAGGGAATAGATGATATTTTGAAGTTATACAAATTACACATTTTTTAAACTAATGATCTATGCCATAAATTCTTTGACAATATTTCCACCACTGTAATGTTGTTAGCATTGAGTTATTGCCAGACTTTGACCTAATAAAAGAAACCTAGATAACGTCTTAAGTTTCTACTTTACTGTTTCACCATCACCAATTTCTACTTTACTGTTTCATTATCACCAATTTCTACTTGACTGTTTCACTATCCCCGATTAATCCTTTAATGTTTCAATATCACCAATTTTGTACTTTACTGTTTCACTATCACCAATTTCTACTTTATTCTTTCACTATCACCTATTTCTACTTTACTGTTTCACTGTCACCAATTTTGTACCTTACTGTTTCACTATCACCTATTTCTACTTTACTGTTTCACTATTACCAATTTTTATTTTACTGTTTCAATATCACCTATTTCTATCTTACTGTTTCACTATCGCCAATTTCTACTTAACTGTTTCACTATCACCGATTTCGACTTCACTGTTTCACTATCACCGATTTTGTACTTTACTGTTTCACTATCACCGATTTTTTACTTTACTGTTTCACTATCACCAATTTTGTACTTTACTGTTTTACTATCACCAATTTTGTACTTTACTGTTTAACTATCACCAATTTTGTACTTTACTGTTTCACTATCACCAATTTGTACTTTACTGTTTCACTATCACCAATTTTCTACTTTACTGTTTCACTATTAGGCCTACCTATTTCTACTTTACTGTTTCACTATCACCTGTGTCTACTTTACTGTTTCACTATCACCAATTTTGTACTTTACTGTTTGTATTACCAATTTGTACTTTACTGTTTCACTATCACCGATTTCTACTTTACTGTTTCACTATTACCTATTTCTACTTTACTGTTTCACTATCACCAATTTCTACTTTACTGTTTCACTATCACCAATTTCTACTTTACTGTTTCACTATCACAAATTTCTACATTAGTGTTTCACTATCACCAATTTCTACTTTACTGTTTCACTATCACCTATTTCTACATTAGTGTTTCACTATCACCAATTTCTACTTTACTGTTTCACTATCACCAATTTCTACATTAGTGTTTCACTATCACCAATTTCTACTTTACTGTTTCACTATCACCTATTTGTACTTTACTGTTTCACTATCATTAATTTTGTACTTTACTGTTTCTATCACCAATTTTGTACTTTACTGTTTCACTATCACCTATTTCTACTTTACTGTTTCACTATCACCTATTTCTTCTTTACTGTTTCACTATCACCAATTTCTACTTTACTGTTTCACTATCACCAATTTCTACTTTACTGTTTCACTATCACCTATTTGTACTTTACTGTTTCACTATCATAAATCTCTACTTTACTGTTTCACTATTACCAATTTGTATTTTACTGTTTCATTAACCAATTCCAACCGACGGCTACATTCTCCGCCCTATTCTATTATAAAATATTTATCTCCATTTCTTTGACATATACGTCAAACAACAACAATAACAACTAAAAACATCAAAGAATCCATTTAAACAACATTCTCGTAATCTTTAGAATCGTCGAGCTCTTTGTATCAAACAAACCCACAAACACAAAGTGAGCTTTTCGCATGGATGATTTCGTGTGTACACTGTGGTAATATATGCAAGTGAAAGACCATACAATACATACATTTTCTGCTTTATTTCATCTATTGGTTTATTTACACTGGGATTAAAATATTGATGTAAATTCAACTTTACAAGACAAGTAGATGCTACTTATGATTCATGAATGTTGGACAAACATTTAGTTCTACGTTACATTTCAAATTATAAATATACGTTTTTCAGTTAATAAAGAGTGCAGAAATGTGTGACTGATCATAAAATCAACATTCAATGAGACACGAGTTTTTTTTTTATAGAATTTCAATAGAAGTTGAGAGAGTCTATTAAAAAGTTATTAAAGTATAACAGCTAGGTCACGTGTCTTACTGGCAATAAAAGAGGGAACTTGTCTTTAGATAAATCCAGACATAATTATACTTTAACCTTTATAAACGCATTTTCTAGTATAATATGAAAATGTATATAGCATAATACAATATTTATAGCATAATTTAACATTTAAACGACTTATTTAAAAAAAAGTCTAAAACATAGACCATGATTGTACACTAAAGTCTAAAACAGCCAACACAAAGTTATGGTACACTCAAATCTAAAAGAGCCAACAGGCAGTGATTGTACACTAAAGTCTAGAACACAGACCATGATTATATAATGAAGTCATAAAGCCAATGTTTGCTTATGTCAGTTTGAGATTGCAGGAGCTTTTGTTTCAGCTTGAGAAGAATTATGAGTGTTAGACTTTGATTGCACGATGAAGTAGAAAGAGAAAAAAATGAGACAAAAGGGAAATGGAGAGAAAGTGAGAGAGCTAAAGAAAGAGAGAGAGAGAGAGCTAAAAGAGAGAGAGAGAGAGAGCTAAAGAGAGAGAGAGAGAGAGCTAAAGAGAGAGAGAGAGAGAGCTAAAGAGAGAGAGAGAGAGCTAAAGAGAGAGAAAGAAAGAGCTTAAAATGAAGAATGAGAGTAATAAATGAGAGATTGCTGGAAAGAAAATTGGGTAGAAATGTGTACTTAGAATGTTTGTCCTGAGACTTTATCAGGCAAGCACATAGTTCTTGTAAGGTAAACGGAGATAGCAGCTTTGTAAATATGTGCTGGTCTCAATCTAACTGTTTGTCCTTGCCTCCCCGACCAATCAATAGAGTGAGAGAGAGAGATAGGGTAAATACACCCCAAATGCCGATCTGTAAGATTTCTTTTTGCACAGACATTGAAAGCACACAGTTCACATCTGAAACAAGCATCTCACATGTGGTAGTACACAGCAGACACAGGCAGGGACAGTTTAGAGACATGTTCCTGGGAATTGGAGACTTTTATCAAGATTCCAGCTTTTTTGCCAATATTTTTATGTTCCACATTCTGTTTCATGGGACAATAAGCTACGATTGGATTGTGTTGTAGAAGTTCAGAATGCACGTTTGTGTTTCTTTCCTTACAGGAGTTATAACAAGTGGATATGTTTTGCTATTGTAATGATAACTTTTCTTATACCACTACACCAAACTTAAGATTTTGAAGTGTTTCTTAATGAAATAGTCGAAACTTAACTGGTATAGTGTCACCGTTGTTTAAGTCCAATCAATATCTTTGCCCGGATGTTTATCACCAAATTCTACAAGAAGTCTTCAAGTTGTGATTCCAAGATAGGAAAAGTATACACACAACCGTTATAAATGGAAAGTATATACACAAATCAAATTGCAGATCTGTCTCAAGAGTCTATTGGGCTGTAAACACTGAAATGTGTCTACATAACTTCTGGATAACATACATATTTATATTGAAATGTTTATAGCATATTGTATTTCTATTGGCTTGTCTAGATAAAAGTCCAGGTCTACACACAGTTATTACAGTTAGTTCTGTAGAGGATTTAGCGAAGGAAGGTTTTGTGGAAATACAAGTGTCCGAATTTCAAACATTCTATGGAATATAATGGGATTATAATCATACATGGAAGGCTTTGAACTCAATGTGTTACATTGGTCTAAACTACACAGGTGTGTGTTACACTGATATAAACTACACAGGTGTGTTACATTAGTCTAAACTACACAGTTGTGTTACATTGGTCTAAACAACACAGGTGCGTTACATTGGTCTAAACTACACAGGTGTGTTACATTAGTGTAAACTAGACATGTGTCTTTAATTCAATATTTATTTATACATATCATCTGTTTCGAACGCGGTTTTGACAATAAATATGAAGGGCATTTATACAATTTGGTACCAGTTATGTCACTAACTATAAATATGGGATAAATATTGGATCAATCTTACGTACAAGTAGGGAATGCAAATATAATTATTTATATCTACGTTAATATTCAGGTAGTTCATATAATTACATGTATATCAGATAATATCCAGATAGTAAATATAAATACATTTTTAACCACGTCTATATCCGGGTAGTTCATATAAATAGATTTGTATTCGGTTGAATATTTGGGTGGCTCATATGTATTAATGTACACTGTGTGATATTTATATAACTAGCGGAACCCTATAGATTTATATTAAGCACTCGATCATTATCTCTAAATTTATATTTATAATAAACACTTGATTATATTTAACTAATCGAGTCTCATATAAATTAGTTTCAATTTTGAATTTTATTTCAGAAAATTTAATGAAAACTTAATTACTGGGGTTTGATCTACGTCCACTATGTGTCCAGAGTTTGATAAAGTTCATCTACGTCCACTATGTGTCCAGCGTTTGATATAGTTCATCTACGTCCACTATGTGTCCAGAGTTTGATATAGTTCATCTACGTCCACTATGTGTCCAGAGTTTGATATAGTTCATCTACGTCCACTATGTGTCCAGAGTTTGATATAGTTCATCTACGTCCACTATGTGTCCAGAGTTTGATATAGTTCATCTACGTCCACTATGTGTCCAGAGTTTGATATAGTTCATCTACGTCCACAATGTGTCCAGAGTTTGATATAGTTCATCTACGTCCACTATGTGTCCAGAGTTTGATATAGTTCATCTACGTCCCCTATGTGTCCAGAGTTTGATAAAGTTCATCTACGTCCACTATGTGTCCATAGTTTGATAAAGTTCATCTACGTCCACTATGTGTCCAGTGTACAAGAAACACTCTCTGAATGGATTTAATTAGTGCAGATAATGAAAGAAATATGCACATTGTGAGTATAGTGGAGTAGATCTACTGCTTGTCTACCTCTCACAACTTGAGGTGGTCTAGAATGAAGCAGCTGACCATACAGGCAAGGAGTACACGAGACTTGAGCATCAGCTTCTATATCACAAGGCTTCTCTATTTATAGGTAAGTGCCATTTGCCCAGTCTCTTTTTTTCTATTTACAACAAGACCACATGTCCAAATAAGAATGGAACTATACTATCAAGTATTGTAGGGATAAAAACTTTAACAATGATATTAGAATAACAATATGAAGTCTAAGTGTTAGCACCCGCTTTTAATAAACTGTGTGTGTGTCTGTTTTATAGGAGCGGTTTCAATTGGATCCTAAATTTTGATTGACATTATATGCCTAATATATTTTTTAGTCTCAGTACTAGACGAGACTGATTATTAAGTCTATGTACAGTAGCTAGGCCTATATCTTTTCACAACAGAGTTATATTGAACTGTTTAACTTAGAGCATTAGATCAATTGAACTTACGATAAGCAATATTTCTTTTATCTTTATTTAACACCGCTATCATCTTTTTACGGTAAAAGTTTTATCTAGTTCATATAAACACATCTTGTGTGTGTGATATAGTTTCATGTTTCATTACAAATTGTGTGTGTGTGATAGCCTATAGATTCATTACCATCAACCTAAACAAGCAACATCAACTAAGCTAAGACAATTGTTTTCGTCTTCATTAAAGAATGTGTTATCATAAAATGAAAAAGTTTTCATGGAAGTAAACCCTGCGTCTGCCCTAAAGTCCATTAAAATATCACGGGGTCATTGATAGAATACTTCTGGCTGGGGGGTCAGTGTTAGAATGATGTGAGAGAGAGGGTTGGGATTGAATGGGGAAGGGGGAGCTAGCACGCAATAGCCCAGAGGGTAGATACCAAATGGCTGGAGTGTCTTGTAGCCGAAAACAGCAGTTGCAAATCCTGTTGTGTCGTGAGGAGGATTAAGAGGTTGTATTTGCTTGAAAAGAAAACACTTGAAGGTTACAATAGAGTCAGTGTAAAGGGTTGAACTAAAGAAGAAAAAAGAAACACACATTGTAAAGCAATATTTGTATTCAAGACACAGTTTTTTTTTCTCTCAACAAGAGTGAGACTTCAATCCGAAAGTGAGGAGAGAGTATTTTATATTGAGGGGCGTTGGTGGTGGGTGAAACAGGAGGGGGGCGTCATCAATCTACACATTATATTTCCCACTCGTGGTGGCGTGTGTGACGAACTGATGGGTGCCTATTGGGGAAGTGGAGGGCAAAGAAAAAAACTTGTCGTGGTTGGGGTTCTCGTATTCCTCTTGGCACCTTCTCATTGTCTACGCCCCTGCTACAGGCCCGCTTGATCCGACACTACAATTCTGGTTATCGCTAGAGCTAGTATTGTTCCCCAAGGACAAGTACCGTCAGAAGATGGTTCATATTGTCAAGGTGCTGACGAACGAGGGAGGGGTGGGGGTTGATGCGGAGGGGGGTACTTCATGTGAGGGGTTAAGTGGATCAAAAATAGCCCAGCGCGTGGAAGAGATGCCCAATAAACAGTGCCATAAGTCTGGGGATGGACATTGAAATACTGTTAATAGTATTATAGTTAATAGCGTTCAAATCTAGATCTAGACCACCAATGTTTTATTAAAGGAAATCTCAAAAAATGTCACCGGAAAAAAACAGAATTTATCTAGGAGTTGTAGTTGCATTAAGTTATAGTTGCATTGAGTTATAGTTATATAGAGTTATAGTTACATTGAGTTATAGTTACATTGAGTTATAGTTACATTGAGTTATAGTTACATTGAGTTATAGTTACATTGACTTATAGTTACATTGACTTATAGTTACATTGAGTTATAGTTATATAGAGTTATAGTTACACATTGACTTATAGTTACATTGAGTTATAGTTACATTGACTTATAGTTACATTGAGTTATAGTTATATAGAGTTATAAGTTACATTGAGTTATAGTTACATTGACTTATAGTTACATTGACTTATAGTTACATTGAGTTAAAGTTATATAGAGTTATAGTTACATTGAGTTATAGTTACATTGAGTTATAGTTACATTGACTTATAGTTACATTGAGTTATAGTTATATAGAGTTATAGTTACACATTGACTTATAGTTACATTGAGTTATAGTTACATTGAGTTATAGTTACATTGAGTTATAGTTACACATTGACTTATAGTTACATTGACTTATAGTTACATTGAGTTATAGTTACATTGAGTTATAGTTACACATTGACTTATAGTTACATTAAGTTATAGTTACATTAAGTTATAGTTACATTGAGTTATAGTTAAACATTGACTTATAGTTACACATTGACTTATAGTTACATTAAGTTATAGTTACATTGAGTTATAGTTACATTGAGTTATAGTTACATAGACTTATAGTTACATTGAGTTATAGTTACATTGAGCTATAGTTACACATTGACTTATAGTTACATTGAGTTATAGTTACATTGATTTATAGTTACACATTGACTTATAGTTACATTGAGTTATAGTTATATAGAGTTATAAGTTACATTGAGTTATAGTTACATTGACTTATAGTTACATTGACTTATAGTTACATTGATTTAAAGTTATATAGAGTTATAGTTACATTGAGTTATAGTTACATTGAGTTATAGTTACATTGACTTATAGTTACATTGAGTTATAGTTATATAGAGTTATAGTTACACATTGACTTATAGTTACATTGAGTTATAGTTACATTGAGTTATAGTTACATTGAGTTATAGTTACACATTGACTTATAGTTACATTGACTTATAGTTACATTGAGTTATAGTTACATTGAGTTATAGTTACACATTGACTTATAGTTACATTAAGTTATAGTTACATTAAGTTATAGTTACATTAAGTTATAGTTACATTGAGTTATAGTTAAACATTGACTTATAGTTACACATTGACTTATAGTTACATTAAGTTATAGTTACATTGAGTTATAGTTACATTGAGTTATAGTTACATAGACTTATAGTTACATTGAGTTATAGTTACATTGAGCTATAGTTACACATTGACTTATAGTTACATTGAGTTATAGTTACATTGATTTATAGTTACACATTGACTTATAGTTACATTAAGTTATAGTTAAATTGAGTTATAGTTACACATTGACTTATAGTTACATTAAGTTATAGTTACATTGAGTTATAGTTACATTGAGTTATAGTTACATTGAGTTAAACTTACACATTGACTTATAGTTACATTGAGTTATAGTTACATTGAGTTATACTTACACATTGACTTATAGTTACATTGAGTTATACTTACACATTGACTTATAGTTACATTGAGTTATAGTTACACATTGACTTATAGTTACATTGAGTTATAGTTACATTGAGTTATACTTACACATTGACTTATAGTTACATTGAGTTATAGTTACATTGAGTTATAGTTACATTGAGTTATAGTTACATTGAGTTATAGTCACATTGAGTTATAGTTACATTGAATTATAGTTACATTGAGTTATAGTTACGTTGAGTTATAGTCACATGAGTTATAGTTACATTGAGTTATAGTTACATTGAGTTATAGTTACATTGAGTTATAGTTACACATTGACATAGTTACATTGAGTTATAGTTACATTGAGTTGTAGTTACATTGAGTTGTAGTTACATTGAGTTGTAGTTACATTGAGTTATAGTTACATTGAGTTATAGTTACATTGAGTTATAGTTACATTGAGTTATAGTCACATTGAGTTATAGTTACACATTGACTTATAGTTACATTGAGTTATAGTCACATTGAGTTATAGTTACACATTGACTTATAGTCACATTGAGTTATAGTTACACATTGAGTTATAGTTACATTGAGTTATAGTTACATTGAGTTATAGTTACATTGAGTTATAGTTACATTGAGTTGTAGTTATGTTGAGTTATAGTTACATTGAGTTGTAGTTACGTAGAGTTATAGTTACACATTGAGTTATAGTTACATTGAGTTATAGTTACACATTGACTTATAGTTACATTGAGTTATAGTTACACATTGACTTATAGTTACATTGAGTTATAGTTACATTGAGTTATAGTTACATTGAGTTATACTTACATTGAGTTATAGTTACATTGAGTTGTATTGAGTCAGAGGGTATACAATTATTAATGAACATCAAATATCATTATTTATTAATCATAATTTCCCACACATGATATAAAAACAAATTGAGCACTAAGAACCTTCCAATAGACATTATTTTATTTTGAACGTATTATCTATATTGTATAGGCAAGTAAGGTGAGCTTCGAAAGCTCAGATAAAACGAGAACGAGGCAGTCACAATGAGTTAACGTGACAGTCACAATGAGTGAACGTGACAAAAACCAAAGAATAACATCAAACGTGATAGTCTCACAGACTAGAAAAAAAATCTCATGGATATGAAAAGAACGAAGAAGAATCTGTCTGGCTTTAAACCCAATGTTAATGCGGTTACAGGCCTTTATTCAAGTTCTGGTCAAATCATTTGACCCCGAAATAATACCTTACTTGGCCGCCTGTACTGGCCCCTGCCCACACCTTCTTCCTGTCCTTCTCGTTCAGTCTCTTCCTGTCTTTCGCTTTCTGTTTATTTTTTTTCCGTTTCTTTCACTCTTCCTGTCCTTCTCTTTTTCTCACTTTGTCTCTCTATCTCTCTGTGTAGTACTCTCTCTTCTTTTTTTTATTCTAGTCTTTCTCTGTGTCCTTTTCTCTCTTATTCGTACTATCTCTATACATTTTCCCTTCCAGTCTTTCTCTTAGTGTCTTACTCTTTCTTCTGTCTTTCTCTTAGTGTCTTACTCTTTCTTCTGTCTTTCTCTTAGTGTCTTACTCTTTCTTCTGTCTTTCTCTTAGTGTCTTACTCTTTCTTCTGTCTTTCTCTTAGTGTCTTACTCTTTCTTCTGTCTTTCTCTTAGTGTCTTACTCTTTCTTCTGTCTTTCTCCCATCCCCTCACCCCTCACATTCTCACTTGCGATCAGTTTTATGTCCGTCTCGCACACACACACACACACACACACACTTCTAACACACATGTTAGAGCTGCCCTATACTATATACAATGTATAAAGTATAATAAGTATAATTAGTTCTAAAACTAAAGACAAGACAGAAAAACATTTTTTTGATCAATCATCTATGTACATTTTAAAACATCAAGAAAATGTCTCTACATCAGTTGTGGCCCCTGATCTCAATCTAACAAATCCTAGAAGATTTTCTTACGAATGCCTCGACAAATCTAATCTAAGCAGCAGTCAATTATGCAGATCTAGAGAAGGCTTCCAGAGTTTCATTCTGCCTTCATGCTGGATCCAGAACGTGTTTGTCCAAGACTTTAGCGTATTTGCTTGTTCCCAGTCGGTATGAGGCCATGACTCTCCCACAGTGCCTGATCTCTGGTCAGTTGGCTTGGTCATTCCATATGTCCTTATAATCTGGAGAAAAGCCTTAGCGAAATTCAAGTCGAGCCCGTATATGACTTAATAAAAGGCTGGAAAGTTTAGCAATAAACCACTTTCGTTACTCTACAGTAATTCAATTCATTAGATCAAGTGATGGATTGATATGTTGGATGTATTACTCTAAGTACAATGTTATTGTTATGTATTTTTCATTACCACCACCCCCCATCCCGCCTCACTACCTAAACAACGCCACTAGTATTAATGAATGAGTGATACTAACTTTATATATAACTAACCATTTATTACAACCATTAAAAAACAGTACCCCCCCCCCCCCCTCAAACTGTGCTATGAATGAATGCTGTTTTTTTTAAAACTAAATGGTTGTATGCTGCTTATTTCCAATTAAATGGTTGTATGTTGCTTATTTCCAAATAAATGAATGTATGTTGCTTATTTAAAACTAAATGGTTGTATGCTGTTCATTTCCAATTAAATGGTTGTATGCTGTTTATTTCCAATGAAATGGTTGTATGCTGTTTATTTCCAACTAAATGGTTGTATGTTGCTTATTTCCAACTAAATGGTTGTATGTTGCTTATTTCATACAAAATGGTTGTATGCTGCTTATTTAAAACTAAATGGTTGTATGCTGTTCATTTTCAATTAAATGGTTGTATGCTGTTTATTTCCAATGAAATGGTTGTATGCTGTTTATTTCCAACTAAATGGTTGTATGTTGCTTATTTCCAACTAAATGGTTGTATGTTGCTTATTTCCAACTAAATGGTTGTATGTTGCTTATTTACAACTAAATGGTTGTCTGTTGCTTAGTTCCAACTAAATTTTTGTATGGTGCTTATTTCAAACTATTTGGTTGTATATTGCTCGTTTCCAACTAAATGGTTGTATATTGCTTATTTCATACAAAATGGTTGTATGTTGCTTATTTCCAACTAAATGGTTGTATGCTGCTTATTTCCAACTAAATGGTTGTACGTTGCTTATTTCCAATGAAATGGTTGTATATTGCTTATTTCCAACTAAATGGTTGTACGTTGCTTATTTCCAATGAAATGGTTGTATGTTGCTTATTTCCAATGAAATGGTTGTATGTTTTATGTGTATGTGTGCTGCATGTGTTTTGTTTATGTATTTGTTTATGTCTGTGTGTATGAGGTGTGTGTGTATGTGTTTGGGTGACCATATGCATGTATATAAATATGATCTAGATCTAGATGAAATACTGCAGAAGATATTTACTGAAGTACTGATATTCGTACACTACGTCATCTCCCACCCATACTACTAACCTAGCTTTTTACAATTGAACCCATTGGATGGGGACATGTCTAGAGAAAGAGACACTCAGAAGGAGTAAAAGATAGCAAGATAGAGAGAGAGAGAGAGAGAGTAAGAGGGAGGGGGGATAGATTCATATTAACAAAAGAATCTGCCAACAATCATAGAGGCAACTCTGCAACGAGCGTTCCCCCCCCCCCCCCCATGTTCAATTTTATCTCCCCTTAGTTTATTGAGAGATCCTTGTTCAAACAGACGCAATCGATCGCCAGTAAATTAAAAACCGTATCAGGAAAATGGTATCTTCTCTTTAATGGCCTTTTCTATCAACCTTTCTCTCAGGCTTCTCTTTTGATTTTACATTTTATTCCAGATCTAAAATATTTTCTTTTTTTTTAGCCTTTATTTGGCATTTCAAAAATAAAGTTGATATGGAGATGACAATATTAAAAAGATCATTGAATGAAATATAGAAAGTTTCAGAAATTTGTATAGGCCCACTGTCTATATATATACTAGTTTCTACATATAAACTAGTTTCTACATATAAACTTACCGATACATTATTTATATCTTTCATTTTAATTAATATAAATTTTTCTTTTATAACTTCTAGAAAATATAAAGAATAGAAAAAAAATATTTCATTATAAAACTAAAAAAAATAAATTATACGATTTTTTTACTAAATGCTATTAAATAATTTAAAATTGTTGGCCTAAGTATTAAATAATAATAAAAGACACGATACAATGTTTTATTATTTAAAGTTATAAGATAAATACAAGATAAAATCAGATTTTAAAAAAATCCAGATTTGCCATTGAATTAATCTACTTCATTGTGGGATAAAACAAAAGCTCAAACTCAACTCAAACATTTTGACATGAACTCAACATTTCTCTTTGTTTCTTTACATTTTGACATGAACTCAACATTTCTCTTTGTTTCTTTACATTTTGACATGAACTCAACATTTCTCTTTGTTTCTTTACATTTTGACATGAACTCAACATTTCTCTTTGTTTCTTTACATTTTGACATGAACTCAACATTTCTCTTTGTTTCTTTACATTTTGACATGAACTCAACATTTCTCTTTGTTTCTTTACATTTTGACATGAACTCAACATTTCTCTTTGTTTCTTTACATTTTGACATGAACTCAACATTTCTCTTTGTTTCTTTACATTTTGACATGAACTCAACATTTCTCTTTGTTTCTTTACATTTTGACATGAACTCAACATTTCTCTTTGTTTCTTTACATTTTGACATGAACTCAACATTTCTCTTTGTTTCTTTACATTTTGACATGAACTCAACATTTCTCTTTGTTTCTTTACATTTTGACATGAACTCAACATTTCTCTTTGTTTCTTTACATTTTGACATGAACTCAACATTTCTCTTTGTTTCTTTACATTTTGACATGAACTCAACATTTCTCTTTGTTTCTTTACATTTTGACATGAACTCAACATTTCTCTTTGTTTCTTTACATTTTGACATGAACTCAACATTTCTCTTTGTTTCTTTACATTTTGACATGAACTCAACATTTCTCTTTGTTTCTTTACATTTTGACATGAACTCAACATTTCTCTTTGTTTCTTTACATTTTGACATGAACTCAACATTTCTCTTTGTTTCTTTACATTTTGACATGAACTCAACATTTCTCTTTGTTTCTTTACATTTTGATTACATCAAAAAATAAATAATTTGAAAACATGAGTTGTTGATGTTTTCTTAGAAGAAGACTATTTGTATAGACAGACACTCCCACAGATACACACAGACAGACACACACACAGATACACACATAAAAACACTCCCACAGATACACACAGACAGACACATACACAGATACTCACATACAGACACACACACAGATACACATGCAGACACACACACACAGACATATAAGATGAAAAACGTGAACATTAATTGTGAAAAAAACAAACCGAAGACATTTCTTGAAGCTGTTCCAATTTTCTCTTCCATTTAATCGCCTTAGTTTGGCAAAAGACAAAACCTGCAAGAAAAGGTGCAAAGACTTCAATCTTTTGTTCCAGACACTCACGCCTAAGAATCCTGCGCCATGCACGTGTTGAAGTTGCTGGCTAAAGACTCAGCTGGTTTTGACTTCCACTAACCACTAACAACTGTTTGATATTGGTTTTATCAGCCCATTGTCATCACGGACACACACACAATCATTAAGACCTGCTCACAAGTTTTTCTCCTTAAATACCACAAATTAAAATCATGGTTTTTAACTTATTTATTTTTTTTTTTGCCGGAAGATTTTTCATCGAAACAATTGTAGGGGCAATGAGAGAGAAAGATAAAGACAGAGATAGAAAGAGGGAGGGAGGAATAGAAAGATAGAGAGATTGAGAGAAAAGCCCGTGGCCATGCGTCTATTGTTGTAAGTTTTTTTGTCTTTCAGTTTGTGTTGTTTCCTAAACTGATCAAAGTTTCTGCGGCTTCTCCACGCGTTAAGAGCTTAATTTCTCATCCCTGGTTTTTCCCCCCAGGTAGTCGGTAAATTAAAAACATAACAAAACACAAATTTGAGTGTGAAAGAAAAGAAAAACTAGGATCTAATTGAGTCGGAATTCCGTTAAGCGGGTAGTTATTTTCCTATTCCGCTGATTATGGTCTTGTCAGGGCTGACTGTTCACTCGAAGATTCTTACCGCAAGCACCATGTAATCTCCTTGTAACCACAGATTGTGCCTTAAGGTGTGGATTAATAATGCGAAGGTCTCCACCTGTATAGCAAAAGGCTTCAGTGTTTTGTGTTCAGGTTGTTTGCATCTTAACGTATTATACACTACTGCTTCACGCTTTGTTGTTTTCTGTTTCAGCTAGTTAAAGAATTCATTGTTTAATGTTTTGTTACAATTATAATGACTAGTAGATGCCGTTGACAAATTGTTGCCTTAATTTTTCACATTTTAAACACAATTTCGTTTTTTTTTTAAAAATGTATACAAAGAAAAAGATGCGATGAGTTTAATTGTGTCGAAGACAAGACTCCAGAAGGGCGCAAACAACTGTTACTAATTCTAATAGTTACATTAACCAACCTTACATTATGAAATAGTTTCTTTTATCGTAGAATTTCAGTAAATGGTGAAAACGAATAGTTTATAATAGTAAAGTTATAAATATCTCATTTCTCTTATGTAACACAGTATGTCTCACTTCTCTTATGTAACACAGTCTGTCTCACTTCTCTTATGTAACACAGTCTATCTCACTTCTCTTATGTAACACAGTCTATCTCACTTCTCTTATGTAACACAGTCTGTCTCACTTCTCTTATGTAACACAGTCTATCTCACTTCTCTTATGTAACACAGTCTATCTCACTTCTCTTATGTAACACAGTCTGTCTCACTTCTCTTATGTAACACAGTCTGTCTCACTTCTCTTATGTATAACAACCCACCTCAGTTCTCTTATGTAGAATCATTTGTTAAACTAATACTCATTGGATGAACCGACTATCATGTTTCTGTATGTCGTTACTATCTTTCTCTTTCTTTGTGCAATTGATTTTGTTGAAAAATTTAGATTTCACAAGTGGAACCGAAACCGGGATTCGTGGCATCTTTATAACCAGGTTTCTGGTTTATGAAAAATTCCGATTACCACGTTCCTCGGTATCCGGTTCTGCTATCAGCTATTCTTACCGAACACTAAGCTAAACTCAGTTTTAAGAATCTAGCTCATACCAAACTAAGCACTTAGAATGGTTATCTGAGAAAACGGTACACTTTCCTGCATAGCTATTTAATATAGTACATTCAGTAAATTAACATTTCAATTGAAGAGTGAAATAACATAAGAATTGTGTATGGACTTCTGTATGTCACTTTGGCTGATATTATGTTCCTTTTATATCTACTAGAATGCTAGCGTAATCGCGTATGTTTTAATGTGATACATTCGTGTCAAATAAATATATAGCGTCATTATGCTAAGCTGCGATAGAAAAAATACAAAACGTAATTAAATATACAGAAACTCGTGGAATTCTTGAAATATTTAACAAAATTCAATATAATTCTTGAACGTTTGATTAATGTCCCTTTAAAGACCAAGTGAAGAGCTTTTTATCAAAATTGAGTTAACATTTGATTTTGATAGTAAATAGTGTATTCAGTATCTGAATGTTAAAAAAAACATTTATACAAAATATCAAAGATACATTTTAAGTAATTAGTTCAATATTTGCACTTAAATGTGTGTGTTTTTCGGATGATTACTCCAAATCTCGTAGCCATTTGAGATGTTTTTATTTCCGGCAATATAGGAAAGTGACGTAACATAAAGGATTCCGACTAGGAAAAATGAATATTGTCACGTGTTTTGAAACTATTGCCACATGTTTTGAATCTTTTCCCGGTTCTTATTTTTAACAAAATGGTTAAATATAGATTTATAGCGTCTATTTTTATTTATTTATTTCCCTTGTGATACGTCACTGCCGTATGAGGCTATTCCAAATCTCGTTCCTTTGAGAAAAACCTCTTCACTTGGTCTTTAATGTGGATATTTTCTGAAGTTTTTATGTCCCCAAACAGACTTTAAAAACTTTTCTAAAGTATCATTATTGGTTTATAAAAAAAATGTAAGCTTCAGTTCTATATAGTATATACCATATAGGGGTGACCGATCTGACTTGAATTACCGAAACGCCGATACTAAATAAAAGTCGTCTTGACTTTGACATCAAAAGAGTTGTTTTGAACGTAATCGCACACCAGGCCTACATCAATAGGACATTTTTCGCGACAAGCTTAGTGCCCGTTTTCGAGAACGCTGACACAAATATTGAAATTTACCCCCACAATCTTTTCTTGTTTAGTGTTATTAGATAAAGAAAAGCTCACCTTTTCACTGTACTATCTTTATATTGACCACCACCTCATGGCAAAGATCATTAGAATAACGACGTAACTCTACACCGCTACACCCCACGTGATACTATATAAAATTGTTTTGACTAAATTCATGTATTTGTTTTCTTCTTGTGGCCGTGCGCCATGGAGCTTACTCTTTTTATTGTGAACTGAAAAAAATTAGTTGAATTATGAGATATCTAGAACTTTAAACTAATTTATCTCAAAAAGGTTTAAATTATTGCCTGCATATAAGACAATGGATTCCAAATCATGGTCAATTACCAGAACTAAGCCAAGTGACCTGGACAAGTATTCAATACCAGAACTAAGTCAAGTTACCTGGACAAGTATTCAATACCAGAACTAAGTCAAGTTACCTGGACAAGTATTCAATACCAGAACTAAGTCAAGTTACCTGGACAAGTATTCAATACCAGAACTAAGTCAAGTTACCTGGACAAGTATTCAATACCAGAACTAAGCCAAGTTACCTGGACAAGTATTCAATACCAGAACGAAGTCAAGTTACCTGGACAAGTATTCAATACCAGAACTAAGCCAAGTTACCTGGACAAGTATTCAATACCAGAACTAAGCCAAGTTACCTGGACAAGTATTCAATACCAGAACTAAGTCAAGTTACCTGGACAAGTAATCAATACCAGAACTAAGTCAAGTTACCTGGACAAGTATTCAATACCAGAACTAAGTCAAGTTGCCTGGACAAGTATTCAATACCAGAACTAAGTCAAGTTACCTGGACAAGTATTCAATACCAGAACTAAGCCAAGTCACCTGGACAAGTTTTCAATACCAGAGCTAAGTCAAGTTACCTGGACAAGTATTCAATACCAGAACTAAGTCAAGT
The DNA here is from genome assembly GCA_949126835.1 of Anisus vortex. Lineage (NCBI taxonomy): Eukaryota > Metazoa > Mollusca > Gastropoda > Planorbidae > Anisus > Anisus vortex. Next base: position 28,736,557 of record OX421495.1, read on the forward strand.
TACCTGGACAAGTATTCAATACCAGAACTAAGTCAAGTTACCTGGACAAGTATTCAATACCAGAACTAAGTCAAGTTACCTGGACAAGTATTCAATACCAGAACTAAGTCAAGTTGCCTGGACAAGTATTCAATACCAGAACTAAGTCAAGTTACCTGGACAAATATTCAATACCAGAACTAAGTCAAGTTACCTGGACAAGTATTCAATACCAGAACTAAGTCAAGTTACCTGGACAAGTATTCAATTACCAGAACCAAGTCAAGTTACCTGGACAAGTATTCAATACCAGAACGAAGTCAAATTACCTGGACAAGTATTCAATACCAGAACTAAGTCAAGTTACCTGGACAAGTATTCAATACCAGAACTAAGTCAAGTTACCTGGACAAGTATTCAATACCAGAACTAAGTCAAGTTACCTGGACAAGTATTCAATACCAGAACTAAGCCAAGTTACCTGAACAAATATTCAATACCAGAACTAAGTCAAGTTACCTTGGACTAGGTATCTAGTCAATACAATTTTATTGTGACATCTTAAAACGCTATCAGTCCTTAGAATGGAGGGTGGAACCAAATTGTGCTGGCAGACTTGTATTGTTATCTTACTGATAACATTTCAATGCCGTTGTCCAGGCCTAAAAGCCTAGTAGAATTTATCTCATTCCATTGACTTATTAGACTACACAGAGATTTAGACTTTTTTTAGACTAGAATCTATAGACGTTAGACAACAAAGAATGTTTACACTCAAGTACTTAGACTTATTGAACATGAAAGGACAGACTTATTGAATATAACTTGATAGAGTTGTTATAGTAGTAATTCATCATCATCATCATCTGTCCTTTGGGTTCCTTGTGGAACATAGGGCCTCTATAGTAGTAATTAGACTAGGTTTTTTTTTATACTAATTGTTGTCATTCTCCTATTAAATTTCTACAGCCAGCAGAAAGTCTAGTTGATAAAAACAAACAACTGTGTCTGGTTTGACAAAAGCAACGCAGGAAAGAAATGTCAGCGACATTTTCAGAGTTACTTAATTACAACTTAGTCTACACCTATTTTTCTTTACCTAAATAGATCTACAGCTTTAATGATGTTGTAAATGAATACATTATTTCTATTAATCTGTAATTGCAGTTTTGTATAAGAAATATTGTTTCTGCATCTTTTGATACAATCGGCAATTTTCTTTAGAAACTTAAGTCGTTTAATGGATTTAATGCAGGTTGTTTTAAAAGTCAATGTAATCTCTCTCTCTCTCTCTCTGTCTATCTCTCTTTCTCTCTCTCTTTATGCGTGTTTGTGTGTGTGTTATATTAAGATATAATGTCTTCAAAGAAATCAATGAAAGTCTTTATAAAGTAGAACAGTTTCATATCACTATGGTTCAACTTATCAATGACAAATGGCTTTTACAGTATCATTAACTCTGTTACCAAGTTTAATTGTGAATACATTTTATTGAGTAAGAAAAGTTGGGCGATGAAATGTCCTCCAGGATTAAATGATGTATGATACTATTTGACGCTTTCTATTGCTGTATGGTAGTTTATGACGTTATATATGTAAATGATTTATTGTTCAAGTTGTTAAATGTCTTCTATATTTGTAAATGATGTATTGTTCAAGTTGTTAAATGTGTTTCATATATGTAAATGAGCTATTGTTCTAGTCGATATATGTGTTGTATATATGTAAATGATCTATAGTTCTAATTGTTAAATGTGTTGTATATATGTACATGATTTATTGTTCTAGTCGATAAATATGTTGTATATATGTAAATGATCTATTGTTCTAGTAACTAGAATCTAGCTGATAAATATGTTGTATATATGTAAATGATCTATTGTTCTATTTGATCAATGTGTTAACTCTATGTAAGTCTACTATTGTTCTAGTTACTGTTCAAAATAGAACAATAAAAGTAAATGATGAGAACAAATCTGTATCTAGAGAAATGTTCTGCTTTAGGCTACTGGTCACGTGACAACGTGCAGGGGCGTGCTATGAAGACATAAAAGCTGGAATAAATCACATATTTATGGCGGTTATTTAGGCCACGGCTTTCCCTGGTGACTGATAAAAATGTCGTTTCAACCGTGCACGAAGTCTGACAATGGTGTAGTATCAATAACTAGGGAGATGAAAGGAAAGGCCCTGTGTAGGGATATAGTCAGGTTATAAACATTAGCTTTATTTTCTAAAGGAACATCTAAGACATTGAAGGAAAGTATTAAAAACAAGAAATCTTAAGACATTTATTGTCTGAGTAGACAGACAATGTTTTACCAAGTTGATTCTATTTTAGAAACTCTCTCTCTCTCTCTCTCTCTCTCTCTCTCTCTCTCTCACTCTCTCTCTCTCTCTCTCTCTCTCTCACTCTCTCTCTCTCTCTCTCTCACTCTCTCTCTCACTCTCTCTCTCTCACTCTCTCTCACCCTCTCTCACTCTCTCTCTTTCATTCTTTCACTCTTTCCCGATAAAATTTAATGGAATAGTAATGCTCAATTCCTGGAGTGGGGCTAACTACAATTGACTATAACAAGTAAATGTCTGCGGCTTTCAATTATTCATTTATAGCTATTCATCTATTAATTACACTCTATGTTCATCTAATAGATACACTATATGTTCATTACAAACATATATTTATGGACGTAGTTTAATGTTTCCCTTCTTATGCAAATTTAAAAATAATTGAACATACATTTTGTATCTGTCTAAAGAACACGCATTTTTAGTCGATATATCTATAGTTAATATAGTCTGTATATCTATAGTTAATATAATCTATATATCTTTAGTTAATGTAGTCTATATATCTATAGTTAATATAGTCGATATATCTATAGTTAATATCTATATCTATAGTTAATATAGCCTACTCTAGGGATCGGCAACCTTTTGATAAAAGCGTTCCAAAGTGGGATTTCTAATTCATTCATCGTGCCAACAGCCTAAAAATCATCCTTTTTTTAGCACTTAATTTCTTGTAGTAGAGACTTGAATTGCATTTTGGAAGTCTTTGGCGTGCCATTGATCATCACTCTGCGTGCCAAGTCTGGCAAGCGTGCCAAGTCTGGCACGCGTGCCGTAGATTGCCGACCCCTGGCCTAGTCGATACATCTATAGTTAATATAGTCAATCATAGAGGGCTTCGTCTAACAGCTTTATCTGTACTGGACTGTTTTTTCCCTGTACCTTTCCCAAACATTTCTGTCCTCATACAAGTATCCAATAAAACGAATGTATTTTTTATTGGCTTTCTTACCTTTAAATCTTGAATTTGTACCGAAGTTTCTAATTACATCATACGTTTAGATTGGGATACATGTCGATAGATGGATAAATGAATTAATACATGTATTGATCAGATCAATGTTTAGATGGAGTAAATAGGTAGATAGTTTGAAAGAAAGAGAAAGAGAGAGACAGAGAGAAAGAGTAAGACAGATAAAAGTGGACCATATACATCTATATATATATCTATTTGGTAAGAGAAAACAAATTCAACGGAGTTTTTTGAGTTGTGAGACTGAATGAACGTGAAAACATTAAATCATGGGCTCTATTCTAAAATTGACCGAGATAACATAAAAAAATCTTGATACGTTCTTAATAGTTTTTCTATAGAGTGGCCATAAACTTAGGGACTGGATAGAGCGTGGGTGGATCTACGTTGGAAGTAGAAGATAGGGTGCTAAATAATAAACGCTTACAATTCTTTTAAAGTTTATGGTGAAAAGATTGTAAATGAATGAATTCATATTGAGTCAGATAGATAGACAGGGAAATTAAGACCTTGTTATTTCTACTTCAGGAAAATAAATACTTTGTTGTCTACTTCAGGAAAATATAGACTTTGTTGTCTCTACTTCAGGATTATTAAGACGTTGTTGTCTCTACTTCGGGAAAATTAAGACTTTGTTGTCTCTAATTCAGAAAAATGAAGACTTTGTTGTCTTTACTTCATGAAAATTAAGACTTTGTTGTCTTTACTTCATAAAAATTAGGACTTTGTTGTCTTTACTTCATAAAAATTAAGACCTTGTTGTCTTTTCTTCATAAAAATTAAGACTTTGTTGTCTTTACTTCATAAAAATTAAGACTTTGTTGTCTCTACTTCATAAAAATATTAACACTTTGTTGTCTCTACTTCAGGAAAATTAAGACTTTGTTGTCTTTACTTCATAAAAATTAAGACCTTGTTGTCTTTACTTCATAAAAATTAAGACCTTGTTGTCTTTTCTTCATAAAATTTAAGACTTTGTTGTCTCTACTTCAGGAAAATTAAAACTTTGTTGTTTTTACTTCATAAAAATTAAGACTTTGTTGTCTCTACTTCAAGAAAATTAAGACTTTGTTGTCTTTACTTCATAAAAATTAAGACTTTGTTGTCTTTACTTCATAAAAATTAAGACTTTGTTGTCTTTTCTTCAACACTTTGTTGTCTCTACTTCAGGAAAATTAAGACTTTGTTGTCTTTACTTCATAAAAATTAAGACTTTGTTGTCTTTACTTCATAAAAATTAAGACTTTGTTGTCTTTTCTTCATAACAATTAAGACTTTGTTGTCTTTACTTCATAAAAATTAAGATTTTGTTGTCTCTTCTTCATAAAAATTAAGACTTTGTTGTCTCTACTTCAAAAATTAAGACTTTGTTGTCTCTACCTCAGAAAAATTAAGACTTTATATGTGTGGGGGGAAAATAGTCCATCTCTTTCACCGAAAAATTGACCTACATTTCAATAAAAGTGTACATTGAACAAAGATTATAAGTAAAAAAAAAAGCAAGTATTAAAATAAAAAAAATGTCTCTACATTTTAAATGTGGGAAAAAAATTCCAGGTATCACAAATCAAGATATTCTCTATAAATTGTAAACAGAAAAAAAATTCCAGGTATTATCATTTGTAAAAAAAAACATAACTATTAGAAGTGAAAAAATTACAACGTATTATAATTTTAAAATTGTACAAGTATTTTAAATATAGTTTTGGGTATTAAAAGTAAAATTTTTAATATGTGCAGGTATTAACAATTGAAAAGTTATCCCGGTCTTATAATTAAAAAAATTGCCCCTTATTGTAATTGTAAAAATTATTCAGGTAATATAATTTTAAAACATATTGTCCCAATATTATAATTTTAAAAATTGCCCCGGTATTTTAATTTAAATATTGTCCTGGTATTATAATTTAAAAAAAAGAATTATCTCAGTTTTATAATGTAAAAAAAAAACATGTCCCGGTATTAAAGATGTAAAAATGCATGTGTATTATGAGTGAGTAAAATTATAAATTATTTCCTTTAGCTACTCAAATATATTTTCATAAACACTATAGAAGAATTTAAACTAAGGGGAAACCACTATAAAAGCCATGTTTAAAAAAACCTGTTTAAAACAACATTAACTTGAAATGAAAAAAAAAGGTAAACCACTACAAATGGACTGACGAAAACAATTAGACTGGTCAGGTCGGGTTGTCCTATTCTGACTTGTCAGGGACTGGTCGCTCACCATGGACCATCTGGCATGGACTCCTCGCTATCCTCATTCAGATGATACCCGCCACGTGACTGGTCAGTATCCTGCTGGTCAGTGGTCAATCTCGCGCAGAGCTCGAAATTCTCAAGACATTAACACCATTAATTAATTAGAGCTTTAAACACATGACCCGGACACATACAGTGGCAGAGATTTTAGAAGAAACACCAGCGGATAACAAGTAGATAACTAGCAGAAAATAGCGGAAAACTAGCGGGTAACAAGAGCATAAGAAGCACAAAATAATGGACAACTTGAGAAAAAGTTTTTCTCGACAAATTCATTTCTTATTTTGATTCAAAGTCTTTAATTTGTGTTTCTTCTCTTTGATTCAATGTCTAAATTTTCTTAATTTGGTTTCTTCTCTTTGACCTAAGGTCTTAATTTTCTTTATTTTTTTTCCTTCTCTTTGATTCAATGTCTTCAAATAATGTTCTTTCACTTTGATTAAACAAATAAATAGTTAGAAAATGAAGAACAAAGATATTATGAGAATATGTAGAACAAAGATATAATGAGAATATGTAGAACAAAGATATAATGAGAATATGTAGAACAAAGATATAATGAGAATATGTAAAACAAATGAATAGTTAGAAAATGAAGAACAAAAATGTTATGAAAATATGTAGAACAAAGATATTATCAGAATATGTAGAATTAAGATATTGTCAGAATATGTAGAACAAAGATATTGTCAGATTATATAATTTTAGAATGTATAGAACAAATTATAAGTAGTCCAAACATATATAAATACATAAATTAAATCAGTGTTATTGTGCTTGCTATGTAATGCCATTTCAAATACTGGATTCCTCCATAAAATACGAGATTTCTCCTTACAATTATATAGTTTTCCTCAATATAATATAGACTGGACACATTTTTGAGTTATCGACTTTTGAAAAGAGAATGCAAAATTGTTATATTTCGTTTTAAGAAAAACATTATAAAATGAAATTGACATTTAGCTTCTAGTCTAAGCACAGGAGATGAAATCTACCTAAGCTCTATTCCTAGCCAATAGAATGACATATAACATTACACGTGATGTCTTAGACTTACTTACTCTAAAGCCATCTAAATTTCTCATCTTAGCCAATGAAATAGCTTTTCACCCACTCGTCTTAACCAATCAAAGAGCGTCTAACGTCTAGTATGAGCCTATCATATGCCATCTAATCTATGGTCTCAAGTTTCAGGTATACCAGAAATAGCCCATAATAACAAAAAAAAAAAACAAGAAAAAGAAGAAAAAAACCTAAGCACCAGTGTTGCTGTAATGTTTGAACGTGTACACTTCATCTCGTGTGATAGTCTATTATTGGACTATTTGCTTACACTCCCTGAACTTTGCCGTATTATTCACTTAGGCTTTTAGTTCAATTTTTACTCTTTTTTTTTTCAAATAATTCTTTCATCATATTTCATTCCACCAATCATATGACACTAAACCTTTTTTTTTAAGCTCCTTTACTGAAAAGTTCATGCGTTGCTAGGCCGTGAATTCGACCAATGAACATCCGAGCTGGATTGAAGTCGTGTGTGATCCATTTGTTCTGTATAATCATTCATTTGTAGAGACTCGATTAAAGCTGAAGCTACCATAAAGGCTGATTATAAATGACAATAGTGAACATTAAAAACTGTTTGCCACCCGTGAGACTGGAACAATTTCTCATTTCATCCGTGCGTTTAGCTTTTCGTGTGTATGGCAGTACGAATGGCCTAATGTAAACCATGCACCTTGTATACAGTCTTTATTACCTGGGACTTGCCAGAAGGGCCGGGAACAAGCGTGGCGGGAAGTAGAGTAATGGACCAGGCAATGTACTATGAGAATTGTCACAATATTTGCCCAGGCAAGCGATGGCCTCATTTGACATGTGAATGTGATCAGTTTTCAGACCATCCTTCCGATTGGAGCGATTTGTTGACAAACACGGCCACACGTAACATTAGCATGACTATCACAGTCTACGCAGCTGACAGAAAAACTTGAAGGCTATTGGAACTAATGCCATTATTCCAACTGGAAACGAAGAGGAATATAAACAAACTTAATGTCAACAAATACAATAACATTTTCAAAGTCAATAGTCGAACAGTCAAATGAAATATATTTCTATGTGATGCCCTGTAATGTTATTATTCTCCAATATTGTAGTAAATACAAACAATTTAATGGAAATTAAAAAAAAAATATGTAAAAAAATATAATCGAACTGCATAAATAAGAAAACGAAATTTTTTACAGAAGTTAGCCAATCCTAGAGTCTATACACTGTGTCAATAAACATAACATTGAGGTCAAAGGTTAAAGATCAATACAATTATTTAATTTTTAGGCCTACTGATCAGATTTTAAAAAAATTTTAATAATTAACAAAATTGTAATAATTAAAAAACGTGTAATAATTAAAAAAATTGTAATAAGTGAAAAATTGTAATAATTTAAAAAAATTGTAATAATTTAAAAAATTGTAATAATTAAAAAAATTGTAGACCCTAATAATAAAAAAAATTGTAAAAATTAAAAACAATGTAGGCCCTAATAATTAAAAAAATTGTTAAAATTAAAAAAAATGTAATAATTAAAAAAAATTTTATAATTAAAAAAATTGTAGGCCTTAATAATTACAAATAGTGTAATAATTAAAAAAATTGTAGGCCCTAATAATAAAAAAATGTAATAATTAAAAACAATTGTAGGCCCTAATAATAAAAAAAAATTTTAATAATAAAAAAAATTGTAGGCCCTAATAATTAAAAAAAATTGTAATAATTACAAAAATTGTAGGCCCTAATAATTAAAAAATTGTAATATTTAAAAAAATTGTAGGCCCTAATAATTAAAAAAATTGTAATAATTAAACAAATTGTAGGCCCTAACAATTAAAAAAATTGTAATAATTAAAAAAATTGAAGGCCCTGATAATTAAAAAAAATGTAATAATTAACAAAATTGTAGGCCCTAATAATTAAAAAAAATGTAATAATTAAAAAAATTGTAGGCCCTAATAATTTAAACAATTGTAATAATTTAAAAAATTGTAATAATTACACATAATTTTTTTCATAATTTTGTCTAAAAACAGTTACTATAACTGGGTCAACAAACTTCAAATTTCATATAAATACAAATAAAATATAAAATAAATAAACAATATAGGCCTAACACAAAATAGAAACTTGGATTAATATAAATCAAATCAATTTTGATAAAAACTTGTTACATCCTTGGCATTTAAGGTGTATCTAAGTAGGAATATGTGGTCCATAGGAATATGTGGTCCATAGGAATATGTGGTCCATAGGAATATGTGGTCCATAGGAATATGTGGTCCATAGAAATATGTGGTCCATAGAAATATGTGGTCCATAGAAATATGTTGTCCATAGAAATATGTGGTCCATAGAAATATGTGGTCCAAATGGATATGTGGTCCATAGAAATATGTGGTCCAAATGGATATGTGGTCCATAGAAATATGTGGTCCAAATGGATATGTGGTCCATAGAAATATGTGTTCCATAGGGATTTGTGGTCCATAGGGATATGTGGTCCATAGGGATATGTGGTCCATAGGGATTTGTGGTCCATAGGAATATGTGGTCCATAGGAATATGTGGTCCATAGGGATATGTGGTCCATAGGGATATGTGGTCCATAGGGATATGTGGTCCATAGGAATATGTGGTCCAAATGGATATGTGGTCCATAGAAATATGTGGTCCATAGGGATATGTGGTCCATAGGGATATGTGGTCCATAGGGATATGTGGTCCAAATGGATATGTGGTCCATAGAAATATGTGGTCCATAGGGATATGTGGTCCATAGGGATATGTGGTCCAAATGGATATGTGGTCCATAGAAATATGTGGTCCATAGGGATATGTGGTCCATAGGGATATGTGGTCCATAGAAATATGTTGTCCCTAGGTGGTTGAGAACTAAAAGATAATGGTCAGGATTACATTCTAAAAGGTCTACTAATATTTTATTCAAAATCAATTAAAACAACATTAATATTAAAAATTTGATAAATGTGTAGTAATGCAATATAATTTGTATATATTGTCTCCCAAAATTGAGTGGAAAGTGGATATAACCGGGCGAAGAAAATTTAAATTATGTACAAGATCCAAACAATGTTTATAGCAACTTGAATTATTCGTGTGAGAAAAGAGTTCTTATCAATATAAAACGACGTCACTGTTTTTTCATTTTGTGCCAAACTGTACCGGAAGTCACTTTGTGGGCTCTAGCTAAGAGAGGACCGCATATTCTCATGGTCCAGTTATATTCACTCTCTACTATATACATACAACATTGATTGACTTAAGTAGTTAATAATTGCATATATAATATGTCTGTATTATTTTTGAGACCGTTGACAGTGCATAGAACGATTCCCAACGGGATAAGTGTTATTAGTATTATTATTATTAATACAATTCTCAGTGTACTATTAGTGTGTTTCAAGAAAACGTGAGAGCCCCTCTAACAATAATTATGTCACAATGTTGTATGCGATACAGTCTAACAATAATTATGTCACAATGTTGTATGCGATACAGTCTAACAATAATTATGTCACAATGTTGTATGCGATACAGTCTAACAATAATTATGTCACAATGTTGTATGCGATACAGTCTAACAATAATTATGTCACAATGTTGTATGCGATACAGTCTAACAATAATTATGTCACAATGTTGTATGCGATACAGTCTAACAATAATTATGTCACAATGTTGTATGCGATACAGTCTAACAATAATTATGTCACAATGTTGTATGCGATACAGTCTAACAATAATTATGTCACAATGTTGTATGCGATACAGTCTAACAATAATTATGTCACAATGTTGTATGCGATACAGTCTAACAATAATTATGTCACAATGTTGTATGCGATACAGTCTAACAATAATTATGTCACAATGTTGTATGCGATACAGTCTAACAATAATTATGTCACAATGTTGTATGCGATACAGTCTAACAATAATTATGTCACAATGTTGTATGCGATACAGTCTAACAATAATTATGTCACAATGTTGTATGCGATACAGTCTAACAATAATTATGTCACAATGTTGTATGCGATACAGTCTAACAATAATTATGTCACAATGTTGTATGCGATACAGTCTAACAATAATTATGTCACAATGTTGTATGCGATACAGTCTAACAATAATTATGTCACAATGTTGTATGCGATACAGTCTAACAATAATTATGTCACAATGTTGTATGCGATACAGTCTAACAATAATTATGTCACAATGTTGTATGCGATACAGTCTAACAATAATTATGTCACAATGTTGTATGCGATACAGTCTAACAATAATTATGTCACAATGTTGTATGCGATACAGTCTAACAATAATTATGTCACAATGTTGTATGCGATACAGTCTAACAATAATTATGTCACAATGTTGTATGCGATACAGTCTAACAATAATTATGTCACAATGTTGTATGCGATACAGTCTAACAATAATTATGTCACAATGTTGTATGCGATACAGTCTAACAATAATTATGTCACAATGTTGTATGCGATACAGTCTAACAATAATTATGTCACAATGTTGTATGCGATACAGTCTAACAATAATTATGTCACAATGTTGTATGCGATACAGTCTAACAATAATTATGTCACAATGTTGTATGCGATACAGTCTAACAATAATTATGTCACAATGTTGTATGCGATACAGTCTAACAATAATTATGTCACAATGTTGTATGCGATACAGTCTAACAATAATTATGTCACAATGTTGTATGCGATACAGTCTAACAATAATTATGTCACAATGTTGTATGCGATACAGTCTAACAATAATTATGTCACAATGTTGTATGCGATACAGTCTAACAATAATTATGTCACAATGTTGTATGCGATACAGTCTAACAATAATTATGTCACAATGTTGTATGCGATACAGTCTAACAATAATTATGTCACAATGTTGTATGCGATACAGTCTAACAATAATTATGTCACAATGTTGTATGCGATACAGTCTAACAATAATTATGTCACAATGTTGTATGCGATACAGTCTTTTCTTGGTTTTCTTTCTTTCTAAAGTCTACGTCATAATACAAAATACTTTGGATATCTCGAATATATAAACAATGGGGAAATGATTAGCCTACATAATGTAACAATATAAACATATAATATATTAACTGAATTCAGGTCACTCTTGGTTCTATTGATACATATAATATATATCTATATTTATACAGTAACTGTGTGTGTCGTATCCGATTCCGATTGGTTATTTTAAAGATACGCAACCTTATTGTCTCATATCTTACTTTTGCGATCTCGCTATTGACGTGTCTTCCAGTCTTCCCTGGCGTAGTGGTTAGCATCTTCGACTGTCATGCGGGCGACCAGGGCTCGATTCCCCACTGATAGCTTTCTTTTTTTTTCCTACTTTAAAAAAAAAAATTTCATTAATATTACTTTTAGAAAGATTGTAAAGTATTTTAGGACTTAAAAATTTCCTAAAATGTTTTCAGTCAATAAAATCTGATATTTTTATTTTAGTTACAATATTTATTTTAATTTACTTTCTTAAATGTTTTCAGTAAATAATAATTAATTATATTTTAAAAATTATTACATCTAGCCGATAGGCATATCTCTCTGTTCATCGTAGTTTATGAAATGTTTATCTGTACCTTTTTACAGGCCTCTTTATTGTTTTCCCCAAGCAACGCCGGGGGATTTAGCTTGTATATATTTAAAGTTATCATCAATTTTGTTATACATCATATTTCAAAGAATCCAAGCCAAAAGATTCTTAAGATATTTTCTTTGAGAATAATTGGTCATCATTAAGGCCAGGCTAGATTCATCTTTACTTCTGCACATGTTTTATCGGCTGTCTATATCAGTGGATTGGTTTTCTGATTTAAATCCCAACATAAAATTACGGTACAGCTGAATAGACCGGATGTAGCTATGAAAACCCACGTGACTAGTATGGACGTAAGGTCCGCTGCTTAGTCTGAATTGGTCGTAGCTATACAAAAGAGAGGGAGAGAGAGAGAGGGAGAGAGAGGGAGAGAGAGAGAGAGAGAAAGCGAGAGAGCTAGATAAACTTCCACTTCTGTGATAATTCAATGACTTTTGTCGTCTGCCAAAGCGTATGTTCCTCCAATAGAAATACTGCAAGTGTCTGTGCCTGGCAGTAGATTGAGTTAGACACGCTTAGCTTAGACAATAAATCACTGAATTTAGTTCCCTAACAATGGACTCACGGATATTTCGGTTTCTTTATTTCTACAAAATACATTTGACCTTTTGTGTTCTAATTTATTATTGAATAGAACAAATCTTTGGATCATATTTACATAATTTATAGTATTATAGGGAGGTGTTGTTTTTTTTACTCGGTGTTTATAGTTAATTGAATAGAACGAGAGAGAATGCAAGATTGAGAGAGAGAAAGAGAGACAAAGAGTGGGAGTGAAAAAGAAGAAGATGGATAAACAGGCAACCTATTCCATCCCGAATGCCGCTCGGGAAGAAAGAGTACTTTTATGCATATTTTGTTCTCGCATAAGTGATAAGGAAAGTATTTTTGTCTTTATGTTTATCTGAAGTATTGATAGAACTACAGTCTCAACTCATTGAATCAATTAGAATTACGTCACATATTGTATCGTCGATGATACGTAGTTATCACGACTTATATTGTAATTAGCCTAATGTTAATAAGCGTTGACTGGCGGAAAGAGAGGTGTGAAAGCCAATTACATAATTGAAACTCAGTGTAAGCAACATAATGTATGGTCTAGTGGTAGAAATATTAGTTATTATATTCATAATTGAAATCAATTATTACATTTAGCCATTTTCCATTTCCAATATATTTAGAAAATGTATAATTGGAAAGAGTTGACAATGATAGTTTCTATTGAAACAGTTTACAATCATAGCTTGTATTCAAACAGTTAATGATGATATTTCGTATGCAAACAATTTACAATGATAGGTTGTAAACAAACAGTTGATAATGATAGGTTGTAAACAAACAGTTGACACTGATAGGTTGTAAACAAACAGTTGATAATGATAGGTTGTAAACAAACAGTTGATAATGATAGGTTGTAAACAAACAGTTGACAATGATAGTTTGTAAACAAACAGTTGACAATGATAGGTTGTAAACAAACAGTTGATAATGATAGGTTGTAAACAAACAGTTGACAATGATAGTTTGTAAACAAACAGTTGACAATGATAGGTTGTAAACAAACAGTTGACAATGATAGGTTGTAAACAAACAGTTGACAATGATAGGTTGTAAACAAACAGTTGACAATGATAGGTTTTAAACAAACAGTTGACAATGATAGGTTGTAAACAAACAGTTGACAATGATAGGTTGTAAACAAACAGTTGACAATGATAGGTTGTAAACAAACAGTTGACAATGATAGGTTGTAAACAAACAGTTGACAATGATAGGTTGTAAACAAACAGTTGACAATGATAGGTTGTAAACAAACAGTTGACAATGATAGGTTGTAAACAAACAGTTGACAATGATAGGTTGTAAACAAACAGTTGACAATGATAGGTTGTAAACAAACAGTTGACAATAATAGGTTGTAAACAAACAGTTGACAATGATAGGTTGTAAACAAACAGTTGACAATGATAGGTTGTAAACAAACAGTTGACAATGATAGGTTGTAAACAAACAGTTGACAATGATAGGTTGTAAACAAACAGTTGACAATGATAGGTTGTAAACAAACAGTTGACAATGATAGGTTGTAAACAAACAGTTGTCAATGATAGGTTGTAAACAAACAGTTGACAATGATAGGTTGTAAACAAACAGTTGTCAATGATAGGTTGTAAACAAACAGTTGACAATGATAGGTTGTAAACAAACAGTTGACAATGATAGGTTTTAAACAAACAGTTGACAATGATAGGTTGTAAACAAACAGTTGACAATGATAGGTTGTAAACAAACAGTTGACAATGATAGGTTGTAAACAAACAGTTGACAATGATAGGTTGTAAACAAACAGTTGACAATGATAGGTTGTAAACAAACAGTTGACAATGATAGGTTGTAAACAAACAGTTGACAATGATAGGTTGTAAACAAACAGTTGACAATGATAGGTTGTAAACAAACAGTTGACAATGATAGGTTGTAAACAAACAGTTGACAATAATAGGTTGTAAACAAACAGTTGACAATGATAGGTTGTAAACAAACAGTTGACAATGATAGGTTGTAAACAAACAGTTGACAATGATAGGTTGTAAACAAACAGTTGACAATGATAGGTTGTAAACAAACAGTTGACAATGATAGGTTGTAAACAAACAGTTGACAATGATAGGTTGTAAACAAACAGTTGTCAATGATAGGTTGTAAACAAACAGTTGACAATGATAGGTTGTAAACAAACAGTTGTCAATGATAGGTTGTAAACAAACAGTTGACAATGATAGGTTGTAAACAAACAGTTGACAATGATAGGTTGTAAACAAACAGTTGTCAATGATAGGTTGTAAACAAACAGTTGACAATGATAGGTTGTAAACAAACAGTTGACAATGATAGGTTGTAAACAAACAGTTGACAATGATAGGTTGTAAACACACAGTTGACAATGATAGGTTGTAAACAAACAGTTGACAATGGTAGGTTGTAAACAAACAGTTGACAATGGTAGGTTGTAAACAAACAGTTGACAATGATAGGTTGTAAACAAACAGTTGACAATGGTAGGTTGTAAACAAACAGTTGACAATGATAGGTTGTAAACAAACAGTTTACAAAGATAGTCTGTATACAAACGATTTCAACTACTATTAACGTCATTTACTAAGCTATAACACGGGACGTAGCCAATGGCTGCCTGCTAAATGAAGTCACGTGCTTGCAGTGGCCGTGCTCACGTGTTGTTCTCTCCCCCCCCACCCACTACCACTCTAGACACACTCCCTCCCCCCACCCCGCCCTACCGCCCGACTCGCCTTTCAACGCCGACAGTGAGCTGGGAGTTCTCTATTGATACCCTCACGTACAGTACTACAGCATGTACCCAGAGAAAAACTTGACACCCACAGACATGGGCTGTTTTTATCCCATATACAATCTGGGGCCCTGACATGTGCTGCACCCTCCCCCCCCCCCCGCCCCAGCAACCCCCACATTAACTACGCACAACACATGGAAATTGAATTTAATATTTTTTGTACTTTTTTTTGTAATACAAAAAACTGAATAAATATTAAAACAAATTTTAAATGAGAAATTTAAGCTGTTTTATTTGTTTGTGTGTGTGTATATGTGTGTGTGTGCGTGTATGTGTTTATGTGCGTGTATGTGTTTATGTGTGTGTTTTGTGTGTGTGAGTGTGTGTGTAATATTACAACGAGCTGACAATAAAACCTTTTGAGGTTTATTCTGAGCTGGTGACACACGTTTTGGAATTTCATAATCAAAATACTTGTTTAAAAAAACTAGATCATAAAGATATTTAAAAGAACTGACATTATAATAATTGAACTAAATTATCGGTACAATGGATAAAATGCAAAGATATTGTGGTCAAGAAACTGAATAAGTTGAATGGAAATCAGAACAGAGATAAGAGGATAACTTTTCTTGTTGGTTATTTTCTGAATGGAATCGTCCATGAACAATGTCTAATTTGAAGCTGACAAGAAGAAGACGTTCATTCCCAGCAGACGAGATTTCAATGCGTCATTTGTTTTCCAATATTCTTTTGACCTCTGAACCTAAATGCTTGAGGGTCCAAATAATGATATCACTAAATGAAAACTGGAGGAAGTGAAGCAGAATGGAGCCGGTAGCCAATTGTTTTAGTCACGTGAATTGAGATACAAAAATCTGGCCATTGGAATGTATTGTTTCAGCTAGTTGCCTGTTCAAAATCAAACTCCAATTTTCAATATTGCATTTTAACCAAGGCAGGCGTAAAGTGCTGGACAAAATTCAATAGAGATTTTGTTTTATTCATATAAAGACTATAGAGACAATGTGGCAGATTCAATGAGGCGTTTAAATGAGCAAGGGGGGGGGGGGCATGAATAGGGTTGAAGAGATATGACACCACAAATAGGAGAAGCTACAACCTCAAAAGATGTCACTGTCAAAATCTCCCCCCCCCCCTCGATAAACGCCCATGTTTTTTGTTAGCCCTGTATAAGTCGATGCCTCCCACAGACGTCCCCCCGTGAAGAGACAGATATCACTTCAACTAGTTCAAAGCAATGACGAACAGCAGTGATGAAGTTGGAGAGCCGACATCTTTGAATTCGGGTGTTGAAACTTGTCATAACACGTCTAATAGCTCAACTCTACACTCAGGACTTTACACTCACGACTCTAGGCTCGTGTTCTGGTTTCCTCCACTCGCCATTGAACACAAGAAAACGGAAAGATTTCAAAGGCTGACATTAAGTTTGGTCAAGTTATAGAACTCTATGTTCGCCAGATGGCTGAAGAAAACATGGCTACAATTTGCCAAAATCTTCTTTTAAAGGCGCCGAATAATTCATAGTAGGATATGTACAATAAATAAATAATTCATAGTAGGATATGTACAATAAATAAATAATTCATAGTAGGATATGTACAATAAATAAATAATTCATAGTAGGATATGTACAATAAATAAATAATTCATAGTAGGATATGTACAATAAATAAATAATTCATAGTAGGATATGTACAATAAATAAATAATTCATAGTAGGATATGTACAATAAATAAATAATTCATAGTAGGATATGTACAATAAATAAATAATTCATAGTAGGATATGTACAATAAATAAATAATTCATAGTAGAATATGTACAATAAATAAATAATTCATAGTAGGATATGTACAATAAATAAA
The DNA here is from genome assembly GCA_949126835.1 of Anisus vortex. Classification (NCBI taxonomy): domain Eukaryota; kingdom Metazoa; phylum Mollusca; class Gastropoda; family Planorbidae; genus Anisus; species Anisus vortex. The sequence goes on from OX421495.1 coordinate 28,754,083, forward strand.
TAATTCATAGTAGGATATGTACAATAAATAAATAATTCATAGTAGGATATGTACAATAAATAAATAATTCATAGTAGGATATGTACAATAAATTAATAAATTTTTGATATCATTTAAAGAGAAAAGATGTGTTAATTATTTCAGTGTTAGTTATTTCAGTGTTAGTTATGTCAGTGTTAGTTATTTCAGTGTTAGTTATTTCAGTGTTAGTTATTTCAGTGTTAGTTATTTCAGTGTTAGTTATTTCAGTTAACCCAAACATAATTGTTGATATTTTCCAAGAAATCTAAACCAAGAAGTTGGACTGGATTTAATATTAACACTCTAATCCTTGTGTTTGTAACAGAGTCTGATTTGACTTTATTACAAAATATATAGACCTACTATAAGAAATACTTCATAATCCAATACTGTTTCAGCAAATTGTTCGAATTCATGTAGAAAACTGAGGAACCAATAACAAAAATAATGTAAACTTTCTCTTTCTATTCAAAGAAATGGAAATTTACATCTAATTCACTTATCACAGACACAATCAACAACTATTGATTCAATATATAAATATTAAAATCCGGTTTCTTTTATTACACTTAATGATGTCAGATTCATCTGATTTTATTTATTGACTTTCTAATGATAATAATGATTGGAATTACAGATAAAACAATTGGATAAGAAATAATATATTTACAATTAGAAAAAAATACCATTGGAATTAGAATTTAAAACAGTTGGAGTTGAAACAACTTGAATTTGAAATACAAATTATTAGAACTAGAAATAAAACAATCGAAATTATAAAGTAAACAATTGGCATTAGAAATGAACGAATTTTTCAAAAACTAATAAAATAATTTAATTCATGGAATAACAAACAGATAATAATTATATTCAAGCACAAGCAACAATATGAAATAAAAAAAAGAATTTATTTAATTTCATATGAAATAATATTATAATGGTATGCTGTAGTGTGTAATGGACCCTGTTACTATGACTATATTTGCAACCAGTAGCAACTAAATATGACACAACGGCTCCTCCCTACTCCTGTAGTTGACGATCAATAGTCCAACATATGCTTCAGTTTACAAGGCGTTCAGTTGTCTGACACCTGTGTTTGATTAGCTACCTGGTATGCTCGAGACAGAAAAACTACACCCATTCTATAGATTGGTTTCATCAAATCTATTGGTTGGATTGGTTTCACCAAATCTATAGGTTGGATTGGTTTCACCAAATCTATAGGATGGATTGGTTTCACCAAATCTATTGGTTGGATTGGTTTCACCAAATCTATAGGATGGATTGGTTTCACCAAATCTATAGGATGGATTGGTTTCACCAAATCTATAGGTTGGATTGGTTTCACCAAATCTATAGGTTGGATTGGTTTCATCAAATCTATAGGATGGATTGGTTTCACCAAATCTATAGGATGGATTGGTTTCACCAAATCTATAGGATGGATTGGTTTCACCAAATCTATAGGATGGATTGGTTTCACCAAATCTATAGGATGGATTGGTTTCACCAAATCTATAGGATGGATTGGTTTCACCAAATCTATAGGATGGATTGGTTTCACCAAATCTATAGGATGGATTGGTTTCACCAAATCTATAGGATGGATTGGTTTCACCAAATCTATAGGTTGGATTAATTTCACCAAATCTATAGGATGGATTGGTTTCACCAAATCTATAGGTTGGATTGGTTTCACCAAATCTATAGGATGGATTGGTTTCACCAAATCTATAGGTTGGATTGGTTTCACCAAATCTATAGGATGGATTGGTTTCACCAAATCTATAGGATGGATTGGTTTCACCAAATCTATAGGTTGGATTGGTTTCACCAAATCTATAGGATGGATTGGTTTCACCAAATCTATAGTTTGGATTGGTTTCACCAAATCTATAGGATGGATTGGTTTCACCAAATCTATAGGATGGATTGGTTTCACCAAATCTATAGGTTGGATTGGTTTCACCAAATCTATAGGATGGATTGGTTTCACCAAATCTATAGGATGGATTGGTTTCACCAAATCTATAGGTTGGATTGGTTTCACCAAATCTATAGGATGGATTGGTTTCACCAAATCTATAGGTTGGATTGGTTTCACCAAATCTATAGGATGGATTGATTTCACCAAATCTATAGGATGGATTGGTTTCACCAAATCTATAGGATGGATTGGTTTCACCAAATCTATAGGATGGATTGGTTTCACCAAATCTATAGGATGGATTGGTTTCACCAAATCTATAGGATGGATTGGTTTCACCAAATCTATAGGATGGATTGGTTTCACCAAATCTATAGGATGGATTGGTTTCACCAAATCTATAGGTTGGATTGGTTTCACCAAATCTATAGGATGGATTGGTTTCACCAAATCTATAGGTTGGATTGGTTTAACCAAATCTATAGGTTGGATTGGTTTCACCAAATCTATAGGATGGATTGGTTTCACCAAATCTATAGGTTGGATTGGTTTCACCAAATCTATAGGATGGATTGGTTTCACCAAATCTATAGGTTGGATTGGTTTCACCAAATCTATAGGATGGATTGGTTTCATCAAATCTATTGGTTGGATTGGTTTCACCAAATCTATAGGATGGATTGGTTTCACCAAATCTATAGGTTGGATTGGTTTCACCAAATCTATAGGTTGGATTGGTTTCACCAAATCTATAGGATGGATTGGTTTCACCAAATCTATAGGATGGATTGGTTTCACCAAATCTATTGGTTGGATTGGTTTCACCAAATCTATAGGATGGATTGGTTTCACCAAATCTATAGGTTGGATTGGTTTCACCAAATCTATTGGTTGGATTGGTTTCACCAAATCTATAGGATGGATTGGTTTCACCAAATCTATAGGTTGGATTGGTTTCACCAAATCTATAGGTTGGATTGGTTTCACCAAATCTATAGGATGGATTGGTTTCACCAAATCTATAGGATGGATTGGTTTCATCAAATTTATTGGTTGGATTGATTTCATCAAATTTATTGGTTGGATTGATTTCATCAAATCTATTGGTTGGATTGGTTTCACCAAATCTATAGGTTGGATTGATTTCACCAAATCTATAGGATGGATTGGTTTCATCAAATCTATTGGTTGGATTGATTTCATCAAATCTATTGGTTGGATTGGTTTCATCAAATTTTAAAGGTTGGATTGGTTTCATCAAATTTTAAAGGTTGGATTGGTTTCACCAAATCTATAGGTTGGATTGGTTTCATCAAATTTATTGGTTGGATTGGTTTCATCAAATTTTAAAGGTTGGATTGGTTTCACCAAATTTTAAAGGTTGGATTGGTTTCACCAAATTTTAAAGGTTGGATTGGTTTCACCAAATTTTAAAGGTTGGATTGGTTTCACCAAATTTTAAAGGTTGGATTGGTTTCACCAAATTTTAAAGGTTGGATTGGTTTCATCAAATTTTAAAGGTTGGATTGGTTTCACCAAATCTATAGGTTGGATTGGTTTCATCAAATTTATTGGTTGGATTGGTTTCATCAAATTTTAAAGGTTGGATTGGTTTCACCAAATTTTAAAGGTTGGATTGGTTTCACCAAATTTTAAAGGTTGGATTGGTTTCACCAAATTTTAAAGGTTGGATTGGTTTCACCAAATTTTAAAGGTTGGATTGGTTTCACCAAATTTTAAAGGTTGGATTGGTTTCACCAAATTTTAAAGGTTGGATTGGTTTCACCCAATCTATGGGTTGGATTGGTTTCACCCAATCTATGGGTTGGATTGATTTCACCCAATCTATAGGTTGGATTGATTTCACCCAATCTATAGGTTGGATTGATTTCACCCAATCTATAGGTTGGATTGATTTCACCCAATCTATAGGTTGGATTGATTTCACCCAATCTATAGGTTGGATTGATTTCACCCAATCTATGGGTTGGATTGATTTCACCCAATCTATAGGTTGGATTGATTTCACCCAATCTATGGGTTGGATTGATTTCACCCAATCTATTGGTTGGATTGGTTTCACCCAATCTATAGGTTGGATTGGTTTCACCCAATCTATGGGTTGGATTGATTTCACCCAATCTATGGGTTGGATTGATTTCACCCAATCTATGGGTTGGATTGATTTCACCCAATCTATTGGTTGGATTGGTTTCACCCAATCTATGGGTTGGATTGATTTCACCCAATCTATTGGTTGGATTGGTTTCACCCAATCTATAGGTTGGATTGGTTTCACCCAATCTATGGGTTGGATTGATTTCACCCAATCTATTGGTTGGATTGGTTTCACCCAATCTATAGGTTGGATTGGTTTCACCCAATCTATGGGTTGGATTGATTTCACCCAATCTATAGGTTGGATTGATTTCACCCAATCTATTGGTTGGATTGGTTTCACCCAATCTATAGGTTGGATTGATTTCACCCAATCTATGGGTTGGATTGATTTCACCCAATCTATAGGTTGGATTGATTTCACCCAATCTATAGGTTGGATTGATTTCACCCAATCTATTGGTTGGATTGGTTTCACCCAATCTATAGGTTGGATTGATTTCACCCAATCTATGGGTTGGATTGATTTCACCCAATCTATAGGTTGGATTGATTTCACCCAATCTATAGGTTGGATTGATTTCACCCAATCTATAGGTTGGATTGATTTCACCCAATCTATTGGTTGGATTGGTTTCACCCAATCTATAGGTTGGATTGATTTCACCCAATCTATGGGTTGGATTGATTTCACCCAATCTATGGGTTGGATTGATTTCACCCAATCTATAGGTTGGATTGATTTCACCCAATCTATGGGTTGGATTGATTTCATCAAATTTATTGGTTGTATTGATTTCATCAAATTTATTGGTTGGATTCGTTTCATCAAATCTATTGTTTGGATTGGTTTCACCAAATTTAAAAGGTTGGATTGGTTTCACCCAATCTATATGGAGGATTGGTTTCACCCAATCTATAGATTGGATTGGCTTCATCAAATCTATTGGTTGGATTTATTTCATCAAATTTATTGGTTGGATTCGTCTCGTCAAATCTATTGGTTGGATTTATTTCATCAAATTTATTGGTTGGATTCGTCTCGTCAAATCTATTGGTTGGATTTATTTCATCAAATTTATTGGTTGGATTCGTCTCGTCAAATCTATTGTTTGGATTGGTTTCACCAAATCTATTGGTTGGATTGGTTTCACCAAATCTATTGGTTGGATTGGTTTCACCAAATCTATTGGTTGGATTGATTTCACCAAATCTATAGGATGGATTGGTTTCATCAAATTTATTGGTTGGATTGATTTCACCAAATCTATAGGATGGATTGGTTTCATCAAATTTATTGGTTGGATTGATTTCACCAAATCTATTGGTTGGATTGATTTCACCAAATCTTTTGGTTGGATTGGTTTCACCAAATCTATAGGATGGATTGGTTTCATCAAATTTATTGGTTGGATTGATTTCACCAAATCTATTGGTTGGATTGATTTCACCAAATCTATTGGTTGAATTGGTTTCACCAAATCTATAGGATGGATTGGTTTCACCAAATCTATAGGTTGGATTGATCTCACCCTATCTAGAAGTAAGATTAGTTTCACCCAATCTATAGGCCACATATGCTAAAATGCTAAAGCCAAATGATTCGACGAGAGCGGGATGTCTTGAAAAGTTTCTTGGTATGTGTCTTGAAAAGTGTCTTTAATAATGTCTTGAATAGTTTATTGACACTCTGTTCATTCTTTAGTTTGACACTAGTCTCGGTTAGTGCTGAAGGTGATAAAGAGATAAATACTTTGTCATGATGAAGTAACCAAGCTCTTGTATATTGGATGGAAACATAGAAATTTTTGGTTGTCTAGTTAATACTCACGTATTTTTTTTTTTTTTTTTTTTAGAAACAGAGGTGTTTATCTTGAAAAAAACACTTTCTAAATATAACATTCCTAATTATACTTCATACTAGATTTTACAAATGTACATTAAAATACTACAAGTATTTTAGATCACGCTTTTTGTTTCTTTGATTTATAACGTATGATGTGATTGGACTGATTAAAACGTACTATTTATACATTCACTTTAATTTATTAATGTGTCTCTAATATTATTAAACAACACCTAAATAAATTTGTTATATGAATTCGTATGACAAACAAAAAAATACATCATGTGCACTAAAACTGATGACGTCATTTCATAGGTTAAATAAAGTGGTGGGGATGAGAATTTCGATAGGATGATGAGAAGTGCGCCAATTAGTCTTTCGAAATGCTGCAATAAATTCACAAATAGATATTTCATAAAAAGACTTGAAAATGATACACTTCATTTATAAATACTGTCTTGTCCAAGAAAATATTTGCAAATAGAACATTTTTACTTGCTAATATCTTGCTAAATATTTTGTTATCTTTCTGTAATGACTCTATGCTTTGTAATGACTCCATGTTTGTAATGACTCTTTGTTTTATTAATGATCCATGTTTTGTAATGACTCCATGTTTTGTAATGACTTCATGTTTTGTAATGACTCCATGTTTTGTAATGACTCAATCTTCTGTAATGACTCAAGGCTATTCAATGACTCAATGTTCTGTAATAAGTCCATGTTATGGATAGGGAAATAAGTGTCTATCTGTAATAAGCCAATTTGCGTTAACAAAATCCTAAAATAAATATAATATAATAAAGCATCACAAGTTATAGATACACATTACAATCTAGGCTACAAAAACTTTTTCCTCCACTATTTGTAATCTTCAAGGTATTTTTAGTATAAAAAAAACAGTTATAATTGTCAATGTGTGTCTGTTTGTGTGTGTGTCTGTGTGTGTCATCTGCCAGGGCTAGCTTCCAAGTGGACAACTGACCAACAATAACACCACTGTTCTCCTCATCAATCAGGGAAAACTGGGGCACATTGTGAATTTTTATTTCTTTCAGCATCTTTTGGTGGCGGCCATCTCTATGTTGACTCTGTAGCCAATGTAAACACTAGAAAATCTGGCAGTCACAGTGCCCTCCCCTCCCAGGGTGCAGTGTGAACTTTCCTGTCTAGTTCTAAATCCCTACATCACTGACACACAGCCTTTCTTCTATTCACACTGAACCTCTTCCTCTCAGCCTCTTCTATACACATCTTCTATTTGTACTCTTTGAATCATTTTATGATCATTTGAATTTAAGACTACAATTCAAAATGGTAATTATAAATAGGTTTAAACTTACCTTTCCTTTCGACTCGCAGGTGAACTAGGTTTACAGTGGGAGACATAAATGTGTGTGTTTGTGTGTGTGTGTTTGTGTGCTTGTGTGGTGTGTGCTTGGTGTTTGTGTGTATGTGTGTGTATTTGTATTTATGTGTTTGTGCGTGTGTGCTTGTATTATTTTATTCTGTATATAGTTTTGCTAACATTACGTCGCCAATAAGCACTATCTCATTTTTGGAAAGTAATGAATTTTGAGTTTTGTTTAAGACAACAGATCAAATGTTTATGCTTTATGTCCAAAAATTGCACCTTTTTAAAATTTAAAATTATTCAAACAAAGAAACAAAAATAAAGCTTTCGTTTGCTTTTAAAAAATATTTTTTTTTATATGCAGGAAACCCAACATATATGATTTAAAAATCATAATTTAAAAAAATACAAGACTAAACCGGGGACTGACGTAGGAAGCATTAATCTTCTGTTACGTCTGTGACACATTAATATCAGGCATAAGAAAACTATTCGATGTTGCCATGACAATAAGCTAAACACTGACGTTTAAAAATGTCAGGTAAAGGAAAAAAATCACCAATGTAGCCTACTATGTTTATGTCACATCTAAGTTCAACTAGATATTTGCTGCAATTTTCATGGACCTAATATAGCATTCTATCACAAAGCAATTCCTATTTGTTTAAACTAATGAGAAATAAATCAAAACTTAATTAATCTTGTACGTAAGTTAGACAAATGAAACATTTAACTTATTTATATTCATTTCCCTAGAATCATTCAACACAGTTATTGGAAACATACATGACAATATAATAACCTTTATATTACAGTGTGACAATATGGATAATATGTGAGTCTACTTTTATTTGTAAATCATCAGCACACCTCAATAATCTGACCTACGTTTTGTTTTATTTTTCTACGTTTTTCGATACGAAACTTTAGGAAACTCTTTTCCAGTATATTTATAAAAAATTAGTTTGTTTGTTAATCAGGCAACTATCATATAGTTTTGTCAACTAGGTGCCGATTAAATCTTAGTGTAGTTTCAGACTTCTGTTTCTTCATGCCATCTATTTCTTTTATTTTCTGCCTAGTGTTTCTGTCATTGATGTAAATACGAAATACAATTTTCTCTTCATTTTGCTAGCATTACAATGTGTCTATGGAACTTAAAAACTAGTAAAGTATCCTAATCCGGTAGTAGTTAAACATGTAACCATAGACGCTATAGTAAACAAATATATAATACATAGTTACTGAATAACTAATGAGTAACTCATTTATATTCTAACTCAGGACTTTGTATTTATCCAGTTGAACTATTTACACTTTGATATTATGTCACACCATTTGTTCAAATATTGACTTACATTTCACATTCAAGATCGATGATGATAGTTTCAACGTACAAAGTAAACTTTACAATCAACATACAACAATAGAAAACTAATGAACACATTTAAAACTAAATGTTTATTTAAATGAACATTACAAGCAACCAATTGTTATATACGTTGATTCCATTTCAATTGTTGCACAATGGTCCCCTTACTTTATTATAAAATTTATTCTCTATGCTAACTGACTTTTTTTTATAGAACTTTCTAAAAATATTTATGTAGTAGCTATCTTATAGAACTTTATAAGAATATTTACCTAGTTTCTTTCTTATAGAACTTTTTAAAAACATTTACATAGTACCTACCTTATAAAACTTTCTAAGAATATTTAAGTAGTACTCATCTTATAAAACTTTCTATAAACGTCCATGCAGAAGCCTGCGCTAACAATAATTTACCATTCACAATTTGACATTTACTTTTATTTCTCAAGGTGAATAGTTTTCATGTCTTTACCCTCCAACAGTGTCTCTCCATTTCCTCATTATTTCTCCCTTCACTCATTATTTCTCCCGTCATTCATTATTTCTCCCTTCACTCATTAATTCTCCCTTCATTCATTATTTCTCCCTTTACTCATTGTCTCTCGCTTCACAAATGTTCTCTCCCTTCACTCATCATTTCTCCCTTCACTCATTGTCTCTCCCTTCACTCATTATTTCTCCCTTCACTCATTGGCTCTCCCTTCACTCATTATTTCTCCCTTCACTCATTGTTTCTCACTTCACTAATTTTTCTCCCTTCACCCATTGTCTCTCCCTTCACAAATTTTCTCTCCCTTCATTCATTATTTCTCCCTTCAAACATTTTCTCTCCTTTCACTTATTGTCTCTCCCTTCACTTATTATTTCTCCCTTCACTCATTATTTCTCCCTTCACTCATTATTTCTCCCTTCACTCATTGTCTCTCCCAATACTCATTATTTCTCCCTTCACTCATTGTCTCTCCCTTCACACATTATTTCTCTCTTCACTCATTGTCTCTCGCTTCACAAATTTTCTATCCCTTCACTCATTGTCTCTCCCTTCACTCATTTTTTCTCCCTTCACTCATTATTTCTCCCTTTACTCATTGTCTCTCCATTCACTCATTGTCTCTCCCTTCACTCATTGTCTCTCGCTTCAAAAAATATCTCTCCCTTCACTCATTGTCTATCCGTCAAAAATTTTCTCTGCCTTCACTCATTATCTCTCCCTTCACTCATTGTCTCTCCCTTCACAAATTTCTTCTCCCTTCATTCATGTTCTCTCCTTCACTCATTATTTCTCCCTTTACTCATTGTCTATCCGTCAAAAATTGTCTCTCCCTTCACTCATTGTCTCTCGCTTCACTCATTATTTCTCCCTTTACTCATTGTCTCTCCCTTCACCCACTCATTATTTCTCCCTTTACTCATTGTCTCTCCCTTCACTCATTGTATCTCGCTTCACAAATTTTCTCTCCCTTCACTCATTGTCTCTCCCTTCACTCATGTTCTCTCCCTTCACTCATTATTTCTCCCTTTACTCATTGTCTCTCCCTTCACTCATTGTCTCTCCTTTCACAAATTTTCTCTCCCATCACTCATTGTCTCTCCCTTCACTCATTGTCTCTCGCTTCACAAATTTTCTCTCCCTTCACTCATTATTTCTCCCTTCACTCATTGTCTCTCGCTTCACAAATTTTCTCTCCCTTCACTCATTATTTCTCCCTTCACTCATTGTCTCTCGCTTCACAAATTTTCTCTCCCTTCACTCATTATTTCTCCCTTCACTCATTGTCTCTCCCTGCACTCATTGTCTCTCGCTTCACAAATTTTCTCTATCTTCACTCATTATTTCTCCCTTCACTTATTGTCTCTCCCTGCACTCATTGTCTCTCACTTCACTAATTTTCTCTCCCTTCACTCATTATTTCTCCCTTCACTCATTTTCTCTCCCTTCACTCATTGTCTCTCCCTTCACTCATGTTCTCTCCCTTCACTCATTATTTCTCCCTTTACTCATTGTCTCTCCCTTCACTTATTGTCTCTCCTTTCACAAATTTTCTCTCCCATCACTCATTGTCTCTCCCTTCACTCATTGTCTCTCGCTTCACAAATTTTCTCTCCCTTCACTCATTATTTCTCCCTTCACTCATTGTCTCTCGCTTCACAAATTTTCTCTCCCTTCACTCATTATTTCTCCCTTCACTCATTGTCTCTCGCTTCACAAATTTTCTCTCCCTTCACTCATTATTTCTCCCTTCACTCATTGTCTCTCCCTGCACTCATTGTCTCTCGCTTCACAAATTTTCTCTATCTTCACTCATTATTTCTCCCTTCACTTATTGTCTCTCCCTGCACTCATTGTCTCTCACTTCACTAATTTTCTCTCCCTTCACTCATTATTTCTCCCTTCACTCATTGTCTCTCGCTTCACTAATTTTCTCTCCCTTTACTCATTGTCTCTCGCTTCACAAATTTTCTCTCCCTTCATTCATTATTTCTCCCTTCACTCATTTTCTCTCCTTTCACTAATTTTTTCTCCCTTCACTCATTGTCTCTCCCTTCACTCATTATTTCTCCCTTCACTCATTTTTTATTCCCTTCTCAAATTTTCTCTCCCTTCACTCATTATTTTATCCCTTCACTCATTGTCTCTCCCTTCACTCATTATTTCTCCCTTACTCATTGTCTCTCCCTTCACAAATTTCCTCTCCCTTCACTCATTGTCTATCCGTCAAAAATGTTCTCTGCCTTCACTCATTATCTCTCCCTTCACTCATTGTTTCTCCCTTCACAAATTTCTTCTCCCTTCACTCATGTTCTCTCCCTTCACTCATTTTTTCTCCCTTTACTCACTGTCTATCCGTCAAAAATTTTCTCTCCCTTCACTCATTGTCTCTCCCTTCACTCATTGTCACTCTCTTCACTCATTATTTCTCCCTTCACTCATTGTCTATCGCTTCACAAATTTTCTCTCCCTTCACTCATTGTCTCTCCCTTCACTCATTATTTCTCCCTTCACTCATTGTCTCTCCCTTCACAAATTTCTTCTCCCTTCGCTCATGTTCTCTCCCTTCACTCATTATTTCTCCCTTTACTCACTGTCTATCCGTCAAAAATTTTCTCTCCCTTCACTCATTGTCTCTCCCTTCACTCATTGTCACTCCCTTCACTCATTATTTCTCCCTTCACTCATTGTCTCTCGCTTCACAAATTTTCTCTCCCTTCACTCATTGTCTCTCCCTTCACTCATTTCGCCCTTCACTCATTATTTCTCCCTTTACTCATTGTCTCTCCCTTCACTCATTGTCTCTCCCTTCACTCATTGTCTCTCTCGCTTCAAAAAATATCTCTCCCTTACTCATTTTCTCTCCCTTCACAAATTCCCTCTCCCTTCACTTATTGTCTATCCGTTAAAAATTTTCTCTGCCTTCACTCATTATTTCTCCCTTTACTCATTGTCTCTCCCTTCACAAATTTCTTCTCCCTTCATTCATGTTCTCTCCCTTCACTCATTATTTCTCCCTTTACTCATTGTCTCTCCCTTCACAAATTTCTTCTCCCTTCATTCATGTTCTCTCCCTTCACTCATTATTTATCCCTTTACTCATTGTCTCTCCCTTCACAAATTTCTTCTCCCTTCATTCATGTTCTCTCCCTTCACTCATTATTTATCCCTTTACTCATTGTCTATCCGTCAAAAATTTTCTCTCCCTTCACTCATTGTCTCTACCTTCACTCATTATTTCTCCCTTCACTCATTGTTTCTCCCTTCACAAATTTCCTCTCCCTTCACTCATGTTCTCTCCCTTCACTCATTATTTTTCCCTTTACTCGTTGTCTCTCTCTTCACAAATTTCCTCTCCCTTCACTCATTATCTTGTCTTTACACTATTGAACTAATTGCGTTTCAATGAACATGAAAACATTTACATATTTAGATGATTGTGTAAGTAAGAAGAAAGTGTGCATGTGCGCGAGAGTGGGCGACTGAAAGATGTTTGTATATTACATGATTTAACTTTACAGTAGAACATTGGGAGAACTAACCTATATAAGAGAAGATATAAACATTTGTTACATTACAGAACGAGATTACGAGTGTAACTGAGAGATGGAGAAAGAGCGGGGGGTAGAGAGGGGGAGAACGGGGAGAGGTTGGGGAGAGAGGCATCAGAGAAAGAATAAAGTGGCTAAAAGAAAACATTACATACAATGATTTTTTCTGATACTATTGAACCAGGCAGAGAAGTTTCTTTGATCCTGAAACGGAAACCAGCTTGTTACTCTAAAGAAGCATCGACGTGCGCACGCATATGTGGCTCGCGAGAAAACCAATCAGCGCCTTCCTTCCTCTCGGGCTCGGTACAAGGCGTGATTTACGAGAACTGCTGTTGCCATGGCGACGAGAACCTAGGTAAATAATGGCCGGCTTTCAATTGTCTGACGGAGCGAGTCGTTTCTAGCAAGGAATTCGTTAAGCCAACCCGCAACGACGGTGGGGGGAAGACTAGCGATCGATGAGACGCTCCAAGGGTGGGACGTGTCTTGGTCAGTTTCACATTTGAAGTACAGCGAGTTCATGAGTACGGCTTGTATCTTCATGTGTATAGCCCTTAAGTTCACACTATAGCCCTGAAGATATAGCCTTTTAGCTTTAAGTAAGCGTTTACAGCCAGTTGGTTTATGTCAACAATAGCACTAACAACTGTGAGACTTCTATTTTACAAATAAATGAAATATTGATATAATCGAACAATTTAGTTTTTGTAATTTTAAATATAATATTATATTTTTTTTATAAAATGATGACTTTACTTAAGATTCCTCTGTCTGACTGCTAGTCTATTCTTCTACTTGTCTGTATCAATCAATCAGTCAATCCATCAATCTATCTATCAATCAATCTATCAATCTATCTATGAATTAATCAATGTATCAATCAATATATCAATCAATCTATCTATTTATATATCAATCAATCATTCTGTCTATGTATCAATCTATCTATCAATCAATATATCAATCAATTTATCTATCAATCAATATATCAATTAATCTAAATATCAATCAATCTAACAATAAATCAATCGATCTATTTATATATCAATCAATCATTCTGTCTATATATCGATCTATCTATGATAGCTATCTTATCTATTGTTTTATAATGATCCCGCCATACATGACTAGCATCCGTATTTTCCTATTTCAAATTTATCTATTTATCATTATTTTAAAGTCTTAACATCTATCCATCTATCTAGCATGTATCATCTATCCATCTATCTAGCATGTATCATTTACCCATCTATCTAGCATGTATCATTTATCCATCTATCTAATATGCATCATCTATCCATCCATCTATCTACATATTCTATCTATCTATCTATTTCTCTATCTATCATCTACTCATTATTCTAGCATGTATCATCTATCCATCTATCTAGCATGTATCATCTATCCATCCATCCATCTTCATATTCTATCTATCTATCTATTTCTCTATCTATCATCTACCCATCTATCTAGCATGTATCATCTACCCATCTATCTAGCATGTATCATCTATCCATCTATCTAGCATGTATCATCTATCCATCTATCTAGCATGTATCATCTATCCATCCATCTCTCTACATATTCTATCTATCTATCTATTTCTCTATCTGTCATCTGTTCTATTTCTTCTAACAAACCAAACATTAAGATATCATATTCCATTAAAAAAGATTTATTTTATGCCCAACTCTTCTAATCCTTCTATTTACACAAAAGCAAACCTTCATTGTCCACGCTGGTATTAAGGTAAGCATAGAGGCTTAGACACATAATCAGCTGTTCATGATCCACTAGCTCACTCGAAGACATTAGAAGGAATACCATGATGAAGAAAGTCTAAAGTAAATACGGGACATCTCTCCTGGAGATGATGAGAAGATGGCGCATCATTACCTGATGGGGAGACTTGATAGAGACTACAGATTAATGAAATAATCATTACGTCATAGGTTAAGACTTTGTATCCTCATCTTAATATAATTGAAATTCGTCAATACAATGTGCTACACTTATTTTATAAAGAACATTGGTGCTATATTTAATGACTCATGTTCATTTTATGTCGATTAATGTTCTAGTCTACTTAGCTTGAATTTACATTTCAGATATAACTCTGTTCCTTTTCAAATAGAAAAATTAAATCCTTTATGTTAACTTTACACAACTTTGTTTATGGCTAGCCAAGCGACCGACCCGACCCTCGGTAGGCTAACTGAACCCTTTCTAGTCACCCTATCGATCTGAAACTTGGCACATAGTCGTTAAGCCCTGAGCAACACATTCTCTGAAATCTTAGCCTCATCTACCCACCGAATTGAAAATTTCTTAATAAACGGGACGAGCCTTTTTGGTCTTAAGTCCAGGGTGTAACTGTGTTCAGGGGTGGGGGGGGGATAGAACACGTCAAGGTTCTATCCGGGCGCCAGCCACCCCACAGCACACCGAAGGACGCGGCGTGCCGTGTAATATAGGGTAAGGTTTCCGCAGCCCATGCACAAACTGCGGAATTCCCCTCGGATCATTATCATGGTGGCTCGCCCGTATACCTGCAATGTCGCCCGGCAGCACAAATCCCTTACTATAGGTATGGGCATCCAGCTACCAGGGCGGGTATTGATTCGGGACTGTTGCGCTCATTGCTTCCTCCCCCACTGAGGCTCGGGGCAAGTCGTTCTCCCGCCGGTGTATTCTTAATGTGAACGTGTCGGCGGTTTACACACTTCGCCAGTCTTTGAGGCCCCTGGGTACAGAAGTGCAAACACCCACCACAACCCCCAACTAAAAAATAAGTTTCTATTGTTTTTTTCTGTACACTTCATGTCGCGAATAGGTTAATCGTTAATCCTTATGGAACACACATGATTCAAAGTGTGTTGTGTGTTTACTGCCCTTTTGCCCTTTCTTTATTTCTTTAGGAATGGCAAAGGGAAAAATCTATGGATGGTTAATGCATAAGAAAAATGGATATAAACAACATACTATTTTATTGATATAAACAACATACTATTTTATTGATATAAACAACATACTATTTTATTGATATAAACAACATACTATTTTATTGATATAAACAACATACTATTTTATTGATATAAACAACATACTATTTTATTGATATAAACAACATACTATTTTATTGATATAAACAACATACTATTTTATTGATATAAACAACATACTATTTTATTGATATAAACAACATACTATTTTATTGATATAAACAACATACTATTTTATTGATATAAACAACATACTATTTTATTGATATAAACAACATACTATTTTATTGATATAAACAACATACTATTTTATTGATATAAACAACATACTATTTTATTGATATAAACAACATACTATTTTATTGATATAAACAACATACTATTTTATTGATATAAACAACATACTATTTTATTGATATAAACAACATACTATTTTATTGATATAAACAACATACTATTTTATTGATATAAACAACATACTATTTTATTGATATAAACAACATACTATTTTGTTAACCACCAATTACTCGTGTCCTTCTAACTTTATTTACTATACGGTAGTCAATACGTTTGTTTTATTTACAATTATTGACAGCATTATAATATCACAATAACATTAGGGGTCCCAGTAATATGTTCATTTATAAGCTTTTATGCCTTTATATCAACTGCGCTTTTTTTTCTTATTATAAGGGTGACTAAGGGCAGAAACTTCAGGAGGCAAATGCATAACTGAAATAAATATAAACACCATAATTTCATCGTGTGAATGTCTCTATGTAATAAATATTGCCAATATGTCTGTCTTGGTTTCCAGTTATATTTTCTTTTATAAACCTTAGTACGTGTCTTTATAATACCTTAGTAATATTTTTCTTACTCTGAGGATGGCACGGTGGGGAAAATCTCCGGAAAGGTAAATAAAAATGTATGTAAAGGATTTCAACATTAAACTTTGTTCTTATAGGTTGTACATTTGTTCATACGGCTATCTGAAGAATAGTGGAATATATTGGAATATTTGAATTGTATTTAGAACTATGTTGCAATTATAAATAGACTTATGTTGCATTATACATAAACATATGTTGCATTTGCAATATAAAGCATTATGTATGTAATAGTTGAAACCTTGGTTCCGGACATTTAACTGTAGCCTTCATTTAACTGATGCCCTCATTCTCCTAGAAGATTCTTTGAAACATTGATAACTCCATTCTAATGGGTCACTTCATCGTTACTTTGACCTTTCCTTCGGCCGGAGGAGATGGTCACGTGACAATGTTACGGTCAAGTAATGACATAACGGTCTCCCATTATGACCCCCCGCCATCAGGACACGTATCTGTCAGATGGCCCTGGAGCGAGTTCCAACTGATGAATGAATGTGCAAACACGATGATCAAACATGCCCCAAGGCTCATGATGCATATTCCATCCTACGTCTGGCAGACGATAGACGCTTTCAATCGATGCTGACCTCTTGTACAGAAATGTTTCTAGTCCAGTCTGCAGCCAGATCATATTGATGACCTTGAACATTTGGAAGGGTTCACTAGGAAAATACTCTGCTGTTTCTTTGAATGGGCAATCACACTGGCAATGATAGAATTTATTTCAAAATCTCGCCAAACACATAATTTCAAAAATCTTTTTCATACATTCACTATTCAGTGATTACATTTGGGGTGTTTTCAATTGGATGAAGTTATCTTGCAAAAATTAATGTTTATGAAGCTGTACTGAACATTGTGGAATTTATGAGGAATTTATGAGTTATGAGGTTGTATAGAAATGTTTCGAGTTTCTGAGGCTGTTTAGAAAGGTTTAGAGTTTATGAGGCTATGTGTAGGCCTAGGCCTAAATATTTAGAGTTCTGAGGTTGTATTGAAATTTCAGAGTTTCTGAAGTTGTATTAAAAAGTTTCGAGTTTCTTAGTTTGTATTTAAAAGTTTAAAGAAACTGTTGTATTAAAATTTTAGAGTTTCTGAATTTGTATTGAAAAGCTTAGAGAAACTGTTGTATTAAAATGTTAGAGTTTCTGAGTTTGTATTAAAAGGTTTATAGTGTCTTTGGTTGACTTGAAATGTTTAGAGTTATGAGCTTGCATCGAAAAAGTATTGCTAAACTAAAAAGTTTTTCTATTAAAAAGAAATACAATAAAATTGTAAATATTGCACTTACATACAGTCATATTAAAGACTTGTTTATAAAATTAATTACATACAGAATAATATAAACGCAAACTTATTTAAGCATGGATATATATACCCACACACACGAGTAAACAAACGCTTAGTCCGGTGTTTATGGGAAGTTTAAAAACTCTATTTATCTAGCATCAAGGCTTCACTTGACCTACTCACCAAACAGAAATCAATTAACCAAAAATGTTAAGACCGTTCAGGTAAAAAAAAAACCAGCCAGTTTTAAACGAAGGTTAGAAAGTTTCCTGGCATACATTGATAGGGTCACGTCCCGGAGAAACTAGAGACACTTTTGCAGTCTGCCAATTTGGTCTGTCGTGTTAAATATGAACCGTCGCTTTCAGTCCATAGCCAGCCGTCACAAAAATGGGGTAAATTCACTACATCCTAGTTGTATTTGCAACAATTTCTACAGCACAACACAATAATGGAGTAGATTCACTGCATCCTAGTTGTATTTGCAACAATTTCTACAGCACAACACAATAATGGAGTAGATTCACTGCATCCTAGTTGTATTTGCAACAATTTCTACAGCACAACACAATAATGGGGTAGATTCATTACATCTTAGTTGTATTTGCAACAATTTCTATAGCACAATTCAAGTTTCACAAACTTATAGGATAAAAATATGTACAAATAAATTTTAATACACAAATCTGTGATTAATTTAAACTTAAAGACTTACGCCCAGGGTTAGGAATTCTTCCTATTTAAAAAAGAAGAATGCGTTCAGAATATTACAGTGATCTTAAATCAATTATGCAATTTACTTCAAATGATTTAGATAAATTTACCACAGAAATCAATGGGTAATGTACAATAAAATTGATAAAGGATGATTTGTTTTTACAAAGTATTTATAGATTAAAGGATATAAATTCCTATTTCATTAAACTTGTCTTTAAATTTTGTGTGTGTAATATAAAGAGGTATAAAGTAATAGTAATAGTAGTGGTAGGCTTTAAAAACAACAATTTAATACTTTTAGCTATAAAGGTATTTCAAACGTCTAGTTTCAATAGTTTTTTTTTCAATATTGTTTATGTCATAACAATTATCGATCTGATCATTGAACCAACAATTTTGAAAGTCTAGTTTTAACGGGGGAACTCCCAAAAGCCAGTATGAAATGAGGAGTAAATCAGATTTCAACTGGATAAGGCCTTCAAAGGTAGCCATTCCACCCAGCACAGTGTCTAGCAGAATTGAACACTTAGGTAGTGAATGACACGAAGCTCCTAAGGTCGCCAGTGTGTTGACTTTACTCCTACACTCTTAGCCTCTGTACAGGGCAACTGGCGAGAAGCAGACGTGCCTTCCAAGAGGTCGTACACACTTAGGCAAAGTACACTCTAATGTTGACATCTAGGATAAAACTAAGGGGAAAAACTCTTAGAAAAAAAAAAGAAAATGAGTTTTAAAAAACCAAAGGCTGCTCAAATCACGATTATTTACCATAAGGCCAGCCCATGGCGGTGTCAAAGTACTAAGTATTGACTCAGTGAGTTTTCAAGACATTGCAATGTACAACAAAGTGTGTTGACTATCTGAGAGAAGGCTTTGTAGTACACCGACACACACACACACACATATACACACACACACACAGTGTCAATAATCAACCAGTAACTCCAGTGATTAGTGAAGGAACGTACAAGCAGAACATCATACTCAGAATTAATTATTAGCAGCTTGTTAAGCCTATAGGGATAAAAAATCATAAGAAAATAAATTGTATTATATGATTAGCATACGTAATAAATTATATTCTACAGTTTCAAGATTACGCCATGAAGTTGTATATTTAATTTAGCACATATTTTTAATTTTATCTCATATTTTACACATACTCATACTATAAAAATAATTAAATTTGAAAGGTTGATGCAATAAAAACAAATACTAGAAATTGAAAAAACAAACATTTTATTTAACAATTAGGTGCCTGTAAAAAAAAAGTGGATTTTTTTCTGAACTTTCTAATATTAAATAATTACCAATAAATATTCTACATATAAAATACTCCTATAATAGGTTCCTATTAATTAGCTCTCCTCTTTAAATTAAATCCTTAAAAATTAGCATTCTTCTATAAATTAGCACCGTATTAATTAACTCTCCTCTATAAATTAGCTCCTCTAAAAAAAAGGGCCCTATAAATTCGCTCTCCTCTATAAATTAGCTCCATATAAATTAATTCTCCTCTATAAATTAGCTCTCTACAAAATAGTTCTCCTCTATAAATATGCTCCCTATAAATTAGTTATCCTCTATAAATAAGCTCCTTATAAATTCGCTCTCCTCTATAAAATAGCTCCCTATAAATTGGCTCTTCTCAATAAATTAGCTCCTTATAAATTAGCTCTCCTCTATAAATTAGCTCCATATAAACTGAAACTATTGCAGTAGAAATATTAGACTGTGTACATTATGTCATGTGATTTAATAAAGTTCAACTATTTACTTCTTTACTTAGTTATACAGTGAATGTCTAGGTCTCTGGTGTTAAGGTATATACTATAATCTTTATCTAATCTACTTCAATGTCAACCAAGCAGATTTAGCCTTTAATGATTTTTTTTAAACCGTAGACTTCTAGATAAACATTGCAGTGTATAGTAGGCTATGTCAAATATTGACCATTATTTTGTTATCTACCTTTATATTCAACCCTCAGAGATTCATGTCAAGTTGATGATATTATTAAGTCAAGTTCTTGTCGCAGTAAAGTCCTTAAGTCAATTTTTGTTTGTAATACGACTTTTTTAATTTAATGAAAGTGTTTTTTAAAAGATATACAAATACTTAAAACAATGCAGTTTTCAATTAAAATCAAAATTTAAGCATAAGTAGGAAATCTTTGACTCAATAATTGATTCATATAATTCATCCAAATAATTGACACATTATAATGCTTCCATAAGTTAAAGCAATAATTAAAACTGTTGCAGTGTCTAATGATAGCGTCAGATCAAAGACTTGCCGACTTCAATCGCCCGATTTTCATTTTTTTCCCCTTTTTATTAAAGATTGTCTAGACCAGGCATCGGCAACCCAAGGCACGCGTGCTAGACTTGGCACGCAGAACGATTTTCAGTGGCACGCGAGAGACCTCCGAGAAGAGATTTTTTTAATGCAAATAAAAACAACGTACGTCAGCATAATTATTGGGTGCTGCGTGGCGAACTACATGGGAATCACACTGGACGTCGACTGTTTAAGTTCAGGAATATTTGTTTGCAAAGCTCTCATCGTTGGACTTGCGATTTTTGATTGAATCTATTGTTAAGATTTATAGTCTCTCAATTTTATAATCTCAAGTCTCTCCTCGAAGAAAGTGATTCGGAATATAGGTAAAGTTTTGGATAGATACGTTGCTTTTCTGGAAGCAATTAAGGTGTATCTTGATAAAAACATTTCCGGTATTAAATGAGAAGAACTGACTGTTGAAGCCGATGTTTTTGACGGCGACACATCTCAGTGAGTTGAACTTGATTTACAAGAACGGGGTCGAAAAAAACTTGAAATGTTGGACCACTGGAATGGATTTTCATTGAAACTGGACATATCTTGCCGTGAAATCAATTTCAAAACATTGAACTATTTCCCTAATTTAAGGCTAATTAAGATAGAGAGCTTGGCTTTTTCAAAAGTACATTGAAGAATTTCGGACTACCGAAAATTCCGGTCTATCAGGCGGTGCCCCTTCTTTTTAGTGTAGGCTTTGCCGTAAAACAAATGTACTTTGTTTTTTTTACTACATACATACATAAATCGTAATTATAAGAACAATAAGGTTAATAATTAAACTACAAATACAGTATGCAAATACAACAAGTTTATTTTAAATTTTATATAATGTATGTACACGTACTGTAAAACATATTTCACTTAGATTTTAAAAAGTCACGAATGTCTTTTTGTTTTCTTGACTTTTGGCGTTTAGTATAAAATTTATTTATACCGAGCGCTTCCGGATGATCCCGAACTACCCCGAAAACTTCCGAATAGCGCTCGAACGTTTTTATTTGCTTTAAAGACACACTTTTTGGAGAAAACCAAAATTTTTACCATTTTCCGGAGCGATGCCGGACTCTCGGGCATTCCGGACTGTTGGATGCCGGACTTCTACTGTATAAAATAATATAGTTGAGCAGTTTGACTTTCACTTCCAGGCCGTTTGCACGCTCAATAATTTAGATATTTTAGTTTGGCATACTATAAGCAAAAGGTTACCGATCCCTGGTCTAGACGGCTGTCAAACTTGACCTTCAGTGTTTGAGACTATTAAATTGTTTTATTTAATTAATATTTTATCTTTAATATTTGATTAAAAAGTCGTCTAGTAACAATATCCCAATGGTGTGAAAAGATGTCTTTACTAAAATAGACTTTAGGTAAAGCTAAACATATTGACCAATTTTACTCTTATAATATTTTACACTGGTATTTTTTTTACATTAGTATAATTTATTAGTGGAATTATTTCCACTCGATATCACGGCTTTACATTCATAACATCCAACTATTGTTATTATTTTACATTTTCAATTTTCTTTGTTTTTTTTTTCAAACTCTCTAGACTTTTATATTTAACAATGTATATTTATAAAACGTATAAAATGAACTTGTAAATATTATAAGAGATACGCGTGTTTTATATATTTATATACATACATACATACATACATAGGTACAAGTTAAATTCCCTGACGCTGACATGGAAAAAAATTAATAAATCTGTATAAGCTACAGATAAACATAAAGATAAACCAATTTGATTGGTCAACACACACACACGGGCTACTTTATATATATAATATTAATATTATATACATATATAGATAAATAGATAGATTAAGATAGATATAGATATATAGATATATAAAACAATCTAATAGATCAACTGCATAAACCTACAAAATGCTAAAGTTGAACTTATTTTAAGCTCAGAATTGTAAAACGTGTTTTCTTGTTTAATTATATTAAAATACGAAAGTGATCATCTTTAATATTTCCCTTTGTGTTTTGTTGTTTAAAAATTAATTCAGCATATAATCTATACACGACAGTTGTCAAACGTATATAGAAATAGTTATGAAGAAAATTTGTTCAAAAGTTGCAAGAGAATATAATTAGATGTATACATGTATAAGAATATAATCCATCAGATCACATTCTCAGAGGATGACGTCTAACAAATGAAAAACAAGAAACCATGCGAATATTTTTGCCTATCCTTTGGAATCCTTGTGGATCATAGGGCCTCTGTCAAATCACGTTTCTCGGGTTCCTTGTGGATCATAGGGCCTCTGTCAAATCACGTTTCTCGGGTTCCTTGTGGATCATAGGGCCTCTGTCAAATCACGTTTCTCGGGTTCCTTGTGGATCATAGGGCCTCTGTCAAATCACGTTTCTCGGGTTCCTTGTGGATCATAGGGCCTCTGTCAAATCACGTTTCTCGGGTTCCTTGTGGATCATAGGGCCTCTGTCAAATCACGTTTCTCGGGTTCCTTGTGGATCATAGGGCCTCTGTCAAATCACGTTTCTCGGGTTCCTTGTGGATCATAGGGCCTCTGTCAAATCACGTTTCTCGGGTTCCTTGTGGATCATAGGGCCTCTGTCAAATCACGTTTCTCGGGTTCCTTGTGGATCATAGGGCCTCTGTCAAATCACGTTTCTCGGGTTCCTTGTGGATCATAGGGCCTCTGTCAAATCACGTTTCTCGGGTTCCTTGTGGATCATAGGGCCTCTGTCAAATCACGTTTCTCGGGTTCCTTGTGGATCATAGGGCCTCTGTCAAATCACGTTTCTCGGGTTCCTTGTGGATCATAGGGCCTCTGTCAAATCACGTTTCTCGGGTTCCTTGTGGATCATAGGGCCTCTATCAAATCACGTTTCTCGGGTTCCTTGTGGAGCATAGGGCCTCTGTCAAATCACGTTTCTCGGGTTCCTTGTGGATCATAGGGCCTCTGTCAAATCACGTTTCTCGGGTTCCACTCTCCACGGTCTCTTGTCAGTTGTTTTACTCTTCCCTGTACTTTCCTGTTTGTCGAGCCTCATCTTCTATATGGATTGATAAAATATTAAAAGTTTAGCTAAATAAGCACCACCATAAACAGAAATTACTAAAGCATTAAAACAACATATAACTTTATACATAAATTCACTTAAATAATTCCTTTTCCCATTATTAAAACAACAAATAACTTTATACATAAATTCACTTAAATAATTCCTTTTCCCATTATTAAAACAACAAATAACTTTATACATAAATTCACTTAAATAATTCCTTTTCCCATTATTAAAACAACAAATAACTTTATACATAAATTCACTTAAATAATTCCTTTTCCCATTATTAAAACAACAAATAACTTTATACATAAATTCACTTAAATAATTCCTTTTCCCATTATTAAAACAACAAATAACTTTATACATAAATTCACTTAAATAATTCCTTTTCCCATTATTAAAACAACAAATAACTTTATACATAAATTCACTTAAATAATTCCTTTTCCCATTATTAAAACAACAAATAACTTTATACATAAATTCACTTAAATAATTCCTTTTCCCATTATTAAAACAACAAATAACTTTATACATAAATTCACTTAAATAATTCCTTTTCCCATTATTAAAACAACAAATAACTTTATACATAAATTCACTTAAATAATTCCTTTTCCCATTATTAAAACAACAAATAACTTTATACATAAATTCACTTAAATAATTCCTTTTCCCATTATTAAAACAACAAATAACTTTATACATAAATTCACTTAAATAATTCCTTTTCCCATTATTAAAACAACAAATAACTTTATACATAAATTCACTTAAATAATTCCTTTTCCCATTATTAAAACAACAAATAACTTTATACATAAATTCACTTAAATAATTCCTTTTCCCATTATTAAAACAACAAATAACTTTATACATAAATTCACTTAAATAATTCCTTTTCCCATTATTAAAACAACAAATAACTTTATACATAAATTCACTTAAATAATTCCTTTTCCCATTATTAAAACAACAAATAACTTTATACATAAATTCACTTAAATAATTCCTTTTCCCATTATTAAAACAACAAATAACTTTATACATAAATTCACTTAAATAATTCCTTTTCCCATTATTAAAACAACAAATAACTTTATACATAAATTCACTTAAATAATTCCTTTTCCCATTATTAAAACAACAAATAACTTTATACATAAATTCACTTAAATAATTCCTTTTCCCATTATTAAAACAACAAATAACTTTATACATAAATTCACTTAAATAATTCCTTTTCCCATTATTAAAACAACAAATAACTTTATACATAAATTCACTTAAATAATTCCTTTTCCCATTATTAAAACAACAAATAACTTTATACATAAATTCACTTAAATAATTCCTTTTCCCATTATTAAAACAACAAATAACTTTATACATAAATTCACTTAAATAATTCCTTTTCCCATTATTAAAACAACAAATAACTTTATACATAAATTCACTTAAATAATTCCTTTTCCCATTATTAAAACAACAAATAACTTTATACATAAATTCACTTAAATAATTCCTTTTCCCATTATTAAAACAACAAATAACTTTATACATAAATTCACTTAAATAATTCCTTTTCCCATTATTAAAACAACAAATAACTTTATACATAAATTCACTTAAATAATTCCTTTTCCCATTATTAAAACAACAAATAACTTTATACATAAATTCACTTAAATAATTCCTTTTCCCATTATTAAAACAACAAATAACTTTATACATAAATTCACTTAAATAATTCCTTTTCCCATTATTAAAACAACAAATAACTTTATACATAAATTCACTTAAATAATTCCTTTTCCCATTATTAAAACAACAAATAACTTTATACATAAATTCACTTAAATAATTCCTTTTCCCATTATTAAAACAACAAATAACTTTATACATAAATTCACTTAAATAATTCCTTTTCCCATTATTAAAACAACAAATAACTTTATACATAAATTCACTTAAATAATTCCTTTTCCCATTATTAAAATAACAAATAACTTTATACATAAATTCACTTAAATAATTCCTTTTCCCATTATTAAAACAACAAATAACTTTATACATAAATTCACTTAAATAATTCCTTTTCCCATTATTAAAACAACAAATAACTTTATACATAAATTCACTTAAATAATTCCTTTTCCCATTATTAAAACAACAAATAACTTTATACATAAATTCACTTAAATAATTCCTTTTCCCATTATTAAAACAACAAATAACTTTATATATAAATTCACTTAAATAATTCCTTTTCCCATTATTAAAACAACAAATAACTTTATACATAAATTCACTTAAATAATTCCTTTTCGCATTATTAAAACAACAAATAACTTTATACATAAATTCACTTAAATAATTCCTTTTCCCATTATTAAAACAACAAATAACTTTATACATAAATTCACTTAAATAATTCCTTTTCCCATTATTAAAACAACAAATAACTTTATACATAAATTCACTTAAATAATTCCTTTTCCCATTATTAAAACAACAAATAACTTTATACATAAATTCACTTAAATAATTCCTTTTCCCATTATTAAAACAACAAATAACTTTATACATAAATTCACTTAAATAATTCCTTTTCCCATTATTAAAACAACAAATAACTTTATACATAAATTCACTTAAATAATTCCTTTTCCCATTATTAAAACAACAAATAACTTTATACATAAATTCACTTAAATAATTCCTTTTCCCATTATTAAAACAACAAATAACTTTATACATAAATTCACTTAAATAATTCCTTTTCCCATTATTAAAACAACAAATAACTTTATACATAAATTCACTTAAATAATTCCTTTTCCCATTATTAAAACAACAAATAACTTTATACATAAATTCACTTAAATAATTCCTTTTCCCATTATTAAAACAACATATAACTTTATACATAAATTCACTTAAATAATTCCTTTTCCCATTATTAAAACAACATATAACTTTATACATAAATTCACTTAAATAATTCCTTTTCCCATTATTAAAACAACAAATAACTTTATACATAAATTCACTTAAATAATTCCTTTTCCCATTATTAAAACAACAAATAACTTTATACATAAATTCACTTAAATAATTCCTTTTCCCATTATTAAAACAACAAATAACTTTATACATAAATTCACTTAAATAATTCCTTTTCCCATTATTAAAACAACAAATAACTTTATACATAAATTCACTTAAATAATTCCTTTTCCCATTATTAAAACAACAAATAACTTTATACATAAATTCACTTAAATAATTCCTTTTCCCATTATTAAAACAACAAATAACTTTATACATAAATTCACTTAAATAATTCCTTTTCCCATTATTAAAACAACAAATAACTTTATACATAAATTCACTTAAATAATTCCTTTTCCCATTATTAAAACAACAAATAACTTTATACATAAATTCACTTAAATGATTCCTTTTCCCATTATTAAAACAACAAATAACTTTATACATAAATTCACTTAAATAATTCCTTTTCCCATTATTAAAACAACAAATAACTTTATACATAAAATCACTTAAATAATTCCTTTTCCCATTATTAAAACAACAAATAACTTTATACATAAATTCACTTAAATAATTCCTTTTCCCATTATTAAAACAACAAATAACTTTATACATAAATTCACTTAAATAATTCCTTTTCCCATTATTAAAACAACATATAACTTTATACATAAATTCACTTAAATAATTCCTTTTCCCATTATTAAAACAACATATAACTTTATACATAAATTCACTTAAATAATTCCTTTTCCCATTATTAAAACAACAAATAACTTTATACATAAATTCACTTAAATAATTCCTTTTCCCATAATTTCTTTTCAGTTCATGCCAAACGTTTTCCCAATATGAAGTGTTTAAATATAGTCTAAGTCTATAGAAATAAGAAATTTTGAAGTATTTTTTCAAGTTTCGGTTTTCTCCTATTTCATAGAATATTTCTTTTCTTGTTTTTCAAATTAATTGATCCCTCATCGTTGACTACTACACTACTGTTCAAATAGGAGAAATTCTTGTGAGCACTTCTTTATACACTTTTAAAGGGGCTTTCTAGTGTAGCTTTAGATCAAATAGACTGAAGGGTTTTGTTTACTTTCCAACCATTTAGTCAATATACAGAAACTCTATCTTTATTTTTGTTACAGATTGTCCAGATGATGACAAGATCAGCTGGAGCTGTCCTTCCATTCATGGCCGAAAAGTACGTTTTTACGAACACGAACACTGGTTTTAACCTTTGACCCGAGGCATTTAAATGACAAACAAGAATATTGTTAACAGTAAGAATCAAGACACAAACTGTGTAAAATATGTGGTTAACTTTGTTGGCTCAAGATGCAATTCAAGTAAAGTTGGTATCAACTGAAGCTAAATTTTATGTCTAATAATTTAAATGATTATAGGCTAGTGTTTTAACAGCTGACTTCAAACAGGAAATAAACAATTTGTTGGGAAACTGAGAATTGTTTTGTAAATTATTTCATTCCACTCCGTTGAAATACTTCGTAATTGTGTTGTTAAACCATGCTAGTCTAATTTGATGTAAGTTGTAATGTTTTTATTTAATTTTATTAGACTCGACTTTAGTACTACCATGTGATGTAAACTATAGACTGGACTTTAGTAGTACCGTGTGATGTAAACTACAAACTCGACTTAAGTAGTACCATGTGATGTAAACTACAGACTTGACTTTAGTAGTACCATATGATGTAAACTACAGACTCGACTTAAGTAGTACCGTGTGATGTAAACTACAGAGTCGACTTAAGTAGTACCATGTGATGTAAACTACAGAGTCGACTTAAGTAGTACCATGTGATGTAAACTACAGACTCGACTTAAGTAGTACCGTGTGATGTAAACTACAGAGTCGACTTAAGTATTACCACGTGATGTAAACTACAGACTCGACTTAAGTAGTACCATGTGATGTAAACAACAAACTTGACTTAAGTAGTACCATGTGATGTAAACTACATACTTGACTTAAGTAGTACCATGTGATGTAAACTACCGACTCGACTTAAGTAGTACCACGTGATGTAAACTACAGACTCGACTTAAGTAGTACCATGTGATGTAAACTACAGAGTCGACTTAAGTAGTACCATGTGATGTAAACTACCGACTCGACATAAGTAGTACCATGTGATGTAAACAACAAACTTGACTTAAGTAGTGCCATGTGATGTAAACTACATACTTGACTTAAGTAGTACCATGTGATGTAAACTACCGACTCGACTTAAGTAGTACCACGTGATGTAAACTACAGACTCGACTTAAGTAGTACCATGTGATGTAAACTACAAACTCGACTTAAGTAGTACCATGTGATGTAAACTACCGACTCGACTTAAGTAGTACCACGTGATGTAAACTACAGACTCGACTTAAGTAGTACCATGTGATGTAAACTACATACTTGACTTAAGTATTACCATGTGATGTAAACTACAGACTTGACTTAAGTAGTAGCATGTGATGTAAACTACATACTTGACTTAAGTAGTACCATGTGATGTAAACTACAGACTTGACTTAAGTAGTAACATGTGATGTAAACTACAGACTTCACTTACCATGTGATGTAGACCATGTGATGTAGACTACAGACTTGACTTAAGTAGTACCACGTGATGTAGACTACAGACTTGACTTAAGTAGTACCATGTGATGTAAACTACAAACTGGACTTCAGTAGTACCATGTGATGTAAACTACAGACTTGACTTAAGTCGTACCATGTGATGTAAACTACCGACTCGACTTAAGTAGTAACACGTGATGTAAACTACAAACTTGACTTAAGTTGTACCATGTGATGTAAACTACAAACTTGACTTAAGCAGTACCATGGGATGTTTTAAAATTTAAGCAACCATCAGATGGAAATTCATGTAGTAGATTTGTTCTGTTGTGATATGAAGCAAAAATAACTATACAAAATCTACGAAAGGTTCCTTAAAAACTTGAAATTTTGTAAAAGTCTGTCATGCGATAAATCAATAAAATAAACATGGATTGTAATATTTCTCAATATATAATTACAGAAATGAAAAGTTGTAAGTCAAATCAAATAATAAATATCTTTCTATCTATATTATATAATTATCTATTTCTTTTTCTCCACCTCTCTCTCTCTCTCTCTCTGTCATGTATATTGTAATATATATATATATATATATATATATATATATATATATATATATATATATATATATAGAGAGAGAGAGAGAGAGAGAAAGAAAGAGAGAGAGAGAGATGTGTGTACAAGTGTGTCAAAGAGAACAAATAGGTAGATAAATATCACGAATTCTTAAAATTTAACGATTTTCAAAGCTATAAATATATTTCTCTTGAGTTCCTAAACGTATGCTAAGCTTTCTATATGGGTGGTACACTGTATAAAGAAATCACGTGACAAAGTATCTATCAACTCCCATATGATCCAGGATTAAGAAGTGCCACCCACATAAACTTGAGGGGGGGGGGGGGGAGAATTTTCAGTTAAAATAGAATGGGAACACCTGTGTGCACAAAATATATTTGTTTAAAGACAAAAGACTACTTAGTAGAATATACTTGTGTATAAACAGGACTTCCTTCGTCAGAACTACTCAACCAACCCGTTGAAATTAAATTACGGGTTTTCACTAGGGTAATCCCCCTTTGTAGTGATGGAAATTCCAACCTCATATAAAAAAAGAAGAAAATTCTCCAATGTTGTTATTCTTCACAGATGTAGGCGAGTTCAGGAGTCAATCAAGTATCAAACTCATGTATATATATCATACATATTACAAACTTTATAAAACAAATATTGATTTTTTTTTTACCATAACCGTTGTCTCGCTTGACTATTTTTAGCGTTAAAAGTCTTATATTTTAATTTAGCGTTAAAAGTCTTATATTTTAATGTAAAGAAAAAAATGTAATGAATCATTCGTTTTAATTTTTGAGATATTAAACTTTTTAGTCAAATTATGGAATAAACAAGACTTGAATTAAAACCTTTGATTTATATTTAACGTAAACGTTCCATTTAATATAACATTTAGTGTGGTAGAGAAGCTTCATTCAAACGATAAATTTAAATGTAACTTTCAGTCATTGATTAACTTACTGATGACATGTAGAATAAAAAAACAATGTTCGTTACAAATTGTAAATAAAATACATTCAGATTGAAGTGGACAACCTGTTTCTATTTATATACAGGGTGAATTCTATTTTTAATTATTTTATCTGTAGACCAAGTATAGTTTTGTTAAAAAAAAGAATGTTTTTATTTCTTATACTGAATTTGTTGGGATAATGACAGAATCTTTATTTGCATCATTTTAAGTTCGGGCTTTAAACTATGTACAGCTTTAAGTGAATCATTTCAATGAGGATCAAAATATACTAGAACAATATCTATTCACTAAGTCTTGCGATTCGTTTTTGTATTTTCACCTAGGCCACCATTGTCATAGCAACCGACACAACATGTGCGCTAGACGGATGTCCCACAATGCTCTGTATTCCATCCTACCAATGGGAATGTAATGTAAACATTAGCCGCTTCGTACTGACTGAACTCTGGCGTGGAAGATTAGCGGCATCTTTTTATTTGAAAACACAACCGACGTAACTACTATGGAAAAAATCTCCGACTTAGCTCAGTCTGCCACAAGTGTAGCTAAACTGTTCAAAAATTGGACTGTGGGAGGAACTTAGCACAAAATGCCATCCAGTATTTAAGAGAAATGGGCCATTGGAACACGTGATAGTGTAGACAGAACAATCCAATTTTTAGTTTTATCCAATAAAGAACTTGAAGCCTAGTAGGATTGATTTAATAGCAGCAAACAAAAGGTTAACAAGTGCTGTACTTTTAGTCCTTCAGACTTTCAATATAGCTATTTGTATATCTTTTCTTCATTTTTTTGTCCATACAACTAATGATTCATATTTCAATGAATCGCGCAATAAAAATAATAATTGTGTATTCTATAGGCGGTGCCATGTATAGCCAAACCTTTGGCTAACAAATTCTATTATCATCAAAACATTGGCTAACAACTCCTATTATCATAAAATTACTTTTTTTTTAAATAATTAACTTTTATTTCCTTGTGACCATTAACTTGAAACTACGAAACAATTTAAAATATTTATTCAGAAACTAAAAACACCATTGTGGACATATATAGTGAATCAGTTCAGTTATATACAAATACTTATTTAAACTATATAGGTTTAGGTATAGAAGTTATATACAAATACTTATTTAAACTATACAGGTTTAGGTATAGAAGTTATATACAAATACTTATTTAAACTATATAGGTTTAGGTATAGAAGTTATATACAAATACTTATTTAAACTATATAGGTTTAGGTATAGAAGTTATATACAAATACTTATTTAAACTATATAGATTTAGGTATAGAAGTTATATACAAATACTTATTTAAACTATATAGGTTTAGGTATAGAAGTTATATACAAATACTTATTTAAACTATATAGGTTTAGGTATAGAAGTTATATACAAATACTTATTTAAACTATATAGGTTTAGGTATAGAAGTTATATACAAATACTTATTTAAACTATATAGGTTTAGGTATAGAAGTTATATACAAATACTTATTTAAACTATATAGGTTTAGGTATAGAAGTTATATACAAATACTTATTTAAACTATATAGGTTTAGGTATAGAAGTTATATACAAATACTTATTTAAACTATATAGGTTTAGGTATAGAAGTTATATACAAATACTTATTTAAACTATATAGTATATAGATTTAGGTATAGAAGTTATATACAAATACTTATTTAAGCTATATAGTATATAGATTTAGGTATAGAAGTTATATACAAATACTTATTTAAACTATATAGTATATAGATTTAGGTAAAGAAGTTATATACAAATACTTATTTAAACTATATAGTATATAGGTTTAGGTATAGAAGTTATATACAAATACTTATTTAAACTATATAGGTTTAGGTATAGAAGTTATATACAAATACTTATTTAAACTATATAGGTTTAGGTATAGAAGTTATATACAAATACTTATTTAAACTATATAGATTTAGGTATAGAAGTTATATACAAATACTTATTTAAACTATATAGGTTTAGGTATAGAAGTTATATACAAATACTTTTTTAAACTATATTGGTTTAGGTATAGAAGTTATATACAAATACTTATTTAAACTATATAGGTTTAGGTATAGAAGTTATATACAAATACTTATTTAAACTATATAGGTTTAGGTATAGAAGTTATATACAAATACTTATTTAAACTATATAG
Source organism: Anisus vortex (assembly GCA_949126835.1). Classification (NCBI taxonomy): domain Eukaryota; kingdom Metazoa; phylum Mollusca; class Gastropoda; family Planorbidae; genus Anisus; species Anisus vortex. Next base: position 28,787,455 of record OX421495.1, read on the forward strand.
GTTTAGGTATAGAAGTTATATACAAATACTTATTTAAACTATATAGGTTTAGGTATAGAAGTTATATACAAATACTTATTTAAACTATACAGGTTTAGGTATAGAAGTTATATACAAATACTTATTTAAACTATACAGGTTTAGGTATAGAAGTTATATACAAATACTTATTTAAACTATACAGGTTTAGGTATAGAAGTTATATACAAATACTTATTTAAACTATACAGGTTTAGGTATAGAAGTTATATACAAATACTTATTTAAACTATACAGGTTTAGGTATAGAAGTTATATACAAATACTTATTTAAACTATACAGGTTTAGGTATAGAAGTTATATACAAATACTTATTTAAACTATACAGGTTTAGGTATAGAAGTTATATACAAATACTTATTTAAACTATACAGGTTTAGGTATAGAAGTTATATACAAATACTTATTTAAACTATATAGGTTTAGGTATAGAAGTTATATACAAATACTTATTTAAACTATATAGGTTTAGGTATAGAAGTTATATACAAATACTTATTTAAACTATATAGGTTTAGGTATAGAAGTTATATACAAATACTTATTTAAACTATATAGGTTTAGGTATAGAAGTTATATACAAATACTTATTTAAACTATATAGGTTTAGGTATAGAAGTTATATACAAATACTTATTTAAACTATATAGATTTAGGTATAGAAGTTATATACAAATACTTATTTAAACTATATAGGTTTAGGTATAGAAGTTATATACAAATACTTATTTAAACTATATAGGTTTAGGTATAGAAGTTATATACAAATACTTAGTCAACTATAATATTAGTTTAGTTAAAAATAAGGTTTAGGTTGGATATTCCTATTTCGGAAAACAAACTTCACACATTATCTTTAAAGATTGTGTTATGGCCTCTTTATGAATTGACTATTATTACGACTCGTTAAATCGGATTCAATGCATATAGTTGTATCTTTATTAGAAGTCTCTAGATTCTGCTAATCTGTAGCCCAAGCTAGGGGTTCCTTGACTGACAGGTCTATGCAGCAATGTAGTTATATTCGTGATAATTATCTTCAACACCTTTCTCAACAATGATAGATCAAACAACTCCAGTTGTTGAATAAACAATTTTATTTAAATTGTAGACTCAATATAAACGATCAATAAACGCATCAACTGATGGTAACATAAGTATTTCAACAAAATGACATTATATGTACAAGTATTAATATAGCGACTTCACTCTACAAACGTTTAAACTGGACTAACTTTAAGGAGGTCGGGACTTTACAAAGAAAACTATCATCGAAGATTCTACAGGGTCTTAATACGCATTTTAACCTCTTTCTCTATAATTACTACGATCCAGAATTATCCTCCAATTTCAACGGGTTTGAACGAATTATTTTATTTAAACTGCCCTCAGGGCATAAATGTCAAACCTTGGTCGCCTTGGACTCTGATACGCACTTGTTAAGAGGTCAATGCCTTACTACGTCATTCATTTATGACCGATATTCGTAACAATTGCTTATGTCTTGAATTAATTGATCATTCTAAATGAGCTAAATATTAACTAAGGTTATTGACTCATTTTCAAGTTGCTTACCATATCATAATGTATTCAATGACCAGATTATTGATACAGCTTCCAGGACACCTTAGTATAATGGCGATATAGAAAAGGTATATTGAACAAATAAACAAATATTTCATGAAGTAAACTTGACAAAATAATAGGCAGAGGGGGTCAACACGAGAATATCAGAACAATACTAGAACAAATGAGAGACATTGTGAATTTATCTACCAGGTGTGACGCTATGATATATGCCTTCTTCTTCATCATGTGTAATAAAACAATTACTTTAAATACATTAGTAATACATCAATATAAAACAATTACTTTAAATACATTAATAATATATCAATATGAAACTATTAACAACAGCACTTTAAGTATTGATCTACATATAGGGCCTACTATTTAAATAAAACAAACTACAGCACATGGAGTATTGATATAATATATAGACTATTTAAATAAAACAAACAATATCACGTCATGGAATATAGATGTATATAGACTATTTAAAAAAAAACACAATATCACATGGAATATAGGTGTATATAGACTATTTAAATAAAACAAACTACATCACATGGAATATAGATGTATATAGGCTATTTAAATAAAACAAACAATATCACATGGAATATAGATGTATATAGACTATTTAAATAAAACAAACAATATCACATGGAATATAGATGTATATAGACTATTTAAATAAAACTAACTACATCACATGGAATATAGATGTATATAGACTATTTAAATAAAACAAACGATATCACATGGAATATAGATGTATATAGACTATTTAAATAAAACTAACTACATCACATGGAATATAGATGTATATAGACTATTTAAATAAAACAAACTACAGCACATGGAGTATTGATATATATAGACTATTTAAATAAAACAAACAATATCACATGGAATATAGATGTATATAGACTATTTAAATAAAATAAACAATATCACATGGAAAATAGATTCTGATGTATATAGACTATTTAAATAAAACAAACAACAGCACATGTAGTATAGATGTATATATATAGTATTTAAATAAAACAAACAATATCACATGGAATATAGATGTATATAGACTTTTAAAACAAAACAAACTACATCACATGTAGTAAAGATGTAGGCCTATATAAGCTTTAAATTGTAATGCTACATGTAAATAAAAAAAAAGGTCCAACTCTAGATTGAAGAGTGAAACAATTAGAATTGGTAGAATAACCATCCTCTGTGTTCATTAAAATGTCCTGTTCACCAAGCTAGTGTGTTTATGTACTTTCTTGGGGTCACCACATGTAAGTAAATACTCATTAAACCAGGAACCAGTGAGTATCACAAAGTACTGAAAGTTGCTAAAGGCATTTTTAAACTGGCTTATTGGCTCAAGAGTCTCTCACGTTGTAACACGCTGTTTTTTTTAAAGGATGAATCGATTGAATGATGTCGATGGAATAGAGTCTATATTTTAAAAAATCTACTTGAATTCATTGTTATTTTGCTTTTTATAACAATTATTGAAGAAAGCTAGAGAAGGAATGTGTAAAGGGAGATAACCTTGAATTTGTTTGAAAATGATGGGAGGGAATTCAGAACAATTTGAAATACTTTTTTTTTTAAGCGATTCTTTTTTATAATACAAAAGTGTTGTCTTTTTCTACATGTTTAAAATAAGGAAATCTAATACACTTATCATTGCTAGATTCCAATTTAAATTTATCACAACAAACACAGTTGCTACCTCTATTCATAAATGAGGACACAACCATTCTGAATATGTTTTATTGCTTGTAATTAGTCAGAAACGTTTATTTATGTATGTAAATATATAGGCACTTTATATGTTTGTAAGATTATTCAAGTAAACTGTCTGTAAAGTCAATTATATGTTATAAGCACTAAGTGGAGTGTTGTAATACAGTAACATATTTCCAAAAACATCCCAAATAAAGTTGATGGAAACATAATTCTTGATGTGTTCTTAAACTTTTATATTCCATTTTAATATTTACTTTTACCTGTACTATGGCACTCTAACTTTTATCTGACCTCTTGCTAGATTACTTTTACCTGTATTGTGGCTATCTTACTTTTATCTGACCTCTGGCTAGATTACTTTAACCTGTATTGTGGCACTCTAACTTTTATCTGACCTCTTTGCTAGATTACTTTTACCTGTATTGTGGCACTCTTACTTTTATCTGACCTCTTGCTAGATTACTTTTACCTGTATTGTGGCACTCTTACTTTTGTCTGACCTCTTGCTAGATTACTTTTACCTGTATTGTGGCACTCTTACTTTTGTCTGAACTCTTGCTAGATTACTTTTACCTGTATTGTGGCACTCTAACTTTTGTCTGACCTCTTGCTAGATTACTTTTACCTGTATTGTGGCACTCTTACTTTTGTCTGACCTCTTGCTAGATTACTTTTACCTGTATTATGGCACTCTTACTTTTATCTGACCTCTTGCTAGATTACTTTTACCTGTATTGTGGCACTCTTACTTTTGTCTGACCTCTTGCTAGATTACTTTTACCTGTATTGTGACACTCTTACTTTTATCTGACCTCTTGCTAGATTACTTTTACCTGTATTGAGGCACTCTTACTTTTATCTGACCTCTTGCTAGATTACTTTTACCTGTATTGTGGCACTCTTACTTTTATCTGACCTTTTGCTAGATTACTTTTACCTGTTTTGTGGCACTCTTACTTTTGTCTGACCTCTTGCTCGATTACTTTTACCTGTATTGTGGCACTCTTAATTTTGTCTGACCTCTTGCTCGATTACTTTTACCTGTATTGTGGCACTCTTACTTTTGTCTGACCTCATGCTAGATTACTTTTACCTGTATTGTTGCACTCTTACTTTTATCTGACCTCTTGCTAGATTACTTTTACCTGTATTGTGGCACTCTTACTTTTGTCTGACCTCTTGCTAGATTACTTTTACCTGTATTATGGCACTCTTACTTTTATCTGACCTCTTGCTAGATTACTTTTACCTGTATTATGGCACTCTTACTTTTGTCTGACCTCTTGCTAGATTACTTTTACCTGTATTATGACACTCTTACTTTTATCTGACCTCTTGCTCGATTACTTTTACCTGTATTGTGGCACTCTTACTTTTGTCTGACCTCTTGCTAGATTACTTTTACCTGTATTATGGCACTCTTACTTTTATCTGACCTCTTGCTAGATTACTTTTACCTGTATTATGGCACTCTTACTTTTGTCTGACCTCTTGCTAGATTACTTTTACCTGTATTATGACACTCTTACTTTTATCTGACCTCTTGCTAGATTACTTTTACCTGTATTGTGGCACTCTTACTTTTATCTGACCTCTTGCTAGATTACTTTTACCTGTATTGTGGCACTCTTACTTTTATCTGACCTCTTGCTAGATTACTTTTACCTGTATTGTGGCACTCTTACTTTTATCTGAACTCTTGCTAGATTACTTTTACCTGTATTGTTGCACTCTTACTTTTATCTGACCTCTTGCTAGATTACTTCTACCTGTATTGTGGCACTCTTACTTTTGTCTGACCTCTTGCTAGATTACTTTTACCTGTATTATGGCACTCTTACATTTATCTGACCTCTTGCTAGATTACTTTTACCTGTATTGTGGCACTCTTACTTTTGTCTGACCTCTTGCTAGATTACTTTTACCTGTATTGTGGCACTCTTACTTTTATCTGACCTCTTGCTACATTACTTTTACCTGTATTGTGCACTCTTACTTTTATCTGACCTCTTGCTAGATTACTTTTACCTGTATTGTGACACTCTTACTTTTATCTGACCTCTTGCTAGATTACTTTTACCTGTATTGTGGCACTCTTACTTTTATCTGACCTCTTGCTAGATTACTTTTACCTGTATTGTTGCACTCTTACTTTTATCTGACCTCTTGCTAGATTACTTCTACCTGTATTGTGGCACTCTTACTTTTGTCTGACCTCTTGCTAGATTACTTTTACCTGTATTATCACTACGTGTGATAACATAGACATACAGACTCCATCGGTCTAGGCAAACAATGTTACATAGTTAATTTTATGATAGTGTCTATAGTATAATGTAAGAACATATTCAAATATAATTTCAGACAGATCATGAAGAATAATTACTTGAATTATATTTAGTTTTAAAGTTGTTTTTTTATTCTTAATAAAAGAAATAACCCTTATCTTGGAGATACGCGGTATTAGGCTACAATAATTCTAGGGTTTAAATGTACAGACATAAAGAAAACTATTCCAAGTCTGTTTAGAATGTTGTTATGAATCATAATTCACACGTTTGAATCCTGGAGTTCTAGCATCACGTGATCAATTCATTTAGAGACTATTGTTCTCCAAGTTGTTGGCCAGTCTCCTCAGAGTACTTCCTTCTATCCCCCTTAGCTTGTCAAGCGAAGGGCTCTTGGAATGACACCAGGAAAAGGCAGCCAAAACATTGAAACGAGTGGCCCCAACAGAAGACGGAGGGGGGCCCAGCTGATACCGTGTTCAAACATGGCCTAGTGTTAATTAGAGCATGGCATAAATAGACCATGATTAACTTGATAGTCTTCTCATGAAACTATCGCATTATTGAAACGGACAGTTGTTTTTTTTCTCCAACATAGTAAGAGAAACTATTTCTTTTGTTTTCTTTGTTTTTCTTTTCTTTTTTTTTAACTTAACTAACATTGAACACAAATCATTGTTTCACCATTATATCATTATGAAATTATTATAAAATTCTAACTTAAGTAAGCAATATTGAACAGAAACGAAATGAGTTTCATATGATATGTAGGCTATCAATAAGATTTAATGAAATCAATGTCATGAAAAGTGCAAACACAAAATAGATTCAACTCAAAATTTCGAATACTAAATATAATAATATACAAAGTCATTTTTTTAAAGGGCATGACAATGATGAAAAGCTGACTACAGCACCCAAAGCAACTTACAGTTGTATAAATAGCATTTGCTGTTAGATTTATTTTAATGATATTTCAATTTATCTTTTTTGTAGGATTATACCAAAGCAATCCTTATCTTTCCTTGTATACAATAGGGCCTAATACCAAAACAATCTTTCTTTCCTTGTATACTATAGGGCCTAATACCAAAGCAATCCTTATCTTTCCTTGTATACAATAGGGCCTAATACCAAAACAATCTATCCTTCCTGTATACAATAGGGCCTAATACCAAAGCAATCCTTATCTTTCCTTGCATACAATAGGGCCTGATACCAAAACAATATATCATTTCTTGTACACAATAGGGCCTAATACCAAAACAATCTTTCTTTCCTTGTATACTATAGGGCCTATCTTTTTTGTAGGATTATACCAAAGCAATCCTTATCTTTCCTTGCATACAATAGGGCCTGATACCAAAACAATATATCATTTCTTGTACACAATAGGGCCTAATACCAAAACAATCTTTCTTTCCTTGTATACTATAGGGCCTAATACCAAAACAATCTTTCTTTCATTGTATACTATAGGGCCTAATACCAAAACAATCTTTCTTTCATTGTATACTATAGGGCCTAATACCAAAACAATCTTTCTTTCCTTGTATACTATAGGGCCTAATACCAAAACAATCTTTCTTTCCTTGTATACTATAGGGCCTAATACCAAAACAATCTTTCTTTCCTTGTATACTATAGGGCCTAATACCAAAGCAATCCTTATCTTTCCTTGCATACAATAGGGCCTGATACCAAAACAATATATCATTTCTTGTACACAATAGGGCCTAATACCAAAACAATCTTTCTTTCCTTGTATACTATAGGGCCTATCTTTTTTGTAGGATTATACCAAAGCAATCCTTATCTTTCCTTGCATACAATAGGGCCTGATACCAAAACAATATATCATTTCTTGTACACAATAGGGCCTAATACCAAAACAATCTTTCTTTCCTTGTATACTATAGGGCCTAATACCAAAACAATCTTTCTTTCCTTGTATACTATAGGGCCTAATACCAAAACAATCTTTCTTTCCTTGTATACTATAGGGCCTAATACCAAAGCAATCCTTATCTTTCCTTGCATACAATAGGGCCTGATACCAAAACAATATATCATTTCTTGTACACAATAGGGCCTAATAGCAAAACAATCTTTCTTTCCTTGTATACTATAGGGCCTAATACCAAAACAATCTTTCTTTCCTTGTACACAATAGGGCCTAATACCAAAACAATCTTTCTTTCCTTGTATACTATAGGGCCTAATACCAAAACAATCTTTCTTTCCTTGTACACAATAGGGCCTAATACCAAAACAATCTTTCTTTCCTTGCATACAATAGGGCCTAATACCAAAACAATCTTTCTTTCCTTGTACACAATAGGGCCTAATACCAAAACAATCTTTCTTTCCTTGTACACAATAGGGCCTAATACCAAAACAATCTTTCTTTCCTTGTATACTATAGGGCCTAATACCAAAACAATCCTTATCTTGCTTTTTTTGTGACGGTACGCACCGGTACGCCGTACCGGCACCTTTTTCAATGTGGGGAAAAAATTATTACTTTTCTTGTATTTTAACGTTTGTTGTTAATTTATTATATTATTAATTTGTTAAAATTGAATTATTTTAAAATTGCGCGCAATAAGAATTAAAATATAAAATGCGAAAATGCTTTAAAAGTTAGGCAATTCATCACTTAGTACAGGCACCTATTTTTTTTACAAAAAAAGCACTGGTAATAAGAATATAAAACGAAAATGCTATCTCACATTAGTTAGGCCTATACTAGAATATGCAGGATCTGTATGGGACCCATCAACTAAAAAATTAGAACAAATTCAAAAAAGAGCTGCAAGGTTCATAACCAGTGAATATTCCCAATTAACAAGAGTAACACCATTAGTCAAATCACTAAACCTAGAAACACTAGATGACAGAAGGGCAAAGAGTAAAGTAGTAATAATACATAAGGCATTAAACTCTAATTTAGAAATACAACCCAATAACAACCTGTTGCAAAGCTCAGATAAACATAAGGACAAAAACACACACTTTCCTTATCCCCTATGCGAGAACAAATGCATAAGTACTCTTTCTTTCCAAGTGGCCTTCGGGCATGGAATGGGTTACCTGAAAAAAACAAGAAAACCAGTAACTTAACATCATTTAAAACATTAATAAAAATGCAAAACTAGACTCGGACCACGGATGAGAGTAGGACGCAAAAATCTTCTTTATAAATGGAGCATCTGTAATTTATAAGACAAGGCCTATACAATAATACCAATCAATCTATATCATTCATTGTATACAATAATACTAAAGCAATCTCTATCTTTCCGTGTATACCCTAATATCAAAGTAATCCACATGATAACAAAATGTCTCAAGGAACATCCAATACTCCAACTTCTGGAAATCAAGTTAGACCAGCCTTGTTATTGATTCTTGGACAAAAAAAGGCGGGGCCTAAATTTGTTGACATTGATACAGATTTGTCGAGCAAATTTACTTTGTAATTAATTTCCTTTTAAAAAACAATTAAAAAAAAATTCGAGCTAATGTGTTTAAATGTGTACCCTGTGTGATTTTAAAGTTTTCTAACTTTTAACAAAATTAGCTATAGAATTTAAAAGAGAATAGGTTCGATTTTTCTAAGCATCTGTAAGGATTCAATGGAAACTCAATCTTGTCATTGACTTTGGTCATACTTTTTTTCCATCTAACATTTACTTCAAAAATATAATTTAGTTGCATTAATTAAATGAACCTTGGTGAATTTGTTGCTAAAATATTGTTCAGTAATATAAAAAAAAATGTCATGACTTTTGTGACCACTAAATGGCATTTTTAAATGTAAAATGCAGACTCCTTGCATCTTTTTATTACTTTATAAACATTATAGTTTAGTCCATGACTTGATTAGATATACTGGTTGAAACGATTGGTACTGATATTTTGTGAAATTTTTTATTTCAAACTTTGAAACTCAGATTTTAAAAAAATATTTATTTTCTATGGTGATGTTATCAATATTTTTAATATGATAATCAGGGCCAGATTAAGACCATTAGATGACCTAAGCACTTTTAAGATTTTACCATTCAAAACATGATATAAGCAATAATAGACTTGAAAGTACTAATTTATTTATTGCAATGAAACAAAATTACAGAAAGGCGGAAATTAATTTTATTGTTTTGGTTTACCAAAAGTAAAAGTAAGTAAAGTACCCATCGGACCAAATCGATCCATAGGTCTAGTGAAGCAGCATTCACCAGTTTCTGTGGCCAGGGCATACTAAGTGATTATGTGACCAGCAGTAAGCACAGCTGCCTTTACCCAACTAAGATCAGGTAACCATCAGATCTTGGTAGACTTAGGGACCCTTCAGATCCGGGTAAAAATCCTAGCCTGAAACAAGGATCTTCGGTAACGCAGACGAACACTCTGTCGCACCGTGCCCTGGTTTACCAAAACACTTGATTTATATGAAAAGTTTATTTTCATTTTTTTTAAAGTAAGAAAGTAATTTCCTATTTTACTGTTCGGTGTTCATGTGAATTAACGGACTGTGGTCACTTTCTGCCAGAGACATGTCATGGTGCCTCCTCCATGCAAGTGTTTATTTCGCTTCATTATTCAATCAATCCCAGATGATAAGGCTATAAATCGGAACATATAATCTTAGCCATCAGGCCATCAAGTTCTACGTAGATCGTAAGCGTACACAGAAGAGCAAGGTCGGGTATATTTTCTTGTAACATACATGGCCTCTGGGTTTTGAATCTTAACACACAAAAACTACAGTTAATATTGACGTGCCACCTTCCTCCAAGTCTTCTATACAAATTCTACCATTCATAAAAAAAAAATCAACTCGGAAACTTTATAGAAATGAAAAATCGCAATAGCAGAACGTGTGATACATGGACATGTATGAATTGTTGTTTGTAAACGTAACCTTCAATTTCTAACTACTAGAATATATTATGTATCAATTGAACATCCTTTTTTTTATACTAAATATTTTGTATAGTTAAAAGAAAACATTTTTGAAAAATAATTTTCTTTAATTGTTGAGTATTCCTGATTGCTAAGGGATGTTCAAGGACGTAGTTGAGAGAGATTTTTTGTTTTCTTGTGGAAGTAAACAAAGTTTTGTGTACAAAGGAAGTAGCAATACAGTTCTCCTCTATTGACTGCAGATCAACAACATGGGGGAGTCGGCCTGTGCGTCAACAGCGTCTTCAACACGGATGCACAGGAATTCCTCGGCATGGCGGATGTTTATCTTTTCAAGTCGCCGAAAAACATTTCATGAGAAGGCCATCTGGGGCGCTCACTCTCCCATGAGTCTTCTGTACAGCCCTCTTGTCCCCCTACACCGCCCTTGTCCCCCTACACCGCCCTTGTCCCCCTACACCGACCTTGTCCACCTACTCCCTGTCCTCTCTCTCTCTGTCCTCTCTTTCTCAGTCCTCATATTTAAACTGCGTTTCTTCTTAAAGAGTGGGAGAAAAACTTGTTGTTTTTTTTGTTGTTGATTTTTCACACCTGGTAGGGGCGAGACGCCTTGGCACCTTGGGTTTTATAGAAAAAAAAAGCTGGTCAACGCATCCGGAAACAGACACGACATCCGACAGCATACACATGCTGAAACGTCTTTAGTAGTGTGGGAAATGTTGGACCATTGTTTTATGTGTAATAAATTGAACTTAAAGAGAAGGCCTATAATAGATTGTATTTGATAGTTTTATATTCAGCTAAACAGGAGCAGGAACTTTTGTGATCTTGATTGTTTAAGTCCTGCTAGTAGGATTATTTTATAAGAACATTCAATTTATACATCTAACATAAAGGAATAGATAAATACATTTTGTCGTCATTAGCTTATTGTCTATTTGATCACATTAGAATCAAAAGGTACAATTTGAAGCAAACGTTGATATATGGTGAAAATATGGAAAGATATTGTGTTTGCAAAACCACGATTTAAAACTTTAAAATAAGACGAATTCCTTAATGTACCGGTCTTTGATATGGGTCAAGAGACTTCACTTAGATCATCCAACATAAACTAGCGAGACTCTACACCAGTAACAACAATCATCTCAAAGAATTCGAGAACTTTCTTACCCTGTAATTTTTCTTCTTTATTTTTTTAATTCATAGAGAATTTCTTGGGGGAGGGGGCAGGAGGTGACCGGTCAGTTCAGGAAGGGGAGCAAGAGGTGACCGGTCAGTTCAGCTATATTGTATCCGTTCAGACTATTTCCTGTGTATGGCTCAACATTATGGAGTCCAGGTAGGAGATCGGTGGAAGAAATAATTTACTCCAACAACATTCTATTTGTGACCAGTGGTCAGCCAATTGAGTCAAGCAAAGTGTTTGAATGAAACGGTTACAACAAATATATTTTCGTTCAGTAAATTAGACTTGGGGGAGGGAAGGGGGTGGAGGCAGGGGAGGGAGGAGAAACAAATGTTGAAACTAGTGTAACAATCCCAGTGTGGTCAACTGATTGCTTAGATGACAGAAACTAGCCTGGGTCATTTGACTTGACTCGGCCTTTAAATATTGCCTCTACTTGTGACAACTGGGAACTGAATTGTCACGTGTCCACATTGAAGAAACTGAAAGTTATTTTTCTATCATGCAATTAATGAAAAGAATGCTGACATACAGTCTTAGTTTGGAATATACTTTTTTGTTACAATGAATTAAAACTATTTTATTCAACCCAGTAGTTCATGTTAAGTCTTTCGAGAGATAGAGAAAAAAAAAGTATACACATTTTAAAACAAGGATTTTTTGTACACATGAAAACACAGCAAGACCATTGTAGGAACTTTTATTTTTCAAATAACACTCTATCATAGTGTTTAAATAGATGCATTTATTTAAAAGAAAGTGTCGTTTTATCAAGTAAAGATGACGGAGCTTGGATTCGTTCCTTTCCAAAGCTGTGTAGCATGGATTCGACTGTTGCCCGAGCTAGCGTAGCATATACTCATCCGTTGTCAAAGCTAGTGTAGCCTGGACTCATCCAATGCCCAAGCTAGTTTAGCCTGGACTCATCCGTTGTCCAAGCTAGTGTAGCCTGGACTCATCCAATGCCCAAGCTAGTTTAGCCTGGACTCATCCGTTGTCCAAGCTAGTGTAGCCTGGACTCATCCAATGCCCAAGCTAGTGTAGCCTGGACTCATCCGTTGTCCAAGCTAGTGTAGCCTGGACTCGACCGTTACCTAACTGGTATAGCTTGTAGTGGTTCCAAAGCCATAAATTACTTCTGCTAAAATATTTTAAAAAAAAAGATAAATTGTCGCCACATGCTTACAAGCAGTTTTGACAGTTTTTGATACATAACAAAATGTAAACACTTCTTATAGAACAAGAACAATTATACTCTTAAATCAGAACAGATCAAGTCCTTCACAAGTTGAACTATCTGCAATCAAAGAAAACGTTTGAAGTAAAAAGACAAAAAGTAGAGAATGGAGACAAGACATTTAAGTCCCCTTTCTTTTCTTTCCCCGAACAAGAAGACGCATGACACTGCGCTGGCAGAACAGATGCGACCATTTTCTCCAACACGATCTTAAAAAACTGCTTTGTGCTTTTTCTATCTGAGGTTCAAAGGTGGCTCTGACGTAACCAACGGACACAATCATTGATGACGTTGATCAGCGGACCGAACCCATCCCTCCCACGAGTAGCTTTTTATTTTGGGAGGAAAGCAAACATCCAACTTGTGTCGTCTGGCAAGTCTCCTGGCCCTCTGGAGTTGATTGAAAATTCTCACAGACCATTAGCATTGTAAAGCGAGCAAACAGATGAGCCTGCTCCTGTTTTGACTACCATCCCGCCCATTATTCAATTTATCGCCATTTGTCATTGGTT
>OX421495.1:28801170-28986170 GCA_949126835.1 Anisus vortex
TTTTTTACTAGGCGATGTTGAATGGAAATTTAAAATATGATTGAAAGTTTTGGTCATCAAATTCAAAGATTTATTTAGAATATTGTGAGTATTGGCTCAAAATTCTACGCCAGAAAACTACAACCCTTTTATGGTTATAATTTATAATATATGGACGAATTCAAAACTAATAAAACATAAAACACTTCCTTAAAAAAAAAGAATAAAAAGTACACCATTAGTTCCTTGGATTTTGTAAATGATCTAAAATGTTATTTAAAAGTTAAAAAAGTGTAATAACTGAAATAAAATGCACATAACCTAACTCTGTGTTTGACACAGTGCTATAGTGCTCTCATGTGGTGTAATTATATGGCAAAGTTTCCCTAGTAGTTGCAGAAGCTCCTCGCGTATCACCTGTCACGTCTAAGCTTTGATAGTTTTTGTAGAAAACAAAAGGTTTCGAAAACCCATGACGTATTTAAAAAAAAAAAAAACTCAATTTCCACAGGTCATAAAAACGCTTATTTAAATCCCACGGGACAAGATTCCCGTTAAGTTAAAATATAGGACAGCATTGGGTGGATGAAACAGGTTTTAATTCCTGGTATTAATTGATCGGAATTTCCCGTGAGTGTGTTGAGCCCATCTCCCAGAAGAGCAGAGTTCTAGCACACGCTGGCCTGATGGCTTCATTGTTTTAGAATTGCCTAGGTCTAATTGTGCCTTATTTTGTCTGTGTCTGGTCTTGAACTAGTTCAGCTAGCTAGTCCCCCGAGTCTCCCCCGATGCCCACGACTCTGTAGGTGCAATCAAGCAGGTAGAGATCCACATCGGAAACTGCGTGAAAGAGAAGTTGCGATCCAAATCTCAGTGTTGCAGTTAGATCGGGATAGTTGGTGGAGGAGGGGGAAACAAAGGTGGCGTTCCTATTGTTTATTGTCCCAAGCATTGCTACGCATCATTTCTGTGAGTCGATTCTAACGTCCATCTTTATGTGTCTCTCCACTACGTCCTCCACTACGTCCCCCGAGCACATCTCAACATTATCACTGAGCTAATGTTCATTGACATTTGTTATTTTGTACGCAATGTCATTCAGTGAATGCAACATACAATAGAACAGTAGCAGAGAACTAAGAATCAAATATCTGAGCTGCCCGTATTTACAGTACAGCTTATTGCATCACAATCTGATTTGAAGACTGCATTAAAAATATTTTTTAAGTGTTATAGTATGCATTTAGATTAAATCACTCAGTAGAATTATTTTTAATCTAATACATGTTCTCGCTGGTAAATACTATAAACATATTCCACTCTTGTTTAATTCGTGTTTTTTTTTTGTTCGTCAGAAGAGTAGAGTTAATACAACTACAAGTAGTGGCATTGCGATAAGCGCTTCAAATATTGAAAATATTTTTTAATATCAAAATTTAATAGTACATTTAACTGAAACGTTTGTATCTGTATTTTTCTCAAACCCTCACATTTAATGTGAATTGTAACATAAAGATATATTGTTGCTATGAAGCCATAAAATAATATATAGGTAGTAGCTATATTAATAATTAAAAAGTCGAAATAAAACCCATTTTTGGATATTAAGAAAACCTATATCGGAAGTAGAGATAGTCAAGTGACTGTCCATGCGGTCGGCAGTCTTTCTCATAACTCACAAGGAACGCAGGCAGTATTTTAGACTCAGGAGAAATAAATAAAATTGTGTATTATGTTGATACTATAAAGCTATATTTGTTCATTGGATGTGAAGTGTCAACTGTTAATGAATTGTTATTAAATAATATGCTGCAATAAGTCGTTCATTTATTATTTACAAGTTTGGAATTTATATTGTGGTGATGTCGTCCATTTTGATGTTCAAATCAATCAAATAATTCAGCTACTGCAACTCAAATACTCTGAGAAGACTGGTGGTAATGTTTGATAGTCCAATAATAATAATAGGACATCAACAGGTTTGGTGGCAGCTAACGGAGAGAGAAGCTGAAGGATATAATATTATGTTCAAATTCGAAATTTTTTGAACTTTTTGAAGACGTACTACAAACCACATGGAAAATTATGTGAGTACCAGTTTTTGAACAAAACTGAAGCCTGAGTCAATTATTTCAAATACATATACTATTTATATGATTGAGCACTATAATAGCTCTAAGAAAATATAACATTTGTACACCGATGACAAATATTTCATCATTGGAAAATTCGATACAAAAAATCGAAAAAAAGTGACTATACGCAGATCATTATTTAATATTTGCAACCGGAAAAAGTTTCGTTCCCACATGTTATCAACAAGGAACCTAAACTATATACATATGTTCAAGTCCGATGTTCAAATCCGATGTGACACAACCATGTGTTGAATTTTATGTAGCCTATGTTCAAATCCGATGTGACACAACCATGTGTTGAATTTTATGTAGCCTATGTTCAAATCCGATGTGACACGACCAGGTGTTAAAATCTGATGTGTTGAAGTCCGATGTGCTTATCGGAAGATAAATAAATAACATTAAATAACTTTAAATATAATTAATATTTAATCTGTATACCAAAGACTTTGACATTAATTTTAATTAATGGTATACATTTTTTTTCTTGTGTTCATTCTAAAATTGGATTATACCATACTGAAGTGGAAACTTGAAGCAACTCAACTTGATACAGTGTGAACATTCATTGGATTATTAAATAATTAATTAAGTTTCTTCTTGATTTCTACTCTGGATTTACATTGCAGTAATTTCATACAGTGAATGTGTTTTCATTTGGATTATTAAGTAATCTTTAATTTAATCATATTTTTTACATTCATTAGTATGAATTATATATATATATATGTATTATTTATGTATAAAGCGGGCTCTGGTTGGCGGGACTTTCTAAAATAAATCTCTTGTCTATTCTTATTCTGTCTATCATCTATTTCTATTTCTTAAAAGAGATTGATTAGAAATGATTCTTTGTTAGGGTTATTTCTGTTAGTTGTCTTGACTTTGTTTGTTATTGTTAAGAATTATTAAAGTAAAATTACTATAGTCTTGTCAATGTTATACATGTTGTGATTCTTTGTCAAAAATTCCTCTATCATTTGTGGTCCAAGCAGCATTAGTGTATTGTGATTGTGTTTTTTTTCTTCTATTGTTACTTGATATAATTTTTTTTTGTTGTGTATTTTTTGAGATATCATTAATATGCATTGGTTAGTTTTTGCTCTCTGAGTATAATGGTCTATGGTAAGAACATTAACAATAATAAGTTCACCAGGATAATAATAATATGAATATTCACATTCATAACTATATAATTTAAGTAGTGCCCAATTACATGTAATTACAATTAACAAAATAATAATTGATATCTAATACATGTAACTACAAATGTACAAAATATTCACAATATAACAGGTAAAATAACCTAAATAAAAATAATATTGTGCTTTGCAGTGCTACTGTAATAATATTATCTAGAATTTACATTGCTATTAATTATAGTAAAATTATTGTGTATTGGCATTAATGAAAATGTACTTCCAGTAATCACTATGAAAATGTACTTCCAATACTGATAATAATTACATCCATTTCAATTGCTCATAACATTAATAACATTAATCTAATTGTTATATGCCATCCTCAATAATAATAATAATATTATCTATGTGCTACCATTGGTAATAATAAGATTGTACATTGCTTTGCGGAAAATAATTGTGCAACCTATATAGTAATAATAAGTCACAATAGTAAAAAGTGACTTGCACTTGCTTTAAACTCTACTATAAAATTGCTAATAATAATAAAATAAACAAGCCATAATTGAAAATGTGTCTTGGCTTAGCATACTTGTTGACATTCTAGCATTTTGCATTCTGAATTATAAACATTTTACTACAGCATAGGATTAAAAAAAAAAAAAGTTGCTGTGATATTATATGACTGCTCATTCTGTATTTAATAAATATTGTCATTCAGTAATATAAAAATGCTCATTCAGTAATTAATAAATATTGCCATCCAGTATAGGAATAAAACATTGCTGTACTATAAAATAGTGCATTATAATAATTGTACTGTACTATAATATAATAAATCTTGACATTCATAATAAATAATAATGGAGTCAAAAGTTCAATTACTCTATGATGAGGCTGAATTGTTGGCAAAAAAATATGGTATTACTGATAAGAAAGAATATCAAGAATTTGTTGAAAATAAAGTTAAACAATTGAAAAAAGAATTAGCAGATAAGGAAAGAGATGAACGAGCAGAATTAAGAGCTCATGAAATTAAACAAAAAGAACTTGATAATGAAATTAAACAAAAACAACTAGAACTAGAAATGAATAAAGAAAAAGAATTGAAAGAACTAGAAATGAATAAAGAAAAAGAGTTGAGAGAAACTCAGTTGAAAGAAACTCAACTAAAATTAACTCATGAATTGGAGTTGGCTAAATTACAAAATACTAAAGTTGAGCAAACAAATAATGAAAAATCAAAACATAGTGTAAGATTTAAAATGCCTCCTTTTGATGGGAAAGAGAAAATTGTTGATTTTCTAAATTTATTTGAAGCAACATGTAAAGGATATGGGATTCCCATTTCAGAATATTACATTCACCTTATCCCACAATTGAAAGATAAGGGTAGGGAAGCACTATCACATATTGATAAAGAAATAACTGATTATGCCATTATCAAAGAACAGTTAATTAAATTCTTTATTCACTCTGAGGATTATTACAGACAGAAGTTCCATAACTTTATCTTAACAGACAAGATAGAACCGAGAGCTTTTGTGTCTGAAGTGAAAACATTTTTACTTACCTGGTTAGACTTAGTAAAAATAGATACCAAAAATCCTAATGAGATTATAGAAATCATGGTTGTTGATAAAGTATTAGAACAAGCTTCTAAACCATTGTTTACTCACATTATGGAAAGAAAAGTTAAGACAGTTGAGAGTTTGATAGATGCAATCTCAAATTTTAAGGATAGTCATCCTAATGTAGAACTGACTAAACAAAATCAAACAGTAAATACAATTCAACATAGAAGAAGGAGCTATTCACCTCCTAGGTCTAGACATAATCAATTTGGCAATAGAAAAAAATTTGGTAATCAACCAAAATCTAATAATTATAGATGTATTTTTTGCAATGGTACAAACCATTCATCAGAATATTGTTACAGAAATAACAATGCAAGAGGTAGAAATTTCAATCCAAACTTCAATAGATCAAATGTTGATCATAGACGTTTTTCAAATCAAAATTTTTCTAATTTTGATAATAGAAACTTTCCAAATCAGAATTTTTCAAATTTTGGAAACAGAAATATGCCAAATCAGAATTTTTCCAATAACAATGTGCCAAATCAACATGTTGGAAGACAAGATTTTCCTAATACTCAAAACAGACCTCAATCAAATTTCCAAAATAGAAGAAATAGAGGAAAACTTAACAATTCCACATCTCAATCTAATAATGTTATATTTGAAAACAGGGGTCAGTTAATACTTTTTCCTGCTTATGTGGAAGGAAAGACCACTTACTGTCTAAGAGACACCGGAAGTAGTATAATATGTATAGATGAAAGTATCATTCCAAATCAGAAAGCCACCAATATAATAAGAGTGGATACAATAAAACTTGGAAATGGTTCCACTGTAAATTGTCCTGTCACTATAATAGACATTGATTGTCCTTGGCTCACTGGAAAAGCAGAGGCAGCCATAATGAAAAACTGTGTTGCACCTTTAATTATTGGTAATTCTTTCAATGTCAAACATGATAATAGTTTTGACATTTTTCAAAAATGGATGAATGAAAAATCCAATGACTTGAATTTAAAACCTGTTCTATTGCAAAATGAGAAGTTAGTAGATTTACCAGAACAAGAATTTTACCCTGCTCTACAAACTTTTAATTTCTTACAAACCATAGGAAAGTCAGAAAATAATATTCTCAATGAGACACCTAATATTGACTTATCCATAAATAATGAAAAGGATAATCCTATTCCCAAATGGAATGGAACAGAAAAACTAGAACAGTATGTAAGCAAATTTGAAAGTCAATGTGAAATAAACAATGTACCAAAAGAATTACATGCTATTTCATTATGTAGACATTTAGAAGGTCATAAACAAATATTCAACATTGCTAAAAATCAAATATCTGATTTTACTAAAATGAAGAGTGAGATATTATCATACATTGATAGTCCTCATAAAAAGGAAACCCAAATGAAAAAAACAGAAAATATAAGTTTAATAAACATGCCTTTTGATGAGCTAACTCTAAAACAAGAACAGAAAGAAGATCCATACATAATTAAAATGGTATCAGAAATTGAAAAAGGTCAGGTTAAAAATAAAAACATTGAAATAATAAATGGAATTCTCTGTAGAAAGGACACTAAATTAGATGTAACTCAAATAGTTATACCTAAAACATTAACTGTCAAAGTAATGCAAATTTCGCACAACAATGCATTGTCAGGTCATTTGAGTAGCAAGAAAACAGTTTGTAAACTTAAAAAGAATTTCTGGTGGCCTAAAATGGAAAAAGATTTGAAAACATTTATTAAAAGCTGTGATACCTGTCTTAGACATAATAAAAAAGATTCTAAACATAAGGCTCCAATACAAATGACAGATACCATAAATAAACCTTTTTACAAGATAGCAGTTGATATCAAAGAAAACATTCATAAGAACATGAGAAAACTAGAAGTTGGTAATAAAGTACTTGTTTATTTGCCAATTGGCAGTGGCAATACTATGGAATGGAGAGGACCTTTTGAAATAATATTTAAGCTGTCTGATGTATTTTACAAGGTTAACATTAATAACAAAGAAAAAATTGTTCATTTAAACAATTTGAGAACTGATGAAGAAAACAAAGTTATTGAAAATAAATCAGAAGATGATATGATAATTGAAAATAAACCAGACAATGATATTAGTAAATCTGAACATAGAAAAATAACATTGAGAAAATGCTGTGAAATTCTAAGGAATTTTAGCAGAGAACTCAGGTATAATCAATAAAATTATACATACGAATAAATAAATTTGTGAATGAGATATGATATTTTCAGTAACAAGTATAATGACATGATAACATTTTTTTTTCTCTTTGTAAAGAACAAATATGTAAATATGGATACTGCTGTAAATAATTTAATTGATGAGATATAATCACCACTTGCAAAACTGAATAATCTACAGTGTTGAATTATAAATAGCTGAGCTGATAAAAATAATAATTGTCAGTTGGAATAATTTTTTTTATGTAGCCTCTGAACAGTTTGGTAAGACTGTTAAGCACATAAATTTTGTGGCCTCTGAACAGTGAATCTGTTATGCCATATGTTAATATTAATATGCCCATGTAAGTCTTTAAAAAAGCATTAGAGGAATTGAAATAAGAATGATATAATAATGAAATGCCTATGTAAGACTCTAAAGTCAGAGCATTAGATGGTAATATTGTATTGTATTCATGTAAGACTAAAGATAGCATTGAAGCCAATAAATAAATGATACATATAAGACTCACAGGAAAATGAGCAGTGTAATATAAATATATAATTGAAGAAAAGACTTGAATAATTTGTGTAATATTTTATTGTAAACTAAGATTAAAGATAATCATGTTACATTGTAAGTAATGTTATTGAGAATATCAATCAATAATAATCAATAATAATCAATAATAATCAATAAGAATCAATAAGAATATCAATTCAAAATAAATATTATGAAGATATATATTCATAATAACCATGATGAGAATATCAATACAAAATGACAATTATAAAAAAAAACCGACATTAGTATTATATTAATTTTGTTGTATAAAATAATAAATGTTGTATGAAAAAATTTTTTTCATGGAATCTATTTAGATTTTGTGAGATAAAGATAATAGATAATCTCGACAGCCTTGATGAGTATTTAGCATAATAATTATCGATACACATCACTGATATCCAATAGTTTATCTCAGTACTACTGAAGTTATTTAGACAATACCAAAAGATAGTTGTCTATGACTAATTGTCATATTAACATTAGACATTATTCTTTGTGTCATATTTGTGCCTATGAATTTTTTTGATTGTTTGTACATATATTAAATGAATTTTTTTTTCTCTATGTATTATTAAATGAATGATTATATGCATTAATTAAGATTAAGATAAATTTTTTTTCATTATTGTAAACATTTTTCGTATCAAAAATAATAATAAATTATTATTTTTTCTCTGTGGTTGGGGGGTATGCTATGAAGCCATAAAATAATATATAGGTAGTAGCTATATTAATAATTAAAAAGTCGAAATAAAACCCATTTTTGGATATTAAGAAAACCTATATCGGAAGTAGAGATAGTCAAGTGACTGTCCATGCGGTCGGCAGTCTTTCTCATAACTCACAAGGAACGCAGGCAGTATTTTAGACTCAGGAGAAATAAATAAAATTGTGTATTATGTTGATACTATAAAGCTATATTTGTTCATTGGATGTGAAGTGTCAACTGTTAATGAATTGTTATTAAATAATATGCTGCAATAAGTCGTTCATTTATTATTTACAAGTTTGGAATTTATATTGTGGTGATGTCGTCCATTTTGATGTTCAAATCAATCAAATAATTCAGCTACTGCAACTCAAATACTCTGAGAAGACTGGTGGTAATGTTTGATAGTCCAATAATAATAATAGGACATCAACAATTGTATACAGTTAAAATCTAAATATATTGATCTATTTGCCCCTCCGTTCATTGCATACAAATGTCGAGATTACCCATGAAAAATAATTAATATAATATATAAAGCAAGTTTTAAATGTACAAAAATGTGGAAATAAAATATCATATTGAAACAAACTTTGTTCTTGCACAAGAAGGCCAGTTGTGAACCGCCCTACATATTTTGTTTATTGACTAATTATATGGACTGTATCAATGCCTAATACAGATTAATATTACGGTTGCTCCCTTAATGGAATTTTTTAAAGAGTCAGCCCATAGACAGTTCCTTTTCTGGTCAATTGTATGACTCAACACAAAACTAGCAGATTACATATTTTCGTTTATTCAAATGTTATATAGACTGCACATTTGTAAACATATTTAACGAAATGAAAACAGCAAACTATTAATGTCAACTCCCAGGCAGTATTTACCAAGTTATATGAACTTTAACAGAGCAAATAAACATTGGAATTCTTGAGAGTTGACATAGTTATAAAACTTGATTCACAAGCTATAATTTCTTCCTAATATATACACATCATATAAAGGCAGTGCACAAACTAAATCTTGTCAATATTGTCTACTCTCACCCATTCTCTTCCATCAACTTCCCAGCATGCGTTCATGAACTTTGTCAATTTGACTAGTGGTTTACCCTTCTTTGTGTACGCTAGAGATGATGATATGCTCTCCAAACTTTACACACAGCACCGGAAGCCGTTGGAGTATTTACCATTTTCATGTACGACAGACTTCCATGTTACTTTGAAAGAAAACTTTTTCTTTCCGTGAATGTTTGAGTTTAAATGTCATCATGTAATGTATTTATTTCTGTTTGGTCAACTAGTTGGTGTGACACTTAAAGTTACATTTGAAGACGGACCGTTTGTTGTTTGATTCCCTCGCACTTTCAATATTGACCTTCGAGCCTGGTGCAGCTACTTGTGGCTAATTGAGCACTTTGAAGAATGCCAAAATGAAACATTGACTTGGACAACAAATTCTAACGTTATGCCAAATTGTGTACAGTTTGAGTGGAGCTGCCGTCTTCAGCTAACAGTAAGGCGATCACAATAAATTTTTACCTTAAGTAGGAGAAAATATAATTCTTTGAGAAAATAATATATTTTCAGAGCAATGTTTGCGCTCTAATCCAGTACCTAGGTCTAGTATTGACTCTCAAGAGTAGAATGCTTGGTTCATGACTAGAGTTGTTTTGTCAAATCTCTGCTAAACTAACAGTATGCTCTCCCTTTCTCTATGCCCACTGTCAACAATTATGGAGTTGTCTCTCTGTTATCGCTCCACCGGTCTTGACACAGTTGATATAGTTGTAAATATTGGTTTGATCATCAGCTCTGACAGTTGAAACTATAGAGTTGTTGTCGCCTCCTCAGGGACATTTGCTCTCTCCATAGTAATAACCTTGTTGAATTTTTTCCCCCTTTTTAGTTGTGTGTCGCCCTATGGGTCTTATCAATATTTGTACGTCTTTCCGGCTTTAAACTTTGAGCAAACTCATCAGGATGAGGTGTGTACACTTTGAACAAGGAAACCAATTCAATATTTAGATTCTGATATTAAGAGAATAATATTTATAAACACAGGGGCAGATTCAATATTTGCCAAACAACAATGGGTTTGTGGAACTGTGTGGGTATAAAACTGCAATACACGGCGGTGTAGAGAACACACTCAGTGGAGACTTGCTTATATTATAAAGTTTGTGGCCTTTTGGATTACTGCTGGGATGCGTGGAATGAGAACACAAATGAAAGGGGAAAAAAAGGTTTAAAACATTGTCCTTACTGTTGTTAATAAAACACTTTGAAAAAAGATCATAATGGACTAGATCATTTTATTGAAGACATTGGTACATGATCACGTGGAGATGACCCAGATCCTAAAGTTACTGGTCTCAGGTAAAAAAAAATTTAACCTTGTTTGCTCTTGCTTTTTTTTTTTCACGTGCACTCGTCTATTTCGCTGTTTAAGTTCTCTATAGTCAGTATAGCCAGTATAGCTAGTATAGACAGTATAGCCAGTATAGCCAGTATAGCTAGTATAGCCAGTATAGCCAGTATAGCTAGTATAGACAGTATAGCCAGTATAGCTAGTATAGACAGTATAGCCAGTATAGCTAGTATAGACAGTATAGCCAGTATAGTCTCCTTCTTTTATATAATCTTTTTTCTACTTCTTTCTACTTTCCAGTTTCGTTTTCCTGTGTACTATCTATTCTCGGTTTCCTGTGCACTATCTATTCTCGGTTTCCTGTGCACTATCTATTCTCGTTTTCCTGTGCACTATCTATTCTCGGTTTCCTGTGCACTATCTATTCTCGTTTTCCTGTGCACTATCTATTCTCGTTTTCCTGTGCACTATCTATTCTCGTTTTCCTGTGCACTATCTATTCTCGTTTTCCTGTGTACTATCTATTCTCGGTTTCCTGTGCACTATCTATTCTCGGTTTCCTGTGCACTATCTATTCTCGTTTTCCTGTGCACTATCTATTCTCGTTTTCCTGTGCACTATCTATTCTCGTTTTCCTGTGCACTATCTATTCTCGTTTTCCTGTGTACTATCTATTCTCGGTTTCCTGTGCACTATCTATTCTCGGTTTCCTGTGCACTATCTATTCTCGTTTTCCTGTGCACTATCTATTCTCGTTTTCCTGTGCACTATCTATTCTCGTTTTCCTGTGCACTATCTATTCTCGGTTTTCTTTGCTCTCTTTATTCTCGTCCTTCTGTGTAATCTCAATACATTCTCTCTCTCTCTCTCTCTCTCTCTCCCTCTCTCTCTCTCTCTCTCTCTCTCTCTCTCTCATTATGTCACAGGCACTTTTACAAAAAAAAATTACCGATAGGTTTGGAAGACTATTTTTATTTTCAGATAAACTTTTTTTTTTTTAAATTACGCTCCTTAAATTTTATACCGCAGTACATTAAATAAATTGTGAATGTATAGGAAAAATAATTAATAAACCAACTAGATCTATATGTTACATAAAATAGTATGAATGATACTGCAGAAATTTGTAGTAACTGGTAGGCCTATATGCATTCAATTTTGTGGCTACTCCATAACATAAAAGTAAAGTCAACTGAGTAACTAATAGATTATAGCTGAATTGTGAAATGTTAATATTGAATTTATACGTTTTTATAGTATTGTAACATTATATAGTATTGATTCAACTATAACATTCGATGACATTATTCCATTGTGACATTAGATGACATTGATTGAACGGTAACATCATTGTATGGTAATGAATCAATTGTAAAATTAGATGGCAGTAATTCAACTGTAACTTTAGATGTTTTGATTCTACTGTAACATTAGATGACATTGATTTAATTGTAGGCTATTATAAGGCGGCGTTGTTTCAACTGTAACATCAGATGGCATTGATGCAAATGTATAGTATTGTTGCAATTGTACATTGCATGGTATTGATGCAATTGTAATATGTAACATTAGATGGTATTGATTCAACTGTAAATACTGGATGGTATTTATGCAATTGTAGCATTAGATGGTATTGAAGCAATTGAAAAATTAATTAGGCCTAGATGGTATTGATGCAATTGTAACATTAAATGCCATCGATTTAATTGTAACATAAGGCGGCGTTGTTTCAACTGTTACATTAGATGGCATTGATGCAATTGTAACATTAGATGATATTGACGCAATTGTAACATCAAATAATATTGTTGCAATTGTAACATTATAGTGTATTGATTCAATTGTAAAATTAGATGGTATTGATGCAATTCAAAAATTAGATGGTAATGAAGCAATTGTAATATCAGATGATTTTGATGCAATTGTAACATAAGATGGTATTGATGCACTTGTAACTTTCGATGGTATTGATGCAATTATAAAATTAGATGGTTAGATGGTATTGATGCAATTGTAACATCAGATGTTATTGATGCAACTACAACTTTAGATGGTATTGATGCAATCGTAACATTATATGGTATTGATGCAATTTTAACATCAGATGGTATCGATGCAACTGTAACATCAGATGGTATTGATATAATTGTAACATCAGATGGTATTGATGCAAATGTAACATTAGATGGTTTGTGTGCTTTTGTAACATTAGATTTCCTGATTTGTGACTGTGCATTTTATCTTAGCAAAACAACGACATGCATATTTCGTTATTAAGCCGGCGTATAAATTTATATATGTATATATATATATATATATATATATATATATATATATATATATATATGCTTTACAGCAGCTTCCCAATAAAAACGCTGACCGAGCCCAGTCTATAATATGAATAGTGACTTTGATCTTACTGAACTGTGTGCACTGACAATGACAGAACTCGTCCATTTCTCGGCTAAAGCAGCAATGTTCTATTTTATGACATTAAACAGATAGCCATGTCTATATAGGCTAATATAACAACATACTTATGAAACTATGCACATTTTATAGAAGTATATTATGATTTTTTTTACTTTATAGTGTATTAATGCTTCATGCTGTTGCTTGGTAGCAATCCTAGTTCTCCGAACCTAAGGAAATCGACTTATTTTCCATTCAAATTAAATTTGTGCTAAACATTTACATATTCCACATAAAATGATCCAATAATTTAAACTTTAAATGAACTCAAGACTAATAAACCGCTTGATGCCAACTTTGACAAAATAAGGTGCCCAGTAATTGTGAAGCGTTGTCAATGACATTACATAGGGGAGACAATTCTATTGAATCTCCTGTAGCAGTCGTACGGCATAAGAAATCAATAGGCAACCTGGTCAATGGGGGGAAAGTAAATACACCCCCTCTTTGTTTAAAAAAAAAAAGGAAACAAAAAATGGTGTGGGGAGGGGGGGGGGGTCCATTCCAAGTTTTAATGAAACGTTAATGTTTACATTTCCTATGAGGGAGAAACTTTTGTCATGAACATTCGTTGAGTCTTTGTGTGTAGGTGGCGTCTTGAAATCTTTCATTTTGTAAGAAAGAAGGAAAAACTTTTAAAAAGTTGCTTCTTATTTGAAATGTAAAATAATGAGATGGAATTAATCATCTCTAATGTACAGATACAATAGTGTGGTTGTGTTGTTGTTGATGGTAAAATTAAGTATCTTCTTATGATATTAGCTCAGCTATTCCCTGCTACCCTAATTAGAACAGATTATCTAGCATAATGTCTCAGTGAGAAACATGAAAAAAGAACTCTCATCCTCAAAGAACTTTGGTAAATAAAGTTCCTCATAGATTAGGAAAATGTCCCCAATCTAGCCTAGCGTAGGGTTAGAGTACTGAATTTATTTTTTTTGTTCCACACTAATGATTACTGTTTTAATTACTCTACACATCACACATGCTTTCATTGTTTTATTTAATGAATTCTTCAAAAATTTATATTCATAAAACCATGTCAAATTCTGATACACAACATACATGCAGGCCAAAATAAAATCTTGATATTTTCTTTCTTTCAAGAAAACAAAATCAGCATTAAGCCTAAATTTAAATATTGAATAGGACACAAAAATAAAACTTGAGCACATATATATGAACAATAAACAATAAACAATGAACAATGAACAATGAACAATGTTTTATTTTGCCACATAGTACATAGCTACAATAAAGGCAGTCAAAAGATAATAATTCATAAAAACATAGTACAATTAATTAATTAACATACATCAAACGTTAAATGATAAAATAACTACCAAAAGCTACTCTCATACACATTTTTTTTTAGCAATAGGTATTCCACATTTATACGAGTAACCTAAAATCTCATAAATAGATATAAAGCGTAATATTCATTAAACATCCATTTTAAAGAAGATGATCAATATTATTATTTTTTTCTTCTTAATTATTTATTTAATTACTAGGACACATTAACATAATGACAGAATGTAAATTTAATGGAAGCATATACATAGCCTACACACACTTATATAAATAATTTCAATACTTTCGACTAAGTATTTTATTATATCGCACCGTTTAATATTTGCTCATTTACAAAGACATACCTACATTATTATTACTTTTTTAGAAAATGCTTAGCAGGTTAATTCGTGTACCTATTTTTAAAATGCAGACAAGAGTTCTTTTGCAAAAATACTAAGGTTTTTTAATTCCTTAAAGGATCTTAAATTTAACAGTTCCGACATTTTTTCTATATTTGGTCTGGTATAGAAATATTTTTTAAGGTATTTTTTTCGATGACTATCAAATTGTTCATATTCAAGTAAATAATGGTAAGCATCACCTACTGCATTTGCACAAAAGGGACATAATCTAGATTCATAATCTCGACCGGTGTAGCGTCCCGTTTCAGCAGGGAAATAATTATTACTAGTTCTAATTTAGTTCTAATAACACAGGAAGGCAAATGCAACAAAGAAATAAAGAGAAGAATCGCAATAGCTAAAAACAGCTTCATGAGCTTAAGCAGTATCATGAAAAACAGGAATATCAGAATATGTACCAAAATGCGCATACTGAAGGGGTATGTTTGGTCTGTTCTTCTATATGGATGTGAATGTTGGACTATTGATAGTGAAACAAGGAAAAGATTGGAGGCAGTAGAAATGTGGTTTCTAAGAAGGATGATGAGAATATCATGGACTGAAAAGAAATCTAATGCAGAGGTGTTGAAAACAGCATGTACCTCAAGAGAACTCATTAACACCATTAGGAATAGACAGATGAAATTTCTAGGACACATCTATAGGAAAAATGGTATAGAAAGACTGGCTTTGTGTGGGAAAATATCTGGTAAGAGAGACAGATGAAGACAAAGGCTGACATATGTAGAAAGCCTGAACGAATGGGCCACGAACAACAACATAAGTAATAATAACTTTCTGCAAAAAGCTAACAACAGGAAAGAATGGAGAGTCATGACCGCCGATGTCTGTTCCAGACCTGGCACATAAAGAAGAAGAAGAAGAAGTTCTAATTTTAAGGATTGAAGAAGCATCTTTAAAAGACAATTTATTTTAAAAAGGTGGAAAATCTTCCCATGCGAGTTTACTTTTTATGACGTTATATAACTTTCCTTTATAACTGTTTTGCATAGTATCATATATGTGTTGTATACTTTGATCTCTAATTCTTGTGTTAATTATTGTTTGTGAAATTCGAATGTCAAGTGTGTGTTGCTCTAACCCCATATAGCCAAGGCCTAAATGATCTAATTGTAATTTAATTGTGGCGGACCATTTACATTTTTCAAATAGGTTTTCTTTTAATAGTAAATTGTAAATTATTCTAGATATTCTATTTAATTTACCAGTGGCTATTTTAATCCAAAAAATTAACATTCTTTTTTTAATTATTGAGCTTATATTAAATTTGCCAGTTTCACCAAAAACTACATAATTCGGGGTTTTTGTATTAAGTTTTAAAATCATTTTAAAATAACGTAGTCTGATATGCTCTAACATGTCACATAGTTCCATACCCCATATCTCGCATCCATAGATGAGAATTGGAAGTACTGTCTGGTCAAATAAATCAATTTGGCTATCTATTGGCAGATTTAGTATATGGCACTTTCTGAGTAGGCTATACATTGCGTGTGTGCCTTTAATCTTGCAATATTTTCTATGTTCTAGGAAGGACCCATTAGAATAATTAGATGAGAAAATTATCCCCAGATATTTAAATTTAGATACTATTTCTATAGTTTTACCATTTAGTACAAATGTGTGATTCTTTTCCTTTCTGCCAAATATCATTATTTTAGTCTTGTCCTCATTAATATTTAGAGAATTCTCTTTACAGTAGTTGTTGTAAATATTTAGATTATTCTGTAATTCTTTTGATGAGTTAGCTAAGAGTGTGGTGTCATCTGCATAAAGTAATGTAAACAGCTTTAATATAGGCACAAGTCTTACTTTATCCTGTTCCCATCTGCTTGCCACGAAACCAAAACACTTTCGGAAAACTCCCCTCCCATTTGTTTAATATTGTAAATAACAATAAAAATTATAATATCATAAATATTTTTCCTTTTAATATAAGCTATTTTAGTTCAATCCTTATTGAAAACAGAGGGCTGTATCAGTAGCCTAATCTAATTATAATATGGACTATTTTAGTTCAGTCCTTATTGAAAACAAAGGACCGTATTATTGCTCTAAATAAAATATGGACTATTTTAGTCAGGGGCGAAGCCAGCAATTATTTCCAGGGTGGGCTAAACTTTCGCATGACAAATTCAAATACCAGGTGGGGGAGGGCTGAACTTTCGTGTGACAAACATTTACCAAACTTAGTACATATTTGTTAAAAAGCTTTTAAAAAGGTAATTTGTTTAATTCTGGGGTGGATCGGGGGAGCTTAGCCCCCTCTCAACCCCACCCCTCTGTGGCTTCGTCCATGATTTTAGTTAAATCCTTTTTGAAAACAAAGGACTGTAGGCCTATCAGTAATCTAATTATAATTTGCTCTATTATAGTTCAATTCTTATTGAAAACAAAGAACTGTATCAGTAATCTAATTATAATTTGGACTAATATAGTTCAATTCTTATTGAAAACAAAGGACTGTATCAGTAATCGAATTATAATTTGGACTATTAAAGTTCAATTCTTATTGAAAACAAAGAACTGTATCAGTAACCTAATTATAATTTGGACTATTAAAGTTCAATTCTTATTGAAAACAAAGGACTGTATCAGTAATCTAATTATAATTTGGACTATTAAAGTTCAATTCTTATTGAAAACAAAGAACTGCGTGGATAATGCAATTGTTTTCATCCATCAACTTAAACTTTATTTAATATTTCCTCCTTATAAGTCATCCAAATAATATCTCGACTTTAAACATTTTTTTGTGCGACGTCATATGTGAACATATCTAATTCTAAGGCTTAATTTCCAACTACTGATTTCCTTGATATATTTAATTTAAAAAACGTTCATTTAATTTATATTTTTTAAAACAGAATTTAAAAATGTATAGGCCTACTTTCATAACTAGGGTTATTACTATTACATAATAAGTGTCCATTTATCTCTCTGTTCTATTCTTATGTCTTTAAATGGAATGTTTATAATTGCCCATAAAATATACAATTATTTAACTCTCATTCTCTCTGTGTCTTTCTGTTCACACACACTCGAAAGCTCTCTCTCTCTCTCTCTTTCTCTCTCTTACACACACACGCACACACAAACATATGTCTCCCGTGTGTGTATGTTTATTCCCCACCATCCAGTCCCTTAGCTATCTCACTGTTTTAGTCAGTGTGTCTGTGCAATATGAGCCTGATGTTTGTTCCATGCTGTGTCATATGAGATCTGAATGACATGTCCTATAGTCCATGGCCCACTGTGTCACGATAGTTATGGTCCATCACGACTTCTCTACCACTGGTTTACACAATATTAGCAAACGGCCCCAAGTGGGACGCTGCTCTAATTGCTCCAACCGTCATGATTAGGCCTGGCTTCCAACGATAATCAAACACCAGTAATAAATCCGAGGATTGGCAAATATTTGTTCATTGCACAGGGAGTTTGGAGCCCCACAAAGCACTCTGTGCGATTTACGGCCATTAACGATAGGACGCGCTGGCTTTTTATTCCATTCTTTTTTTTTTTTGTTTGACGTGATATTTCCAAACTAGTGGAATATTAGGTCGATATCAAATAGCTTTTATATCATAAAGGTTCATATAAGTAGTTTAATGTGCTATTTACTATATATATATATATTAAATGTATATGTATGTGTGTGTTTGTGTTTTGTGTGTGTGTATGAATGTGAGTGGGTGAATGTGTTGAAGTGGGATTTGGGTCTGTGGGTGGATAGTGGAATGTGGAATAATTTTGGTGTGTTAGTGTGTCTGTGGTAGATGGTGGACATGTGAATTATGTACACAACAATACATACATACAGGCAAAAGAGTTGTTAAAATAATTTAACTTCTGTACATACACAAAAGACGTTAACGATAGCATTGATCCAAACAATTTAATTTCAATAGTTGTTTTTTTTTTACTGAAAAATACCGGAAGGCCCTACTAGACTAATTTCTGTATTTCCCAAAATGTAATTTAAACAAAAATTATCATGGCATTTAAAACGGGGCCAAAGTTTGTGTTGAGGTAAAGAATTAGAACGAGTCGGAGAAAGTTGAAAGTTGATGATGCCAGTTTCAGGTTTCTCTTCCATGCGGTACGCTGACATTGCCCTAAACATAATGGATAGACACCGACTATAGTGTCACGGTGCGGGTCTTTTGTCTCCATGTCTTTTAACGGCTTCGATGAGACGACAAGAGCCGGACAGGTTTCTGATAACAGGAGACTTTTCCTCTGCTAGATTGAACGATTTTAGCTTCACCGCCACCAGGGAGAAATAGATGAGTGTTTACACATGAGATTCAATTATGAGAAAAACTCAACAAATATCTTCAGATGACTGATTATAGCTCCAAGAATACTTCTCATAGTAGTACCCCATTCCTGTTTTAATTTCTTTTCTTTTTTCAAAGAAATGTCTCTCATGTCCAATTGACAATGCAGAACCCCCCCCCCCCCCCCTTGCCGTTTTCACCATTTGGTCAAGTTCTCACAGCTAATATCTTTCTCTTAATGGCTTTTCTTTCAAAAACATTTGAGCATTGACTT
Organism: Anisus vortex; assembly: GCA_949126835.1. Lineage (NCBI taxonomy): Eukaryota > Metazoa > Mollusca > Gastropoda > Planorbidae > Anisus > Anisus vortex. The sequence goes on from OX421495.1 coordinate 28,820,605, forward strand.
TCTATCTCTATCATAATCTCAGTAGGCCTATCCCTGTTTATGTATGTGTGTATGTTGAATCACAATCCTATCCCTGTTTATGTATGTGTGTATGTTGAATCACAATCCTATCCCTGTTTATGTATGTGTGTATGTTGAATCACAATCCTATCCCTGTTTATGTATGTGTGTATGTTGAATCACAATCCTATCCCTGTTTATGTATGTGTGTATGTTGAATCACAATCCTATCCCTGTTTATGTATGTGTGTATGTTGAATTACAATCCTATCCCTGTTTATGTATGTGTGTATGTGGAATCACAATCCTATCCCTGTTTATGTATGTGTGTATGTTGAATCACAATCCTATCCCTGTTTATGTATGTGTGTATGTTGAATCACAATCCTATCCCTGTTTATGTATGTGTGTATGTTGAATCACAATCCTATCCCTGTTTATGTATGTGTGTATGTTGAATCACAATCCTATCCCTGTTTATGTATGTGTGTATGTTGAATCACAATCCTATCCCTGTTTATGTATGTGTGTATGTTGAATTACAATCCTATCCCTGTTTATGTATGTGTGTATGTGGAATCACAATCCTATCCCTGTTTATGTATGTGTGTATGTTGAATCACAATCCTATCCCTGTTTATGTATGTGTGTATGTGGAATCACAATCCTATCCCTGTTTATGTATGTGTGTATGTTGAATCACAATCCTATCCCTGTTTATGTATGTGTGTATGTTGATTCACAATCCTATCCCTGTTTATGTATGTGTGTATGTTGAATCACAATCCTATACCTGTTTATGTATGTGTGTATGTGGAATCACAATCCTATCCCTGTTTATGTATGTGTGTATGTTGAATCACAATCCTATCCCTGTTTATGTATGTGTGTATGTTGAATCACAATCCTATCCCTGTTTATGTATGTGTGTATGTTGAATTACAATCCTATCCCTGTTTATGTATGTGTGTATGTGGAATCACAATCCTATCCCTGTTTATGTATGTGTGTATGTTGAATCACAATCCTATCCCTGTTTATGTATGTGTGTATGTGGAATCACAATCCTATCCCTGTTTATGTATGTGTGTATGTTGAATCACAATCCTATCCCTGTTTATGTATGTGTGTATGTTGATTCACAATCCTATCCCTGTTTATGTATGTGTGTATGTTGAATCACAATCCTATCCCTGTTTATGTATGTGTGTATGTGGAATCACAATCCTATCCCTGTTTATGTATGTGTGTATGTTGAATCACAATCCTATCCCTGTTTATGTATGTGTGTATGTTGAATTACAATCCTATCCCTGTTTATGTATGTGTGTATGTGGAATCACAATCCTATCCCTGTTTATGTATGTGTGTATGTTGAATCACAATCCTATCCCTGTTTATGTATGTGTGTATGTGGAATCACAATCCTATCCCTGTTTATGTATGTGTGTATGTTGAATCACAATCCTATCCCTGTTTATGTATGTGTGTATGTTGATTCACAATCCTATCCCTGTTTATGTATGTGTGTATGTTGAATCACAATCCTATCCCTGTTTATGTATGTGTGTATGTGGAATCACAATCCTATCCCTGTTTATGTATGTGTGTATGTTGAATCACAATCCTATCCCTGTTTATGTATGTGTGTATGTTGAATCACAATCCTATCCCTGTTTATGTATGTGTGTATGTTGAATTACAATCCTATCCCTGTTTATGTATGTGTGTATGTGGAATCACAATCCTATCCCTGTTTATGTATGTGTGTATGTTGAATCACAATCCTATCCCTGTTTATGTATGTGTGTATGTGGAATCACAATCCTATCCCTGTTTATGTATGTGTGTATGTTGAATCACAATCCTATCCCTGTTTATGTATGTGTGTATGTTGATTCACAATCCTATCCCTGTTTATGTATGTGTGTATGTTGAATCACAATCCTATCCCTGTTTATGTATGTGTGTATGTGGAATCACAATCCTATCCCTGTTTATGTATGTGTGTATGTTGAATCACAATCCTATCCCTGTTTATGTATGTGTGTATGTTGAATCACAATCCTATCCCTGTTTATGTATGTGTGTATGTTGAATCACAATCCTATCCCTGTTTATGTATGTGTGTATGTTGAATCACAATCCTATCCCTGTTTATGTATGTGTGTATGTTGATTCACAATCCTATCCCTGTTTATGTATGTGTGTATGTTGAATCACAATCCTATCCCTGTTTATGTATGTGTGTATGTTGAATCACAATCCTATCCCTGTTTATGTATGTGTGTATGTTGAATCACAATCCTATCCCTGTTTATGTATGTGTGTATGTTGAATCACAATCCTATCCCTGTTTATGTATGTGTGTATGTTGAATCACAATCCTATCCCTGTTTATGTATGTGTGTATGTTGAATCACAATCCTATCCCTGTTTATGTATGTGTGTATGTTGAATCACAATCCCATCCCTGTTTATGTATGTGTGTATGTTGAATCACAATCCTATCCCTGTTTATGTATGTGTGTATGTTGAATCACAATCCTATCCCTGTTTATGTATGTGTGTATGTTGAATTACAATCCTATCCCTGTTTATGTATGTGTGTATGTGGAATCACAATCCTATCCCTGTTTATGTATGTGTGTATGTTGAATCACAATCCTATCCCTGTTTATGTATGTGTGTATGTGGAATCACAATCCTATCCCTGTTTATGTATGTGTGTATGTTGAATCACAATCCTATCCCTGTTTATGTATGTGTGTATGTTGATTCACAATCCTATCCCTGTTTATGTATGTGTGTATGTTGATTCACAATCCTATCCCTGTTTATGTATGTGTGTATGTTGAATCACAATCCTATCCCTGTTTATGTATGTGTGTATGTTGAATCACAATCCTATCCCTGTTTATGTATGTGTGTATGTTGAATCACAATCCTATCCCTGTTTATGTATGTGTGTATGTTGAATCACAATCCTATCCCTGTTTATGTATGTGTGTATGTTGAATCACAATCCCATCCCTGTTTATGTATGTGTGTATGTTGAATCACAATCCTATCCCTGTTTATGTATGTGTGTATGTTGAATCACAATCCTATCCCTGTTTATGTATGTGTGTATGTTGAATTACAATCCTATCCCTGTTTATGTATGTGTGTATGTTGAATCACAATCCTATCCCTGTTTATGTATGTGTGTATGTTAAATCACAATCCTATCCCTGTTTATGTATGTGTGTATGTTGAATCACAATCCTATCCCTGTTTATGTATGTGTGTATGTTGAATCACAATCCTATCCCTGTTTATGTATGTGTGTATGTTGAATCACAATCATATCCCTGTTTATGTATGTGTGTATGTTGAATCACAATCCTATCCCTGTTTATGTATGTGTGTATGTTGAATCACAATCCTATCCCTGTTTATGTATGTGTGTATGTTGAATCACAATCCTATCCCTGTTTATGTATGTGTGTATGTTGAATCACAATCCTATCCCTGTTTATGTATGTGTGTATGTTGAATCACAATCCTATCCCTGTTTATGTATGTGTGTATGTTGAATCACAATCCTATCCCTGTTTATGTATGTGTGTATGTTGAATCACAATCCTATCCCTGTTTATGTATGTGCGTATGTTGAATCACAATCCTATCCCTGTTTATGTAGGTGTGTATGTTGAATCACAATCCTATCCCTGTTTATGTATGTGTGTATGTTGAATCACAATCCTATCCCTGTTTATGTATGTGTGTATGTTGAATTACAATCCTATCCCTGTTTATGTATGTGTGTATGTTGAATTACAATCATAGCCCAATGAACATATGTATAATTTATATAGAAATACATTTATCGTTCAAAAGTTTGTTTATAAACATACAAACCTATCAAGAAATAATGAGTCAAGTTTGGTTTCACTCTACTGGGTAACCATTTATTATTGATGTTTTGTACACTTGTAGTCTTACTGTAGTCTTACATTTGGTTTATCTCGGTAACCTTGCGTTGAACAGGGACTAGATTTTCATGTCTTATCCTTTGAATTCACTAGCAGTCTCGTGGATTCAGGTGTTTTCATCGTACGTCTCTCTCATTCATTTAATGCTATGTTGATTTAAAACTAGAAGTGTAGTCTCTGTATCATATAACATCAAACAAATCTTCCCACGGATGCCATTCTATTTCTAAGCACACCACATAATGAAAAGGCATTATTTGTTCAATGGGATTATATAACATTAGAAATGAAGAAATAAAAAAAGAAAGCCTAGATTTTTCTTAAATCTCTCTAGCCAACTCAAAATAGCTATTCAGGTGGCCCTGTGCCACGACCTTCTTATTCTATGAACTGATGTAGAGAGACTACCAAATGTTGGGCTGACTGGGATTGGGTATCCCAATTCACTTAATGTTCTCCGTCTGACTCTAAGGAGCGTTAGTGGGGCTGGGGTGTAGTTGGTCAGTGAGTAAACAGCTCCGTAGTAGATCTTTTATTTGAACCCATTTCTAGCGGCCGTGCGGCCTAGGCTGTCACAGTGGAACCATTTGAACCTTTGTCAACAGTTTTAATTGGCTAGAACATTGAGTTTCACCCCTGACCCGTGACCCTTCCGGCTAACCCTCAATGTACACGGGGACCCTGCTAATCAATGGTTTTAACTTTAGACGTGTATAGTTAATTACCTCGCCGCCGCGGGTGTGGATCCGTGTGTAGAGCATAGACAGAAGGTGGACAAACTAGAAATCGCCCAAGCAAACATTACATTCCTAATCAATACTCTTCCCAATATGTTTTCATTTCAATTTTTACCCCGAGAGCCATAAAATGTTTACACAACGCCTTTTCTCAGAACATTTTAAGCCTTAATGAATTTTTCATTCTATCATCAGAAAAGAATAAAACTAAGAAGTAGCCCTCGGCATTTTCAACTATATAACAACAATAATAATAATATTACACGTCATCTATTTATCATTTTCTGATATTTTTTTCTGAATATTTAAAGAAAAATTAGATCTTATGTATTCAGATGAAATAGTAATTTTAAAAAATCGAAATTAAAGCTTCTGTGCAAAGTTTTAAATAGACCTAGACATCACAGTTTTGACAAATACAATTCAACTTTGAATAGACCTAGACATCACAGTTTTGACAAATACAATTCAACTTTAAATAGACCTAGACATCACAGTTTTGACAAATACAATTCAACTTTAAATAGACCTAGACATCACAGTTTTGGCAAATACAATTCAACTTTAAATAGACCTAGACATCACAGTTTTGACAAATACAATTCAACTTTAAATAGACCTAGACATCACAGTTTTGACAAATACAATTCAACTTTGCTGAATAAATCGTGCAGCTCTTTTCTGGCTTTGTCCTAGTTTAGTAATTAAGAGTAAGGAGTTCTCCAATCTGGTTCATTATGCTAATGTCAACATTCTCTCATATTGATATGTAGTTCAAACATGTATATGTCAATATAAACACTATTTGTCTATTTGGCCATCTAAATATTTCTTAAACCTCAACTTTTTGTTTTAAACCAATGAGTTGTTAACATAAAGACTTCATGTTTTTATTGATTCATTACATCTGTTAAGTCTTCCAAGTTAAGACCAAAATATAGCCTTAAAACTATTCAATAATATGGATATTCTAAACGCATCAGATCACTACTTTATTCCCCTCAATAGCACCTACATATTTCATCAGCCTAGTTGGCTAATACCAAAAAGAAATCTATCATTTTTTTCTCCCTGACTTTTCAATCCATCATCCCAGACCACATGTTTACACAGACAAAATTAAAACGTTTCATTTGGCAGGAGTGAGGCAACGCGGCACCAAAGTATTGGAAGAATAAGGATAGGACACCTGGGTGGTCATGTTTTGTTATTTTAATGGCCAATGGTCTTCTCAATTAAATGAAAAAGGTATATTTTGTTCAGAATAAAATTATTAAAAAAATAAATTATTTATATTTAATATCTAGATCTACTATCAAAAGATGAAGTGGACTTTTCAAGACCATGAGCGACTTTTAAATGGCTTATTCTTGTATTACTTCTGATGGGATATATGGCCTACCATATTGGACGGAACAAAGTGAATAGAGAAAGAAAGCAAAGAAAAGAAGAGCCATTGGATTTGATATGTTTCTATACATTAAAACTAACTTTCGTGAACAATTTTAACTATGCATTATTAGTGGTGGTATTTCTTTTTTTAACATCGAATGATATGAATTTGTTGTACACAATTATAATTTGTCATACTTTTTACTTTTTGTCAATTACTAAATGGAAACTGTGAAAATATGCTAATTTCTGTTGATACTCTATGCCTCCCTGCACGACCTCTAGAATAATTTACTTCACATGCAAGCGCAACACACAGACCACGCAGGTCCCGACTTTAGAAATTTAATGGAGATTCGCCATTCACTGTATTAATGAACTGTGTGGTACGAAGTATGTCACGAAGAAAAATATTTGTTCTGCATTAAAATGGAAATACTAGATGATGCTGAAAGATGATGACAGTTTTTTAACAAGCTTATTTCTCCCAGTTTTTTTTTTTATTGAGGTCTATTACTATGTAATATTTCATGATCCCAATTTTAAGAAAAGTTTCTCAAACTTCCATTTAATATTTGACAATCTAGTTTATTGGTTTATAAAAGAAAGCTTTGATTTTGATAACATTTACTGTAATTCTTTTTGTTGTTTGATACAGTTAACTTACAGCCAGGAAGAGAAGCGAGGGAATGATAGGGAAGAGGTGGATAGCATCAAGAATTACCATAACAAGAAAACAAATGAAAAAACAATATAGTATTTATTAATTACCTTACCATAAATTAACACTACACCAATTCTATCTGATAATACGTGAGTTATGAATTCTGACATTTGTAAAGTCTTTTACTTCCCCAAGTACTGCAACACTGCAACAAAAAATATTGGTTTTAGTCAGTAACTTTGTTTACAAACACAAACGTATATATAGAGAACAAACATAGGCTATTAATGTATTCTGTTCCAATTTATTATTTATTATTATGATACAAACACTCAAATTCAGATCTATAGGCTTTCCCAAAAAATCTTTTTTTAATTTTACAATATTTCGTCATTTCACCAATGGGTGTAAAATAGATCTATTTTTTTGTCATAAGTTAAGAAGAGTAGTCTCTCTATATTTACAATGAAAATAAAGACTGTCCCAGTGAATATGAAATAATGTACGCGCTATCTTCGTTAGTTAGAATCATGACAATTCACACATAGACAATTTGAATGACTCTAACCGTGGGGGTTAGAAAAAGGTTGTTAAGTCTGTAAGAGTAATGTAGTTTGGCTTATTCAAAAATTTCAGACGGTCGGTATGTTTTTGAACTATTTGTAATGTTTTTATTTCTATTTGAAAATCTTGTGGTTGCTCGAATTGCTCCAATTATTCCATGTAATAAAACATAATTACAGTCTTAACCATATATTTGGGGCTCTACAGTGTTATAAAAGCTTTAGGCCTATTTAACGTTAAATACAATATGTTTGCTATAAATTTATATATTTTCTATATAGGATGATAGTTAAAGACTAATCAATTGTGTCTACAATCTAAATGAAACGTGTCCGCTGGATATTACTTCATTGAATGTTTAAAACATAGAACATGGTTATAATAAAGGACGAATAGTATAACTATTACCGGTACTTCAAGACATAGTAAGGTAGGCTAAATATTACACAGATCGGGAAAGCGATTCTATAAATTATAATTGTTGTAACAATTAAGTTGTTGTTATGACTCTATCTTTATGTTATGTGCCATTTATTTTGTTATATAATTTACAATGTATATAGTGTTGAGTGATTTTCATTGTTTATATTGTTTCTTCAAATGTCATGGCTTTGAAATTGTATCATTGTGAAAAACATAAACTGCAATAATTAATTTCAATGATTAAATTAGATCACACTTTATAGAAATGTGTTTTGTTTTGTATAGGCCTAATTAGAGCCTAAGCATATATTTTTGAGTCAGGAAACATAGAAATTTCAGCAAAGGCTTAATAATTAATGTAAAGTGTGAGATAATGATTTCTAAACAGAGAATTAGTTCAAGATTATCAAACTTTAACAGTTTCCTAACTGTCATACAGATTTCTATATAGTTAGGCCTATCCAAGTAGGCCCGCTTGAGATCATAAGAATAGGAAATTTAAAACGCCTTTGTTTAGCTATTTGCAACATTCTAATGTTATTAAATCTACATTCTTTTTTTTTAATCGTAATCGATATAAGTGCAATAGCCTTTAGTGCAGTTAAGTTGTTGTTTTTCCATACAGAGCCTACGCTGAAAAAAAAGTGCTATAATATATTAAAGAATAACAAATAAATTGTAATTCTAGGCTACTTATTTTTTTTTAAATAGCGTTTTATTTTAGTTACATTTATAAAGAAATGTGTAAATAATTGCAACGATAATAAATTTAATATGTTTTCCACATTACAACGAATCAACCAGGGCCGGTTTTTCCGATAGGCTATTAAGGCTTCAGCCTAGGGCCTCAAGATCAAGAGGGGCCTCAGTATCAAGAGGGGCCTACATTCAAATTGTTATATAAAAAAAAATGCACTTTTCTAAAAACAAGAAACAATTAAACACTGGACCGCAAAAAAAGGAGAAATAAAGTTCTGAAATCATATTTGAAACCTCATTTTATAAAGTGCCTTAATATTTATCAGACACTAGGTGGGAGGTACACTTAAAAGCTACAGAAGCTATTTTAGAAAATTATAACAATGATATCACCCATGCACTCAATTATTTACATTCAGATAATAATACAAAGGGTGATACTAGATTGAGGGCCAACAATCTTTTAGATAAAATGGAAGAATTCTAATTCGTGTTTATGTTCCATTTCTGGAATCGAATACTGAGACATTTTTCAAGAGTAAATAAAATTCTTCAAAGCCCTAATATTTTACTTAGTAGTTGTGCAGATTGATACAGGTCACTTTTGAATATTTTACGTGAAATTAGGGAAGATTTTGATGCACCTTAGCTACAAGGAAAAACACGTTGCCAAATACTGAATATAGAACTGCCAGAATGATAATAAGGCAAGGGAATTACGAAACTTCATCTCATCCTGGTGATGCCTTAAATTACGAACTCTCTTCAAGGGATAAATTAATTTAGGATTAAATCATTTATTCCTATAATAGATGCACTCTAATCAAATTTAGGAGGAAGAGCTTCTGTTTATGATGATGTAGTGAAAATATTTTCTTTTCTTGCCGATCTTACATTATCAAAGGTAGAACTTCAAAGAGGTGTTGAGCTGTTAATGCAAGAATATCCAGAAGATGTCAAACAAAATCTTACAGAAGAACTATTTTATTTCCGCATAAGCCTTAAAAAAATTCCACATTGTCACATACAGATTATTGTATCAAATAATATTCAAAGAAAATATTCAAGTGGCCTTCCCCAATGTGGAATCAATATTAGGGCTGCTTCTCAGTTTAATAGTCACTAATTGTACTGGAGAAAGGTCATTTTTAAGAATTAAAAATATCAAAAATCAATTAAGAAGCACAAGGACCCAGACGAGGTTGTCTGCATTGAGTATTTTGTGCATCGAAAACAGGGCCAGATTTACCATAAGCTAGACAAGCTATAGCTTAGGGCCTCCACTCTTTTGGGGGCCCCCCAAAAAATTGTCCGAGTGAGCAATTGTCATATAATATACTTAAATATACTGCTGCATTATTTGTCCCAAAGCCGCACGCCCGGAACGTCACAAACTCTTCACTCATTTTTTTTCAAAAATGTTTAAAATAAGATAAAATTGTGTACTTTTAAAAATATGTGTTTTAGTTTTTTTCTATTTAGCGTTTGTTTTCGATCGTGGATACCGATATCTCTATTATCGATAGCACTTGACATCTCTAAGTTTCTACAAGTGGCGTATTTAGGCATGTTCCACAAGTTCCATTGGAATAGGAGCCCACATAGAAAAGAGGCCCCCACACATCACAAAAAGCAATTTTTTAGTAACATCCCCATTCGTTCGTTGAAAATTTACAATAAAATTCATTTATTTCCTTACCATTTTAAGCAGTTCAGTCGAACAAATTAAGCGCAACATAAAATTTATGATTTTACAGAGTGTAATATCATGAATTAACGGCACTTTTCTGAAGGCAAGGCGAGGCCACGAGGGGCCCCCACATAAATTCGGGAAAAGGGCCCCTACAGTCCTAAATACAGCCCTGGTTTCTACTATTTAGCTTGTTTAACCTGAATGGCCCCCTTTTTAAAAAGAAGAGCAAAGATGTTAAGGCCTACAAAACTATAAAAATATATTTAGGCCTAGGCCTACATGGTGCCATTGGCCTAAATAATTTACTATTTTTCGTTTTAGGCCTATGACTTTGATTAATTTAAAAACCAGCATTTTTCGTAAATGTTTTCAACAAGATAAAACTTTTCATTGTTAAAATGACAACGATTATAATTGGTATTGATTTCTTCATTGTATTTTCGCGAATGCAACTGAATTAACGTTGTGACTTTATATTCGATTACATTAAGGCAAAATCACATTTAACGGCTTAAGTATAAAGATGTTTTACGAACTGCAGGGTACTTCAGTCTATCTGTAGATTCCACTCCAGACCGGTCCCATATTGATCAGCTCACTGTTATTGTGAGGTATGTTTCACCAGATGATGGGGTCCCTATTGGACGTTTTCTAACTTTCCTTGAGATGGGTAGCCACACAGGGGAAAGTATGGCTAAGATGGTGCACAACTACCTTACAAGTGAATGCAAAATAGATTTTAGTAAGTGTCGAGGCCAGTCATATGATAATGCTGCCAATATGTCTGGCAAATACAAGGGTATGCAAGAAATAATATTGAAGATTAACAAGTATGCTATGTATATTCCATGTTCTGGTCATTCCCTGAATCTTGTTGGTAGAGCAGCAGTTGACTGTTGTTTAGATGCAGTAAACTTTTTTGGAATTGTTTAAGAAATATATTATTTTTTTCACCATCTACACATAGATGGGCAGTACTGTTGTCGTTCTTCAAAGATGATTCAAAAGTTCCAAAGTCCTTGTCAAAGACTAGAGGGGAAGCACATTCAATGGCCACAAGTGCAATACTTGAGAGTTATGATGGAATAATTTCTGCATTACAGAGGAAGGCAAAACAAGAGATCAATCCATAAACATTTTGAATAAAATAGAGGAGTTAGAATTTATGGTAATGTTAGGCCTATATTTGTGGAGTCACTTGCTGGATGAATTTCACAAGACTAGTCAATCAGTGCAAGACCCCCAAATTATACGCTTCACTTGCGGATTTTGTTAACTGTTCCAGTGATATGTTTGGTCATTTTGAAAAAAAGCAAAGGAAAAATTGCCTCATGTTGATTACATGAAAAGCAGATATAGAAGAAGGCGTATCAATGATGATGAAGATGATGCTTTCGAGAACCTTGAGCTAAGAGACAAGTTTAGAATCAAAACATTTATACCAGTGATGGATGCATTAGAGTCAAGTCTTGCACAGAGGGCCTCAGTATACAATGATGCTGCGAAAAAGTTTTCATTCTTAACCAAAATAGAAGCTACAGAAGAAGAGATTCGTGAAGGAGTTACTGCTTTATGCCAAATATATCCCGAAGATGTGGACATGAATCTTGTTGGAGAAGTCAAGCATTTTCATCAATATATTAGACAATAGTCAAGTCTATGGTTCAGCGAAACATAATAGTCTGAAACATCAGGATCTGTATAGGGTAATATTTATTGATCGTGTCCAATCAGCATTCCCTAATGTAGAAGTAGAAGCGATTTTAAGTGTTTCTTAGTATGATGGTTGAAAATTGCTCTGGAGAATCTTTTTCTCACTTGAAGAGGATAAAAAATGAATTTAAAACAACAATGACTCAATAGAAATTAGGTTCCCTCAGTCTCATGTGCATAGAAAGTGACAAACTACGCAGTTTATCATTTGATGATGTCATCAGTGACTTTGCTTTGGCAAAAGCATGAAAGAAAATATTTTAGTTTGATATAATTCCTTAATCCTTATAACATGTTTCAAGAGATTAGATACTAAGCTTTTGTAAATTGTGCCTTTTAAAATAATTTTTGTTTCTTTTTACCAGAGTTTGCATTTTAAGTTTGTTACTAATAACAATGATTTTAAGTTAAAGATTTATTATTTCACTAACTATAGGCAATACTTCTTAATTGTATTTCAGTTTAACCCTCTATGTATCCGAAAATCATATTTTGCACTAACATATAGGCCTAATATCTGGACTTATAAAGGGCCCCATATCTCAAATAGATTAGGGCCCCATCAAGTCTAAATCTGGCCCTGATCGAAAATGAGACATTCAGAAAAATAGATTTTGATGAACTTATAGAAGAATTCTTTGTGAAAAAGTTTAGAAAGAAATTCTTCTAATCTACTCATAACTACTATTTCGTTTTAAGCGTATACTTGGATTGAATCAGTTCTTAAATAAAATAACTGTAACATACAATTTAATATGATACAGCCTACAATTTGATATTTTCTTTTTTGTGATCTGGATTTTGTTTGATTATAGTTCCATTGTTGGTTTAGTTTAAGACTTAAAATTCATGATAATTCATTCTTAAACTTTAAATGCGAATTATTATGAAATAAATTTATCTAAATTAAATTTGGTTTAATCTTCAATGTATTGAAAACATTTAATTTGATTTGATAGAAAATATGATAATTTTTATTGCGTATTTTATTTTCGTAGTCAAAGGTTTTCCTTATTTGAATTTTGTTTTTTTGTAAATGTTCTGTGTTATGTTTGATTAGTTATAATTACAAGTAATATATTATATATGGTGCTTAATAAACTATTATCCATGCCGCATGTATTATAAAGGTTAGTTCCAATTTAAACAAGTTTTATTTAACATATTGATATATATCACAGTTATGATGTATTTTGTTATCTCTCATGTAATTTACAAACTTAAAAATCGTGGGTGAAAGGTCCTCATAAGTGGAATAGCCTAGGGCCTCTTTTCGTCTAAATCCGGCCCTGGAATCAACTCTAAGCTTATACATAACACTTATGAAATATGAGTAGCTTGAACAAAGCATGAAAACCAACAACTCAACATAATTTTAAAACCCTAACCAAAATGCAAGACTCAAACCAATGATACGCCTATAGGACGCAATAATCTTCTGAATAGAAGGAAAGTATTTAACATAAAAAATAAATAACAGTTTGAATTGATCACGTCTGAAAAATAGAACTTTGTATAGTACCTAAAGATAAACTAGATCAATTAAAATTATTCATTCATGTACTAAAATTAACATGTATCAAAGTGATTAATTTTTTTCTTTCTATAAGCTAGAAAAAATAAATTAAAAAATGTGTTTAGGGCACCGATTAAATTGCTTACTGATCCATATAGATAGAAGTTCCTATTAAGTTAATGGATCTCAAATACCAATAGATATATAATCCAACATATATTTTAAACAAATGGGCTTTATTAAACAATAAAGCGGCACACAGAACATAGCATTATTTTTTTTCATTTTTGTTCCATCAATTTTTTTACTCTTCCTAAATTGCCTGCCTCGCACACTTTTTTTTCTAACAGGCCTACTTTACAGTGTGTAAAAAAAAAAAACTGCAACCAGCCTCCATTGAAAGAACCGAGAAAAATAAATTTACCGATCGCTTAAATTGAGATATCTTGTCATGGGTTTCGCCGAAGTTAAATATTAGTCATGCTATTTGCTGCTAGAGCCACTGTTGATTCGCACCATTTTGTAAGGCAGTGTAACGACGATAATAACGATGGAATCTGAGGAATATCATCTTCACATTTACAACACAGCTAATGGCTATCAATTTGCTTTCAAGGATGTTCTCTATTCATTCTGTAGTCCTAGCTTTTTTTTATGGCATCCTAAGGCATTACATTCATTGCTGGATCTTTGCTATAAAATGTCTAAATATGCTTCTTGGGAAAGACGAAAATATTTTATGGGAAAATCTTTTTACCAAGACGAGCGGATAAACTCGGTTTTTTTTATTGCATGAATGTATAATGGCCTATATAATTCCATGTATTGTGTCATCTAGAAATATGTGATCTTGTAATAGCCAACTTGTATGTTCTTTTTCATCGTTCGTTAAAAATAGACGCTTAATAATTCAGTATCAGAGTTAGATTTCCAGCATTGCCTAATACGTAGGTTAATAAATCTGTTTAATATCGGGCTCTCTCTATATGCTATATTTAATTTTATAATTAGCATAAAGATATAATTCTTTTGATGGAAACTGTTGTTATTTTTATTTTAAAAAACAACAACAACAAATTGTAGACCGACTTTCTTAAAAATCTTTTTTTCTTGCCAGAATTTAGAATAAAAGTGGGGTGATGTGGCTATAGTCTCACAATGCTGTTTCAACTTTTATATATAGTTAAACTAGTAATCATTTTGTTTGCTATAACAGAAGTTATCTCTAAAAATCTTATGATTAGACCATTAAAATCAAGTGATTTTTTTAATAAATATATTTTTTTTACTTACCGGTACACACACACAAATTCAGTTAAAAAGTAGGCTTAACGTTCGGCGCAGTTACGTTGTTTATTTTTAATAAGTGAGAGCATTAGGCATACAACTAGTTATAATTAGCTACATTTAGGCTTGTCATGTGTTCGGTTTTGAACAGGACTGTCGGTATAAAATAATAAAAATACATGACATCAATGGGCGGGATATCAGTTAAACGTTAGTTGACTATGGGAATGTGTCCGTAATTTTCTGAAAAGGTACCTGGCAACCCTAGCTACATACAGTTATCTGTATATAACAAATACTACACCAACTAAACAAAAAGTATAAACAGTATGGTTAAAGGAAACTAGCATTTTAGACAAAGTTTTTAACATGATTTTTTTTCCATTCATCTTTATTTAAGGAGTTGTATGTTTTGTCACACACACCATTAAGTAGCACACTTTCAATATTCAGACACTTAGTGTTGTCCTAATTAAGTAGCACACTTTCAATATTCAGACATTTAGTGTTGTCCTAATTAATGCATACCAATCAACCTAAACACTGAGCTACATAGGCCCTATTGTAGAGCTCAGTGCATTATCTTTTAATTATTTTTGAAATGGGAGGCTATCATGTATGTGTAACTATTTTCTTTTAATTTTTTTGATCAAGTAAATTAAGTCAAATACACTTTTAAGGACGTCTATACTTATTGCCCCCCTTACTCCATCCACTGTATCCTTATAATTAAACATCCTTGAACAAAAAACCTTTCATCGACCCATTATGACCTTTCAAAAATAAAATGACTTCAAAAAGGATGGTCTTTACGCTCAGTATCCAGCAACAATACAGGTACCTTGCCAAAGTAAAATGAGCACGAAGCGAGATTGGAAGATGAACGAGGAAAGTCACGAAGTCTTTATTGAGAGCTACCCCGCATCCTGGCCTGACGTAAATTCAAAGCGAACGCTGTATTTGGTGGAGATTTTCTGGATTAACTTTTCTCTGTCGTCCAGTGGCATAGCGTCATGTTCAGGAGCGGAAACGTTTCCTGGGAGTCATGACAAAGTCATGTGACCTCAGAGCAAAGAATAAAATAAAAACACACCTCAAACACAGATGTGAGAAAGACTGAAGATATTTGGAAATATACATGGACCTTAATTCTGAAGATATATATGTAATTCTATAACTACATGGGTCTGGGTTTGGATTAAAATATCCAAATATTTAGCGAACATAGATCTATAAGAAGACTTTAAATAAATATTTTTTTTTACTCTTTTATTTTCAATACAAAATAAAAACCATAGTTTTAACCATTCTTTCTGAAACTACATTGCTCCGCTAAATGGTTTTCCAAGCTAAATGGTTTTCCAAGCTAAATGGTTTTCCAAGCGCATCATAACTGATAAATTGTCCAGTAGCAGCCTTAGTGTAGGTCTATACTAGAATCTAGTAGAATGAGCCACTGGAAATGGTGCATATGTCTTGGTAATGGGTCCTGTGAAATAATTATTTTGTAACACATACATGTTAAATATTATCATATGGTTACAAAAGAAAACAGACAAATAAAATTAAAATAATAAATATAGACACTTAATACACATATGCTTAAAACGAAACATGTCTTAAATACAAATTAGTATTTTTATATCTTCTGATACGGCTGTCAGAGACTGAATTTTACAAAAGGTTGCATTAAGATTGATACAATTTAGAAAACAGACTACTTACTTAAGCAACGAGCTAAGTTTACTTGTCTCCTACAAAAGGGTTGTTATATAATAGGCCTAACAATGAACTAAGTTCATTCAAAAGATAATGGAAAGCATATTTTATAATGTAAAATTTTAAAATAATAATTTAAATGGAACCTCATTTGCCCACAACTAGTTTCTCACCCCCTCTCTCTTTTTGTCTCTTTCTCTTTCCACATTTTTGTGTTAGAATTGGATGTTAGAAGGGGGAAACTCCTCTACACATCTCGTCTTTACTTGAGACACCCGTGGACAGATCTTGGCCAAAAACGTCTCGATAGAAATCCCCCTGGCCGTCCTCTTGTGGGCTACAGAACTTGATTAAAGCTCACATGAAGGGTCCGCTCGGGAGAGGCTTAGCAAACATAGTCCAGGGATAATCTAGTTAGCTCACAATTATAGAAAATCCGCCCATCTTGGCGGTGCCCTGCGGATTGCTCCACTATATCTTCCCTGCGATGGAACGTAATAGGACGGTTGAAGGACAAATGCTAACATAGACTGAAGCACTCATAGAATGAAAGAAAGAAAGAAAAAAAGGGGATTTTTTTTCTAGAATTAAAGAAAGAAAACGCTTAGGGCCTATCAATATTTTTTACTCTTTGCTCGTTGTATATAGATAGAGGCAGATATGTAGACAGTAAAGTAACAAAAATCACCTTCGTTAGGGCAAAGAAAACAAAAGATTTGTACTACCGGCATAGCCTTACATAACTCTATTTGCTTTCACTCAAGTATTAGCATCTATCCTATATATAGGCCTACTATTGGGAACAAAAGACACTATTTCTGCGATGCCTACAGAAGTGCACTAGATTCAAATTCTAATGATACAAAAAAAACTCATAATTTATGAGATGTACGTTTAAAGTAGGCCTAGCCTCTCTTTTTTCCCTCCTTTTTTTAGTTAAAAGTTGTAATAATTTTAAAGGCAGTTATAGACTATATATGTATCGTTAAGAGATGTGTAAATGTTTTTAACATTCACATTAATATAAATTTTAATATAATTCGTTAACATTTTCTTTGGATTTATTTATTTTCTGGCCGTTTATGCTGTTCTAAATTGTTTTAAGCTTGGTTTTTCATAGAAATGTTTTTGAACAGTTGCGTCATTATTTTTACTAGCCGTCGACTGTGTCAGGGCTAGTGTGTTACTTCTAATTTCAATTCACGAGACTAATTAGACCTTCTATCACAGCTTACTAATCTTTTCAGAAAATGCGAATATTAAAACTATGAAATATTTCATTTAGGCATAGGGCCTATATAATTTTACGTTTCAACTATAGATAATTAGATAGAAGATTCGTTAAAAAAATTACTTTAGGGGGAAAACTGTGCAATAGTGCAATAGTTCAGTTTCCCTCAACATGCATAATTTTCCTTCCCACACATTTTATACTATTTGCCCCTCCCTCTCCCCCAATTTCTTTCACTATTGGCCTTTCCCCAACACTTTGATCGCAATCATGGCTACGCAACTGATGTTATCTAGTGGATCTCAAACTAAAACAATTGTTTGCTACAGACACACATATAAGCTTATAATAAATTTTATAAAAGAACTAGAAAAGTTTCAAATCTAGCTCATATTATCTGATGTAGGCCTACTATATAGCTAGATCTATAAGCTTATAGCCTATAAGCCTATAGGCCTACTATAGCGATGTGATATGTAAACCCCATTTTAGCTACAGCCTCAGAGTATAGACGTTACTAGGCTAGAAAAATTGTTTTAAGTTAATATCTTTTATATGTTTCTTGTAACTCATATAAACGAGATAACTGTTATTTGTGTTAGCCTAGCACCAAGAAAAAAAGTTTGGTAAATACTGGTTGTAGACTTTAGAAGAGTAAGAGAGATAACCCTTTCTTTTTTTTAAGGAATGTGGTTATCTACCTTTATTTGGAAAATAAATTAAATGACTAATAATGATGATAAAAATCAAAGGTTCTCTTAATTATCTTAATTAAAAAAACAGAAATCGATCTGTATATAGGCTATAAATCTTTTTGTACAAATAACCAGTTTTCTAATAGTCTTAATTTAGTGGTCATTTTTTCAAATCTGATTTTAATAGTGTGTAAGAAATGTATTGTTTCTTAATTTTTTCTGACATAAATTCAACAGTAACTTCTGAAGGAAGGAATTAAAAATATTTTTCATATTCAACAAACCTTTGAACCAATTATTTAAAGAATGTAAATAATATTCAAGAAAAGGCATTAAATATAAAATTAAAACTTACCATTAGTTTTTCATCTCAGCAAACCACTTTTCCATTTCACTTTCATCAAACCAATCATTTTCTTCGTCCTATTACAAAAAAAAATATTTGAACTTTTAAAAAATGACACTAATAATTTTTAATAATTATGGTTAAATTGTTAAACAATTTTATATCCCTACTTGTATATTAAGTTGCTAAATAAAATATTTATTTGCTCTGTCCTATGTATTTTTCTTAAAGTTTAGAGATTATCAATTAGCTCTATATCCTTTGATGCAATATAAAAAAAATTGATATACTTATTTAACCTAGAAGATTTACCCATGTTCTTACATAAAAAAATGTCTCTATGTATACATATTTTTGCTGCTCAATTGTTATCGGAGCCTACATTATGTTTGTTGGCAGCGAATTATAAATATACTTATTATTATTATTATTATTATATCAAGTACAAGTAGTAAAAAATGGCGGTTACAGAAATAATTCAATTGTAATTAATATTTACTTAAATATGGATGAGGAATATTTTAGATTTATTTCAGTGTAAGAATTTACCATAACACATTTCAAATATGACTCAATAGTAATCAATTCTGCAAATGATGCAGCTAAACCAGTATTCATAAAAATGGCTTTAGTTTACAAATAGTCTTATCAATGAATTTGCAATTTTGCAATAAACCTTGTCAATATAGTTGAAGTATACAAAAACAACATTTAAAAAATTTGGTTGTAAGTTTCACTTAATTGTAATCAATAAAACTGTATGTTAAGTTTTTTTTATAAAGGATGGCATCTTAATCTTTGTATTGACAGCTTTCAAAATAAAGCTTAACTTTGACAAGCAGAATTGAGAAAAATTTAGCTCCAGTTCCACAACTGAACCCATAAAATTATACAAATGAGTTTAACAATGGCGACCCTATAATTTAATTGATGAAACATGTATCTTTTCTTAGTGAAGAAATTTTTTTTTTTAATAGTCTACAACAGGGGTCGGGAACCTTTTTGTCTTAGAGAGCTATGGATACCACATATTTTAAAAAGTAATTCTGTGAGAGCCATATATTATGCTTAAAACTAAAAATTCAAGTAAATGTGTGCATTTTGTGTAATTTCAACACTAAAAGTATAATAATTATGTCTCTGAATTCTTCTGATGCTGAGCTGCAGTAGACTTTAGCTCATTTGTAGAATGAAATATTGATATGCAATTAATATGTAGATCAAAAAGTCTAAAAAAAACATTTTTTAATAATCGAACATTTGTCTGCGAGCCAGATGCAGCCATCAAAAGAGCCACATCTGGCTCGTGAGTCATGGGTTCCCGACCCATGGTCTACAAGAATGGAAAAATATTAACAATTTATTAACAACCCCTTTCACACTCAAGTAGTGATGTGTTTTCAGAGGATAATGCGATTCAAGAACAATATATAGATTTGAAAAATGATGGTGGTATAAAACTTAGGCCTGTTTTGGGGGAAATCTGATGTAATGATTTTTTAATTGAAAGGGCACTTTCCTAATTAAATAATGTAAAGATGGCTCTAAGAGTGCTTATTCCATATGTGAAACGCTACTTGCTTTTAAAACAAAATCCAGAAACAGTTTAAATGTGTCAAACAACATGAGATTTGAGTTGCCCTGGCAAAACACATTCAAACAATGAAGAACTGGATTAAGCAAAGCAGATGCATCTACCTCATTGTAATTTAAATACCAAAATTGGAAATGTTTTAAAGATTGTTTTTTCAAAAATGTTTCAGTAAAAGTATCTTAAAGGTTTATAGGCCATAAAAAAAAATTATAAGAGACCGCCAGGCAAGAAATACTTTAAAAGTCAGAGAAATACTGTCCTAGCCAATAAGACCAGTGAATTGTGCTTCATCATTTTTCTAGATTTCAAACATTGTAAATTTGAAATAAAATACAATTACACATTTTATTTATTTGCGTATGATACATTTTTGGTCATTTTTTTTTTTATGTACAGATAGTCTATGTGACTCTTTTTAACCTTTTTTTAAACTAGGTGCTTACATTTAAAAATACTTCTTTTTTTTTATAAATGCATGGAAAAAGTATATGTTTTCTAGTTAACTGTAAACCAGAATTCATATACTGTATTGAATTAAAGCAAAAAGTCCAATGCACAGTAATGATAAAAGGCAACATCTAATTTTTACAAATAAATAAAATTTAGTTAATCATTTGAAATGAAATAATTTTTTAATGTTTCAAAATGGATTATTGCAAGGTTTTATACATAGTTCACAATACCTCTTATTAGGCCTACCTAATAATATAGTAAATTTTATCATTATTTTACTTTAAAGTCTTTTTATCTTTTATCTTTACTTACATATTACAGACCCTCCTTTTATAAAGAAGATTATTGCATCCTATGCATTTTGTTCTTGCATAAGTGATTAGGAAAGTGTTTTGGTCCTTATGTTTATCTCAGTATTGTAGCATATTTTTATTGTGTTGTATTTCTAAATTAGAATTTAACACCTTGTGTATAATTACTATTTATTATTTAAATGATGCAAACCAGACAAAAAAAAATATGTTATAAATATTTGTCTGATTTTGATAGCTTTTCTTTTTAATGGTCCATAATTTTAAAACTGTACAATATAATGTTTATGTTAAAAGATTACAAGAAAAAGGCTCACATTAAATTAAAAACATATTTGAATAATAACAATTAATTACTTACCAGTTTAGAAATATTTGACAAACATGCATTGCATTTCATTTGCATTGAAGCCTCTTCACTTTCAACAAAATTTTGCTCATCATTAACTGCCAAAGTTTGATCAAGCTTTATAATTTCAGCTGCATTTGTAGCAATTTTTATCTTTTTAGAATTTCTTGACTCATTTTTATCACAATGCTGGCTAGTAATAGTATCTTGTGTTGTAAAATCTTCACAAAATGAAAATCTTTTCTTAGGAAATATATGCATATATTCTTCAGAACAGTCATCTAAATTAATGTTACTTTTTGAGCTAACTACTTTATTTTCCACTGATGAATCACAGTATGATGAGACAGACTGAATAAAAAGGTTAGGTCTGTTGGAATCCTTTGCAGCATTATTGAATGTGAGTTGCATGCAGTGCATACATTGTTGGTTTGAATCTTTAATTGGCTTACAGAAAATGTGTGAGTTTAACTGAGTAGTTTGAACAACTGGTCTTATTAATTCTGATAAATCCTTGAAACTGTCTGTATTTTCATTCATTTCTTCATTTTTATCATCTGAGTTATTTATTACCGTTTCCTTAGAATTCAGAATTTTCATAACAGTGGTAGGCCTATTACAAGAATATTTGTTATACCCTAAATTGTCAAATGAAGTAGTATTTTCATTATTTGTATTGGATTTTGAAATTTGTCCAGATGGTAAGCTGTTAGCTTCATCAATTAAAAGGACAGATAACCCTGGCTGGCATTGCAAGTTGTAATCAGAATCGCTAATCATGACAGGACTTGGCTGTATCAATTTATCTAAGTAAGTGTTGGTAGTAAAGTTCCAGTCATCAATGCTCCTGTCATCTTCTTCCTGAAAAAGTAATAATACTGGTACTACAATCAAAACAATTAGCAAATACAAAGAAAACTGTGGCTTTTATATTCATATGAATCAATTTAAGCCTAGACAGTCCAAAATACATTCAAAAAACATATTTTTTTAAACAGAATCAACCTTGTGTTTAATACTTAAACCAATATGTAATTAATATAAAATGCCAGAAAAATACATGAATATTTAACATGGCAATAGTCTTTCTGAAGAAGAATGTTCTTAGTGTTTGGAAGACGGGATGGAAGAGAGAGATTGTAGGCACAAGGGTGAGCTTATGAGTTGACAAAGTCCGAGGTAATCGAGAAAAACTAAAACATTTTTGCAAGAAAAAACCTAAACTGATGAAGACAAATTAAATGTAAAAAAAATAAGATTTGACTATATATGATCATTAGCCTACAACAGAGGTGGCAAACCTATGGCACACCAACCCAAAGTGGCATGAAACACAAATGTGTATAGCACGCCAGAATGCTGATAGGAGACAAATTTGGCATCTTGCTGAATCACTGAAAAAGTACTAGTATAATTGCTAATGTAGAAAGGCGTTAATTGATATAGAAAAAGTTATATTGACCTATTCTTTTCAATCTTATATACTTTACAGAGCCCTTGTGAAAATCATTGTTCTGGACACTGAAAACAAGTTGCAGGCATTCAAAAATAAATCCATAAGAAAAATTCTACAATTCTCCTACCTAGAACACAGGACTAATGTTTATGTCTGGTACAGAATATCCTCAATTGCAGGTCCTCAATAAACCATTATAGCAACAATCAACAATCAAACAATGCAAGCTGGCATGGTTTGGTAATTTATTGTGGCATAATAACCTGCCAAAAACAATCCTGCAAACACTGTAGAAGGTGGACATCAAGAGAGACCGTCAGTAGAAATGCTGGTTTGACAATATAAAAGATTGGGCAGGGTTACAGTAAAGTAAAGTAAAGGGCTACAGTGGACTGAACTATTGACAGCCACTCAAGATAGGCAAGAATGGAGAAAGATTACTGCTGAGGTGTCCATTAGCTCTGACCCCCACAATGATCACAACGGTCAAGGGTTTGATGATGATAATACTTTTATCTATTAAGGATATTGTAATTATAAAACTTTTAGTCTTTTAATAATTAGACCTACATATCTCTTTTTCAAAATCCTCATTAGGTTCAATGCTTTAATGCATTTTTAAAAATGTATACCGGTACATAAAAAAAAAAAAAATTCTGGAAAATAACATCTACTAACATTTTTAATGTGCTTAATGTTTTGTTTAAACACTACACTCAACTCACCTATAAAATCAGCCTGTTTCTAAGATATCTTTTCTTATTAATTTTTTTTTTACCAATTTTATTTCTGTTTAAATTGTGTGCATTTTATTTTGTAAGTGTTGGACTGGTGAAGAAAAAAAAAGTCTTATTTTTTTACCACTCTGATCTTTAAGTTTGCAGTTTTAGATTTTAAAAATATGACAAAATATTGCTGACACAACTTATCATCATCAAGACATTTTGAAACACTCTTTTAAGTCCATTGTTAATTTTGTTTTAAATAACTAAAAAGCATTAAAATCATTGTCCATAAAAATGTTCTTACATTTAATGTAGGTTGAAGTAAATTGTGTGTAGTTGGATTCAAGAGTTGGGCACTACTGATGGCTAAACATATATCAGATGCAGAGGATGATGATGGAGTTTGTATCAGCCCCATGAGCTTTGTCTCCAGGTAATTAGACATGGATAGTCTAGAATCTGTCTTTATAAAATACATAATTTGTTAAATATTATTGTATTGTTACTTAGAAAAGCATATTAGATGAAAAAAAAAAGTAATTATGAAAGATTCAGGACAAAGTTAATTGCAGACAAATTCTACTTTACTTATTGAATATGCCTTAAACTGCTGCACGAAAAAAATAATGTATGACATTTTACACATTTGAGCTAAACTTAAAATGTGACCGACATCTAAAATATAACTGGCTATATATGGCTGGTACTCATTTTCTTATCATCCTGCTCCTCAATGCTCTTCTCTATAATTCATTTGTTTCTTTCAGATATACATTTAATTAGATTATAATTGATCTTTTCATTAGCAAAAAAGATACATCAATATTAATAAAATGCCATGTTGACTTTGCATAATATTATGATCTCTACACATCTAGGAAAATATTTAGCACAAATACTGTTTTCTTATTCACATGCAATAGATTTTTCTAAATTCTAAAACTGCACCTGAGGTCAACATAGATAAATTATGGGTATTTAACTTTCAAAATTATTTTTAATTATTTTGTCAATAAGTTTGGGTTCAAATTCATCTCACATTATTGGTTTTGATTTATATCCCTGTAAAAATAAAAACATGTTCAATCACATGAACTTTTTAGATTAAAACTAAATTTTGCTTAATTACTATTGACAGCATACATATTTTATGTTAAACTTTCTTATATAAAAGTCTAACTATGGGCTTTAATATTAATTTTGCTTTTGTTTTTTTTTCCTATCTTTGTGGGTGGCAGAAGGCAAAATCTTCGGAAGGCTAATGCTATACAAAAATCCTTCTAAAGAATTTATATAAAGTTCTTTAGAATTTGTTTATGTAATATTATTGCCTACTGGCCACATGTGCAAATCTTGTCATCTTAACTGAACGAGTAAGAGCTAAAATTAGCATTACATTGATTTGAAGACTATTAGAAAATATAAACATACATTTTGTGTCATGGGTGCTAGCTCTAGATAAGAAACTTATTAAAAAATTAGCTTTAATTTTGTAAAATTGTAATTTACAAAAATTATTTAATTTTAAAAATTCATTTACAGGAATTAGCAATGCAACTTCAGATCGAAACTCAGTATTAGCACTTCTAGTAAAGATATCCATAAGAGAAGTAACAACTCCTGGTACCAATTGTTCATAGAAGGTAGAACCACTTATCTGAAAATGAATGTGTGAACAATTAAGTAAAAGTTGTATCATTAAAGAGATATTAATGAACATAAAGTATTTTTACTTGTTTCTTATTAAGCTTAATGTTTTTTTAAACTAATGCATTAGCACTAATGTAAGTCAATAATGTAAAGTACAAACATGAAATAAAATTAAAAAAAGCATTACAATTTCTTACAACATTCTATAGGCAATATTAAGTTGTCTTCCCTTAAATGATTTATATTTTTTTGTAAACACTAATCCTGATTTATGCTCATTGTATATGCCAGCAAATATGAAATACTTACATTTTGCTTTAGACAAAAAAAAGTTAATTGCTCTTAAAAGAAACCATCTAAATTTTCCTCATTTGAAGTGTAACCCCAAAACATATTTAATAGAATTTTTAGAACATTTAATTATTTCCACTTACTTTTTGAGTACTTTGTATTGATAACTGATGCTCCTTTGTTGTCTTATTATTAATAAATATTACATCCATACAAGACATTGCTACTTCTTGATATATGCTCAATGCATTATTGCTTTGACAGACTTTTTCAAGAATCTCTAATAAATCTAAGAGAGTAGCAAAGCAAAAGGTCTTTCTAAATAATATAAGACAGTCAGAGTAGTGTGTTTTTTAAAAGCATTAACATTGTGAAATATAGGCTCACCTTTATAATCCTTAATACTTGAATGGTCATAATTTTCATTCTGCATTGAAATATGCTTATATTCAACCATAAAATTCATTACAATAATAAATCGGTCACATGTTGTTCCTTCTTGTGATTCAGCCTCAAAATGTTGTCTAGCAGCACATTCTAAATTGTATGTGGCTAAATACAACATTTTATTGATTTTAATTATTAACAATAACATTTCAATATTCTAAAATATATCTTTAATATCTTAAAATTTTGTAGTGGAGTATAAAGATATTTAGCAATTTTACAAACTTACAGCTTTTGAACTTTCTTCTAACATGAAGGCCAAAATCAGACCATGGAAGAAAAATATGAGGATCTAGTGAAATGGCATGACTTAATAAACTAATATTCAATGGTAAACCATGCGGCCCAAACATTTGAATCTTTGTGATATTAAGAAAAATAACAGTCCTTTTTGTTTTAGTTATAGCTTTCTTTAATATAATCCTTATCAAATTAGTCTAAATCTAAACACAAATTTTCTATTTTCATTTCAAAAGATTTCTATATAAAAGCAAAGGATATTTTAATGCTTCCTGGTGTATACTCTTTACTATGATTTGATTCAAAGTGTTGATCAGTTGTGGCAAATAATGGAACATAGCAAACAATGCATGATATAAAAATGGATAAAACATCTTTGTCAGATGTTTGTTTCATCTTTCTCTGATGACTGCAATGAAAAGCTATTTTTCCAGTTCCAAAACTCTCAAGCAGTTTTCTAATTTTAAAAAATATATTAAAAGCTCTTTTAAAAAAAAGTAATCATATATATTTAAACAATAAGATACAACTGATAATATTTGAACTAATGACTAAATCATTTTAAAATGCTCACCTGTCTAAAATGTCTAAGCCTGTATAGATATTAAAGTGGTCAATTCTGACACTTGAAGTGTTGCTAAAATAAAAGTATGATAAACAACGCTGTTTCATAGAATATTTTCATGCCTGTAGTTAAATTGTTACATCTTCTTTTTGTATTATCATAAAAATTACAAAAATGATATCAAACAAATGTCAATTATATAAATAATACATACTGTAATTGAAATTCAACCAATCCTCCAAAGTCCATTTTCAAATTAAACTTAACCTGATGGAAAAATTTTACAACTTATTAAGGTAAAAAGAAGGCTTTATTGTTTCCCTATCATTCATGTAAATTCATTTTAACTAGAAAAAATCAATGGTAGCATGGTGGCTGGCATCCCAAAGATCCTGAGCTTGAATCCTGGTGTAGGCTAAAATTTGTTCCCTGGTCTGGAGGATATCCCTGAGTCCACCTAGTTCTGATGGGTACCTGACATTAGTTGGGGCAAAGTAAAAGTGGTTGGACATTGTGGTGGCCACAGAAACTGGTGAACGCTGCTTCACCGGCCCTATGGATCAATCTGATCTGTCAGGATTTGTACTACTCTATATAAATATCAAGCTATAATACAGACCTATGTATATAATAATTATTCAGGTTTGTTATATAAATTAAAAAGCAAATATACCTTTGGGTTCATCATCTTAAAACATCCCATCAATTCACAGATTTCAATACTACATGCACAGACAGAATTTATTGAAATAAAAATCTGTAAAAATAATGATAAATTATATAAGCATGGGTGTATGAGTGGTTGGCTAAAAGGAGAGGGTGGATAACTGGGGGAGTGAGTGATTGGGTGTATGAGTGGTTGGCTAAAAGGAGAGGGTGGATGACTGGGGGAGTGAGTGGGTGTATGAGTGGTTGGCTAAAAGGAGAGGGTGGATAACTGGGGAGAGAGTGGGTGTATGAGTGGTTGGCTAAAAGGAGAGGGTGGATAACTGGGGGAGTGATTGGGTGTATGAGTGGTTGGCTAAAAGGAGAGGGTGGATGACTGGGGGAGTGAGTGGGTGTATGAGTGGTTGGCTAAAAGGAGAGGGTGGATAACTGGGGAGTGAGTGGGTGTATGAGTGGTTGGCTAAAAGGAGAGGGTGGATAACTGGGGGAGTGAGTGGGTGTATGAGTGGTTGGCTAAAAGGAGAGGGTGGATAACTGGGGGAGTGAGTGGGTGTATGCGTGGTTGGCTAAAAGAAGAGGGTGGATAACTGGGGGAGTGAGTGATTGGGTGTATGGGTGCATGAATAGTTGGTTCCAGGGATAGATAGTGTGTAAGTGTAAGTCATTGATTGGATGTGTAAATGAGTGGTTGCTTGAGGGGGAAGAAGGTTAGATGAATGGGTGAGAAACTTAATGAGTGAGTGATTGGATGAGTAAGTGAGTAAATGTAGAGTAGGTGATTGATTGGGTGGGTGAGTGATTAGGTGAATGACTGGCTGACTAGTTTGGCAGAAGAATGACTAAGTCATCGATTGGGTAGGTGAGTGACTGAGTGATTCGATTGATGGGTGGGAGAGTTATTGGAATATCAATTTGGTAGGCTAGTGACTGATTGATTTATGGGTGGATAAGTGTGGCTGTGTGATTGGGTGAGTAATTTGGTAGTTGGAGAACTGAGTGAGATATTGGGTGGATAGGTATGGCTGAGTGATTGGGTGAGTAATTCGGTCGTTAAATGGCTGATTGAGAATTAGGTGGATAGGTATGGCTGAGTGATTGGGTGAGTAATTTGGTAGTTGAATAACTGAGTGAGATATTGGGTGGATAAGTGTGGCTGGGTGATTGGGTGAGTAATTTGGTAGTTGAATAACTGAGTGAGATATTGGGTGGATTGGTATGGCTAAGTGATTGGGTGAGTAATTTGGTAGTTTAATGGTCGATCGTTTATTAGGTAGATTAATGAGGCTGAGAGATTGAAAGGGTGAAGGGCTGGATACACCATTGCTTAAAATAAGCATGAGCTTATTAAGCAGCAGGAGGGCATCACATAAATTTTCCATGGCCAATGAATCATTTGGTTCAATACTGCCAATGGTTTAGAACCAAGAGGCAAAAAAAACTGTCCCATATCAAATTAAAAGAACTTTTTCAGTGAAACCACTATTTCAAAAGGTAGGAGAAAACTTTCAAATAGAAAAAAAGTGTAATACACATGTGCAACAAAAAATGTATTTATCAATGCTTAATACTGTTTATCTATTTATCTTATATTTTTAATTACTTTTTGAAGGTGAGTAATGGGAGCAAAACTTTTTTTTAGCGCTTGGGGTCTCTGAGATTCTTCATAGGACCCTGGGTGGATGAGTGAATGAGTTTGTCAGTGACTGATTGGGTGAGTGTGTGGATGATGAGTTAGTGTATCAAAAGAAGTAAACAATTAATTTTCTGGTTTTTAATTATTAACTATAAATTTACCCTTAACTGTATAGCAGATTGTGTATGATCTTTCCTCTTTGCTAAAGATACATGTTGACTCATTATTTTTACTGAATCATCAGTAATATTATTAGACTCAATCCAAAGAACAGTGTTTATCTGTCTGTCATTATTTTCTTCCATAGACTGTATTGCAAGATGGCTTTCTTGTTCAAGAGTTTGCATACAATATACAAGCTCAGATAAATGCAGCATGCATTGACCTGAATGAAAATAATACAGTTTTATAATGAAAAGTCTCGATCTTGACTATTAAATCTGAAAATAGGGTCTGAACGTACGGTACTGAAAGTTAAAATAAAATATTTTGTTAGCTTTGGAATGTGAAAATGTTTCCTTTATCATCAAATAATATTTCACTTACAATTAATTATAAGCAAGACCTTTGCATTGGGAATTGAAAATAAATATAGACTGTTGTTGATTACAAAAACATATATATAGCCTATTAAAACTACATAGCTACCTTTGATTAAGGACAGCAAAGGAATATTTATATTGCATGCCACTAAAATGAAAAGAAAGCAAAGATTTAGGCTACTATGATTGAACATTTTTTTTTATAATAAACAGATAATATATAGTACGGGAAATACTAGGGGAGTAAACCTTAAAAACAAATCAGGAGCCGGAGTCCCTTAGGCAGTACGCTTCTGCTTGTCACGTAGCATACTGGCAACTCCTGCGATGCAAAAGATGCAAAGCTGTATCGGCTAAGCCTTTCCCTTGTACACATCTGATGCGTGGAGAGAGGGGTACATCAGCCTCTCCTTAACACACTGCCCAGGCTTGCGCTCTGGAGAGAGTACACTCCAGCTTTGCTGTTTAGCGTCGACAAAGCACGAAAAGCAGCAGTTACCGGCTATAAACCATCTACTTGGGGGCCAAGGGTTGCTTTCGACGGTGGGAGAAACTATCATATCACTTTGGGTGCGTAAGGGCTTAAGGCACGGAAATGCCCGTTATGCGGGCTGTAAATCATGCACCAAGCCAACAGAAAAAATCAAATCAAAAACGGAAAATGTCTTGCTTAAGACTGGGCACTTGGAATGTACGATCAATGACACCAGACCTAGTCGATAACTTACAAGATATATGCGATGCTTGCAAAACCTCAGTTATCAGCAGCGAGCTCACAAGACTGCGCATCGACATTGCGGCCCTACTACAAGAAACACGTCCACCGGAATCTGGATGCATTAGGGATGGGGACTACAGTCAGAAATTCTCTTTTGGGTATGATAGAGCCATGTCAACCGGGCACTGAAAGACTACTGACACTCCGCCTTCTTACAAGTACAGGACCTGTAAGCCTGATCAGCGCATATGCTCCAACCCTTTACGCCACTAAGGAGCTCAAGGATGAACAACAATGGCCAACGACTCCTAGAAATGTGCACCTATCACAACCTCAGTATCACCAACTCATTTTGCCAGGTCAAACCGCACCACAAAGTGTCCTGGCGACACCCCCGATCCAAACATTGGCATCAACTCGATCTGATCATTACCAGACGAACTACACTGAGATGCATTTCGCTCACTCGTACTCTTCACAGCGCCGATTGCGATACCGATCACTCATTAGTTTTCAGCAAGTTAAAATTAATTCCAAGGCAATTGTACTGCAACAAACCAGAAGGCATACCCCGAATAGATGTCTGCAGAATTTCTGAACCGAGAAAGATAGAGGAATTTACAAAGACCTTATCCGCAGCAATGGTCCAGAAGCCACCCTTAGGCAACGCAACAAAGAGATGGGATAACATCAGAGAGACCATACACAGCACAGCATTGCAAGTGTTTGGAAAGAGGTGGACCAATAACAATGACTGGTTTGAAGCAAACATTGACAAACTCACTCCAGGAATAGATGAGCGGCGTGCTGCCCACTTAAGATACAAACACTCACCAAATAGTTCAACACTAGATGCATATAGACATGCCAAACAAAAGGTGCAAAGACTGGCAAGGCATAGTGCTAATGACTACTGGCTCCAACTGTGCCATAGCATACAAACTTCCGCCGACACAGGTAACATCAGGGGCATGTATGATGACATCAAGAAAGCCCTGGGCCCACAAAGAAAGGTCACAGCGCAACTTAAATCTGCCACAGGTGATCTCATACATGACAAAACTAGACAAATGGAGCGATGGGTAGAGTATTATGCTGACCTGTACTCTACACAAAACCATGTTACTGATATGGCCATGGGTGCCATCGAGAGTCTCCCCACCATGTCAGAATCGGACGAGATACCCACCTTATCAGAAATGACAAAAGCAATTGACCACCTATCCCCTGGAAAGGCACCAGGAGTGAAACAAGGATGTGTTCTTGCCCCAACTCTCTTTGGGATCTTCAGATCAACCTTGCTAAACAATGCCTTTAGAGAATCCAGGGAGGGGATTTACTTACACACCCGGTCAGGCGGAGAGCTTTTCAGATTGTCCAGGCTGAGGGCAAGGCGAAAAATCCGCAGAAGAACAGTCAAAGACTTGTTGTTCGCGGATTACGCCGCCTTTGTCACACACACTGAGGAGGAACTACAATCCTTGATGGACCGCTTCTCCAAGACCTGCCAAGATTTTGGTCTAACAATTAGTATAAGAAAGACCAACGTGATGGTTCAAGGAGCTGACCCACCCAACATATAGGCCACATCAACGGTACCAAATTAGATGTTGTTGATCAGTTCACATACCTTGGCTCCACCATCACCACCGATCTATCACTGGACACAGAAATCAGCAAGAGAACTGGCAAGGCTTCCGCGACTTTATCCAGGCTAACGCAAAGAGTATGGGCCAACAAGATGCTGACTTTTAATACAAAAATAGCTGTCTATCGTGCATGTGTGATCAGCACTCTCCTGTACGCCAGCGAAACTTGGACCCTGTACGCATCGCAAGAAAAGAGACTCTCTTCTTTCCACATGCGCTGCCTCAGACGCATACTTGGGATATCTTGGAAGGACCGCATAATAAACAACGAGGTCTTGCAACGGGCAAACATGCCTAGCATGATCACTCTCCATCGCCAACGACGTCTTCGGTGGCTTGGCCATGTTTCCAGGATGGAGGTTGGGCGAATCCCAAAAGACCTGCTATATGCTCAGCTCGCTGAAGGCAAGAGAGCTACTGGCCGCCCCCAACCCAGGTTCAAGGACGTCTGCGAACGTGACCTAAAGGCTATAGATGTAGAGGTCAGAAACTGGGAGAACCTTGCTCAGCACAGAAGTAGTTGGAGAGGCACCTTACACACCGGTATAAATGCGGCACAGGGCAAACTTCGCCTTATGACGGAGGCTAAAAGAGCAGCGAAGAAAAGTAAAGAACACAGGCTGCCCCTAACAATCTCCAACAGTCCAGAGATGCGACGGAGCCTGTCTCTCAAGGATAGGTCTCCACAGACACAGTCAATTTTGCAGGGCTGGCCAAATCACAGGAGCGCAAATCTAATCGTCTTTCGAGACTATGGAGCCAATGATGATGATATAGCCTATAGTGTTTATTTTTAATGTTAAAATCTTTCATTTTCTATATTTACCTTTTATGCTAAACAAAGAAATATCCTTTTGGCTTGCAGTGTTTTTCTTTTTCATGTTTAATGAAATTTCTAAATCAGAATTTTCTTTAAGTGCATTAGTTAAGAACATGACTTGAAAAATCTGTAATTAAAACATCTGTTATTTCAGAATTATACAAAAAGACATAATCTTAAACTAAAATTAACAAAACAATTTTATCTGAGATAACTTCATTTCTTGCAAATTTATTATATTGTAGCCTAATATATAAAAAGCATTATAAAAAAAAGAATTTGTTATGATATTTCATTTATTTTTCGTTTTGAATCAAATTTGTTCATGCATTGAAATTAAGTAGGGTTTAAAATAAAAAAATAAAATCCTAATATTAATATGTAAGTAGGCCTATTTAAGCCGGCTGGTCCAGCAGTTAGATCACCAGACTGTCAACCAAAAACCAACTGACAGGTCGAGGGTTCTATCCCTGCCACCGACGGATCCCTGTCAGGAGTTTTGGGCCTAGTGGACGTAATAATCTTCTATCTAGAAGGAACGTCTGTAAAGTTATAAGAAACAGCCAAACAAAATATAATTCCAAATACTTACTTTTCTCCAAAGAATGTCAGGTAGACTACCAATAACCTATCAGACTTGGGTAAAAAAAAAAAAGGCTAAGATGAGGGGGGGGGGCACATGTGTCCCTATTTCCCCCCCCCCCCTGTTCCATCCTAAGGCTAAGCCTGAATGCCTATTTTTAACCTGTGGTGGCCAGCAATGGTCCCTTTCCCCATACCCGGCACCCACACCCACATTCTACTGCTGCATATGATTTAAAGGTTATGACCATTGTCTCAATTGTGATTTCAAGTAGGCCTACAGAGCTCCACAGGCTAGCAAATTAAAAAAAAATTCTAAAGAGTGTATATAATTAATAGGCATACAGGTTTATGATTATGTTAGCATAGCCATAAGATGAATATATATTAATTAGACAGGCAGAGAGACTATTACAGATAGTTAGCATATATTAGGCTACAATAAATAGGTTGAGAGTCTAGGATTGACAGAGTGTGCTGTAGAGAGATTGATATGGTTATATATCATATACAGTGCTTTTTTTGTGACGGTACGCACCGGTACGGCGTACTGGCACCTTTTTCAATGTGGGGAAAAATTGTTACTTTTCTTGTATTTTAACGTTTATTATTTATTTATTATATTATTAATTAGTTAAAATTGAATTATTTTAAAATTATGCGCAATAAGAATTAAAATATAAAATGCGAAACTGCTTTAAAAGTTAGGCAATTCATCCCTGAGTACCGGCAATTTTTTTTTTAACAAAGAAAGCACTGCATATATATATTATCATGATATATACTGTATAATATTAATTATTTAAAGGTATAATATAGGTATGGAAAAGTATGAGATTAAATGTCACAGGGGCAGGATGTCACAATAAAAAAAGGCTCAAGTCATAATTTATTACAAAGTAAAATAAGAAAAAACTTCTGAGTCACTTGCCAGAATGTCTATAGAATGATAGTAGAAAAAGAAAGTTACCTTTTCTATTTAACACCTAGTTAATACACATGTGACTTTGGCATTTTGTAAGGGGAATTCAATTCTTTTACAAGTTTTTAAAGTACCGTACATTTTTAAAATTATTAAAATGTTTGAGCATTACTTACTGTATGGGATAATGCAATGCTGTTTTTCCCAATTATCAACTCAATAAACTCAATCAAATCAGATTGGGGACCAGAGTTTGGAAACAGTAGGCAGCTTCAAATACCCAGGAGCTAATATATCCAAAGAGGGCTCTTTGGTTGAAGTAATGTCCAGGATTGCCCACACCACAGCAGCTCTAAAGAGGCTCAATTTAATATGGAAAAACAATAGAACTTAAATTATCCTTCAGCACCAAAAATAGACTGATGCGCTCTGGTCCTCTCCATTTACTTATATGCTTATTGTGCGTTCTGGATATTTAACAGCTGATCAAGCTAGAAAAGAAGATCAATCCGATAGGAAATGAGATGCTTTAAAACTTTCTCAGCATCTGTTATAAAGACCACATCTCCAATAAGCAGATCCGAAAAAGAATAATCCATGAAATTGGCAATATACAACAATAATCTTTTGGCCACAGTCATGAAAAGAAAGCTGGAATGCTATGGTTACATAACAAGAGCCAACAGACTTGCCAAAACTATTCTGCAGGGCACCACCAGATGAGAGAGAAAAAGAGGAACAAGACAAAAGAAACGATGGGGTGACAACATCAGGAAATGGACAGGAATAAAGCTGTGCGCCGCAATGAGAAGGGCTGAAAGATGGGAGGAGTGTAGGAGGCTGGTGTACATATTATGTCATCTCTGTGGTGCCCCAACAGTCCAACAGACTATATACTATATGGGATATGTAGGATTAGGATGCTGGTAGAATGATGATTGTGACTTGTAGTGCCTAACTGCTTCTCCTATAAAAATGTTACATTTACACTTTAAAAGTGTATATTTAATAATTTTATAAAGATAAAATATAAATATAATATAAGTTTATAAGTAACCTTTTATTAAATCTAAAATTTTTATTTTTTTAAGATTTTAATTTTAAAGTTAAAGCCGAAATTCTAAAATAGAGGCCTAGTTTTTACATATTCATATAAGGTAAATGAGGGAGTAATTGACCATGTACCAGTAGTTGACCATTTAGGACAAAAACAGTTAAAATAAGCCCTACTCTGGTTGTATGATTTTTAAAATAGTGCGATACTAAGGTCCAGCCATTTGGTTTTACAAATTACAATGTGGCAAACATTTGGCATCAGTTGAACAAAGATGGCTGACAGTCAAAGTTGATGTTCAATTCTGTTGTCATACTTTTGAGGTTTTCTTCAACAATTTGCTAAGGAGGTGTTGCAAATAAGGCTCATTTTAATCAGTAAGTACCTGTTATTTCAATTTTCTAGAATTATATTTTGAAATATGTATGTTTGATACTGATTAAAAGTTATTAATCATCTGTATACTTTGCATCAGTAGCGAGTTATGGGGGTGGTCAAATAGTGGATCAGAATTTATTATTTTTTCAGTAATTGACCATCCTGGTCAATTACTCACTGATTCCTTTGTTTGTCTAAATTCATCCTAATTGGTCTGTTTCTTGTTTTCATATCATACCAAACTGTTTTATGTAATTCTTAACATAATATTTCATGTTTATCTAGTAGATGACCAGGTGGTCAACTACTAGAACAATGGTGTGTCAACTTATGAATCCATTTTATTTGTATTGTTACAGATTCATAATGCCACCCATCAAAGGACGCTTTCGCAATTACACAGAGGAGGCAATGAAGGAAGCCATCAATGCTGTAAAAAATAACAATACACCAGTCTGGACAGCTGCAAAGAAATATGGCGTGCCAAGAATAACTCTAAAATATAAAGTGGAAGGCAAGTCACCTATTCAAAGAAAAATGGGACCTCAAACCATACTAAGTAATGAAGAGGAAATAATTCTTGCAAATTGGGTTTTAAGAATGGCAGAAGCAGGGTTCCCGGTAACTGTAAAGCAGCTTCAAGATAGCGTACAGCGCTTAATGAGTGATCTTAAAAGAGACAATCCTTTCGCTCAAAATCGCCCAGGGAGGTCATGGATGCAAGGGTTTCTACGGAGAAATAACAATATTGCTCAACGAATAAGCCAAAACCTAACAGTGTCTCGGGCATCAGTGATCAGTGACTCAAGCAAATATTTTAGGCTGGTTTGCTGAAGTGGAAGATTACTTGAAAAAAAAAAGATCTTATACAAGTACTGATGGACCCCTCACGTCTTTTTAATTGTGATGAAACAGCGTTTTTTCTTAACCCAAAAGGAAATAAAGTCCTTGCAGGAAAAGGAGACAAAACAATATATCAGCAAGTGAATTCTGATGACAAGGAGTGTCTCACAGTGCTTATTACTGGCAATGCCAGTGGTAGTGTTGTGACTCCTTTAGTTGTCTACAAATATGAACGCCTGCCCCCTGAAATAACACTTAATTTTCCCTCTGATTGGGCACTTGGAAAAAGTGATTCGGGATGGATGCAGTCAGAATTATTCTATGAATTTTTGGCTAACTTTTTTCACCCTTGGCTAAAAGCAAACAATATAACACTTCCTGTTA
Source organism: Anisus vortex (assembly GCA_949126835.1). NCBI lineage: Eukaryota > Metazoa > Mollusca > Gastropoda > Planorbidae > Anisus > Anisus vortex. Next base: position 28,857,533 of record OX421495.1, read on the forward strand.
TATTATTTGTGGATGGACATGTTTCACATTTAAGTTTGCACACAAGTCAGTTCTGTGACCAAAATGGAATTATTTTGGTGGCTTTATATGCAAATGCTACGCACCTTCTACAACCTATGGATGTTGCTGTGTTTCGCACATTAAAAGAAAATTGGAAGCAACGTGTTCACGAGTGGCGTATCAACCATTTAGATGACCCAATCTTGAAGAAAAAAGATTTTGCTAAACTGCTGAAAGAGGTAGTGGATAAGCATGTCACTCATTCTGTGTTGGCCAATGGTTTCCGCAAATGTGGACTCTATCCTTGGGATCCAACAGTACCTAGGGTTTCAGGACATAAAAGCTACAATGTGAAACAAAAAAAATGCTATGCAGATTGACGATTATCATTCACGTTTGAAATATGTCAAGCAGGGAATTCAATTTCTGAATGAGAATATGGGTAAAGAAAAATTGGAATTATTTGAGCAATCTACTAATGATTGGGAAGGGGATCCTTCTGACAGATCACTTTTTCTGTTGTGGAAGAAAACTGAGTTAGAACTTAAATGGCTTAACACTATATCTGAAGAAACAACTTCAAATGACAACACCACTCAAGAAGTGGAAGAGGATACTACTTTTTTCAGACCAGGGCCATCAAATGAAGTGTCTCCCATGGCTGAAGACAATGAAGATAACGTCATCTTATGGCCATCAAATGAACTGTCTCCCGTGGTTGAACTAGTTGAAGGCAATGAAGATAACGCCATCCCAGGGCCATCAAATGAACGGTCTCCCATGGTTGAGGGCAATGGAGATACCGCCATCTTATGGCCATCAAATCAACTGTCTCCCTTGGTTGAACTAGTTGAAAGCAATAAAGATAACGCCATCCCAGGGCCATCAAACGAGCGGTCTCCCGTGGTTGAAGGCAATGGAGATACTGCCATCTCAGGGCTGTCAAATGTACCATCTCCCATGGTTGAAGGAAATGAAGATCTCTCCATTCCAGTTCCAGGGCCTTCAAATGTACTATCTCCATTTAAAAGGTATATATTCTGTCTCCCTGTTGGCAAGAAAAAGCCACAGAAGAAAAAGCCAAAAGAAAGAATACCTGCTATAGTGTCTGGTGAACTTGGCCAAATGTATTTTCAAAAGAAAATGGACAAAAAGACTGAGATGGAAAGATTGAAAAAAGAAAGAGCAGCTGAAAGGGAAAGAAAAAAAGAAGAGAAAATGAAAGAGAATGAGAGGAAAAGAAAGGAAAAGAAAAGTAAGCTTAAGGGAAAAGGCAAGAAACATAAATGGTATGAAGAGTCTGATTCAGAATCATCTATTTCATTCCTGATCTAAGCGATAGTGAAGGTACTGACTGGCACAAAGATTCTTCAGATGAATATGATACAATTACTCTGGAAAACGATGATTTTGTAATAGTAGAATATGAGGGGAGCCATTTTCCAGGGAAAATAGTTCAAGTTGTGGACGATGTCTACGAGATAGCCACTATGGTTAAGAGTGGCCTGATAAGGAAGATAAGCTCACACACATATGAGAGAGAACAAATCATTAAAAAAATCCGTCCTCCAGTCTTGTGTACTCGCCGTGGGTCTTACCTTATACCTGAAATGAACTCATACTCATCATTTCATATGTAAAAAAAAAATGTGTAGGCCTACATTTGTGTTGCATGTACTACAAAAATATCAAATATTATGTCTTGTATTATTTTATTAATAGTATAATCACTTCAATAAAATAAGATATATTATCATTACTTGTGTTTTTTCACTTCATAAACATATGGTCAACTACTAAAGCAAAGGATGGTCAATTACTGGAAAAAAATATTTTTAGATGGTCAATTACTGAAAGAAAATATGGCTTTATAAAAACAACTATAAAAACCTGAAAAGGTAATATTTTGTAAAATATTGGTTTACTGTGTGCTAGCAGAATGTCTAATAACTTAAATAAGTGGTTTGAGTTATTAAGACTATATAATTTACAAAAAATTACAAAGATATGGCAGGCAATTGATATTTTTTCTCTTAAGAGGTCAACTACTCCCTCATTTACCTTAGCCTGTAATATTATAGTTTTGAATAAGGCTAAGGCCTACCTCATTTATAGCAAAAAGGAGTTCCTTTTGTTGGTCATTATCCACTTGTGCCATTCATTTAATGCTTAAACTAATAGGCCTACACTGGCCTACACTAATGACAATGCTTTACTATTTTAAATTTAATAATCTATTGGCTAATTATAACAAAGTGAGTAGTGATAGATCACTCACTATCATTCATAGATTCATAGAGATAGCTAGTAGTAGTAGGCCTACCTTCTACTACTTCTAGACTTAGTGACTTAGTACTTCTAGTTCTAGACCTAGGTCCTAGGTCTAGTAACTTCTACCTAAAAAAAGTAGGGCTCCTATAACTTGGTCTATTAAGTCTATTATTAATATTATAGTCTAGACAGATTTTTAAAATGACAATAAAGATCGTGTATTGTCCAGTCTAAAGTAAATCTTTATCAACTATATTTACTTATGTTTATACTTATTAATTACTATAATAGTAGTACTTGTACGAGTGTCACAAAAACAACAACATTGCAACATATGTGTTAATCGTCTGCTAATTTTTACTAGTGTAAAATGTTAACCGGGACAATACGGTTAAACAAACTATTAAATTATTATTCGATTTTAAAGGAAGAACATTTTAGAGGCTCATTTAATAAACTTTTAAAAATTAAAAAGTCTGTGATGGTCATGAAATGCTATTACATTAGTGTAAAATAAGATAGGCCGACTTTTACTTGCATTTTTTTTCCGTTACTTTTTTCCATTTTTTTTAGATAAAACATGGCGACGTCGTCAAAGTCATATGGAAATGTTTACTAAAGAGAAAATAAAGGTGTAGGCTACAATTTAGGCATATCGCCTACTTACCACTCAACAAAAAGTAGAGATAAGACTTGCTTCGTTGTCATGTAAAGAAAACATTTTTGTATGTTTTATATTTCTTATAGCATAGTAATAATAATCTTATATATTTTAGACTCTATATTAATAAATATTATAGTTATAAGTTATAGTATAGTAATATAGTTATAGTTATAGTATATAGGAATATAGGCCATAGTGGCATAGTCATAGGCCTATATTCTATATATAACTATATTACTATATTAACTATATTACTAATCTATATATAATAATAATAATAATATATAGTATAAAGTATAGTATATAGTTATAGCATATGATGATATGAGTCAATATGATATGACATATACTGACATATGTCCAAATTATATGATATAGGCCCTAGGCCTACTCGGCCTAGTCTAGTTATAGTTATAGTCTAACATGTCTAAGTGTTATAGTTAGCCTATCCTATAATAAATAATAGGCCCTACGGCCCTAACGTATAGCTGCTAGCAGCTAGATTATACTATTACAGTAGGCCCTACTATTACTTATTACACTCTTACTAGTATTAGTAATTAGTATTAGTTAGCCTTTGCCTATAATCCTATATTATATATATAGGCTATATACTAACACTTAACTACCTATATTATATAGGCTAGACTAGTATTAATACTAAATACTAAAATAGGCCTACCATATAGTCCATATAGCCCAATATAGGCCTAATATAATATAGCCTTGCCTACTACTACTATACTATAGTCACTATAGACTATAGACTCTACTACTATAGAGTCTACTTATAAACTTATATACTTATATTACATATTAATTATATTAGTAACTTAAAATGTTTATCTAGCCTACATCACAGAAAAGGTTTTGAATCTGCTAACCATAGCCTCATCATAGCTCATAGCTTAGGCCTACCTGTCATTTTGTTTTTATTATTGCTCAGCAGAATGGGTGACTTCAATGGCGTGTCCGTAAAATCCTAAGAAAACTTAAGCCGCAATACACAACAAATGTACACAATGAAGGAAAAAAAAAGTGTATTTCATTGTGAAACTAAATCTAGTATGAATTTTTCAAACTATACACTGTCACTGAAATGCATTTTTAAATGCACCACAATCAAACAATTGTGCAAAAACTGTGCAAATTCGTGAGGATAAAATGGGAAATTCACATACCTAATTATTTATCACATTCAGAAAAATATGTAAGCCTCGATCATATCTCATAACCGTTTTTTGGTTTTGTTGGAGAAAGATGGGGGGGGGGGGGGACTAAAAATTGAATTTTGAAAAACAAAAATAGGTTTTAAAGAAAAAGAATATCCACATCCCTACTAAAAACAACGCCAAAAAATTTCATTATAAAAAAAATGTTTTGAAAATCTGATTTGGTGCAAATTGATAAAACTAGACACCGAAAATAAACTTTGAAATGCTCCACCACATATGACCTATAAATGTCAATTTTACCAGCTATGCAAAGAAAAGTTAACAGATCAACTGATGACCTCTCAGTCTTAATGACGAATACTAATAGGTAGGCTACCGGTAAAACAAAAGTAAATATAACAATATAACATAAAAAGATAATAAATACATAAGCTACTCTTGACTAGGGATTGCCAGATTATGTGATTATCAAAAGGACATAGATTTAGAGGGACAAAAAGGAGGACAATGGATGAGTGTTTCATTTTAATTGCATTAGATTAAACCCACAATAAGTGCAATTTTATCACGTTAGCTGCCCATAATTATTGTCTATTGGCAAACCGGCCAAGAAATGTCTTTTTAAAAATTAAATATAAATTCAATGTAGACTAAAAAGCAATTTGCATTTGGGAAATTTGGAAATAATAAACTTTACAACTCGTGCAAGAAACTTTAAAAAACAACTGTATATTTTATTTTTTTTTTCTTCCACAAATGATCACTTCTTTATCAATTGCCCTATTCTGTGCAGGTTAATATTATTTTTAAAACTGTAGGCTTATAAAACAAAATATTCCTAAAGCTGGACATTTGAAAGGTTTTTAGTATTGCCTGCCTGACATTAATTAGGCTAAAAAAAAAGAGGACATGTCCTCCTTTTGCCAGAATCTGGCAACCCTACTGTTGACTTCCCATTGTTCTCTTGTACAATTTCAGTTTTTTTGCTTGACCCACTTCTTGTTCACACATCTGTACTCTGTACTATACCTGCGCAATAAATGGGTGCCAAATTTGAATCATGAAATATTTTACTTAAAAATTACTTGTTTCCACAGTAATATAAACTTATTGAATCAATACTTACTTAATCACAATTTCATTAATTTTCAATATAGCCTACTGTAATTTTTTTAGAGTATTTACTAAATCCTACAGGCCCAATTTATTCAATAAAATATTGTTCTACCATTGTCATTAAACTTTTTATTTTTATTTCTTCTAGGAGTACTATGCACCAGTTTGTTCATTTGTGTCAATAAATTCACTTCAAATCAGTTTGACTTTGCACACACAAAAAGCAATTAATAAAAAACACAAAATGAGGGTAACTTTTTCACTCAATGTCATTCTAAGCTTGAGAAAGACATATGGATGTCTCTCCAGAGATACATTTATAGTTAAAAGATTTCATACTACTAAGCAAGTAAATGATCAAATAGATCATGAAGTGATGTCTAAGCTTCGTAACATTGGCATCATGGCTCACATCGATGCTGGGAAAACAACAACTACAGAGAGGATGCTTTACTACTCTGGATTTTCCCGCCATTTAGGTATAGTTTTTGTTTGAGCTTTTAAAAGGTTAGTTAAAATCACAAAGTAAGTCTAGATTGACATATTCACATTACTTGTTCACTTTGTTGTCTCAGGTGATGTTGATCATGGGGATACAGTTATGGACTATATGGAGCAAGAGAGAGAAAGAGGCATAACAATCACATCTGCCGCTATAACATTTAATTGGAAAGGATTTAAAATTAATCTCATTGACACCCCTGGTAACAAATTTGCTGATTTTTTTTTTTAATACTAATTATTTTAGCTCTAGCTAGAATTAGCTTTCATAAGCCACATATTTGTATTTTGGTCATTAATGTTCTTGTTTGTGATACAGTGTTGTGAATCATTGTTATGTAACCCATCCCTTTTCATCTCACTATTTAAAAGTAACATCAATGTACAACAAATGTCCAGTTATTTGTAAATAGATTATTCTACCTCTCTCATAGCCCCAGTATGTTCCCTGTGTTAATTTCTGATGCAAAAAAACGTGTAATTGTTGAATTCAAGCCTCTACTCCACTTTCTGCATAGAATTAATTATGATAAAAACCATTGTAAATAGTTTAATAATTATTCAACATTTTGTTCAATTGTTGTCTTCAATCAAGTTAATGGAAATTAATGAGAATTCAGAACAATAAAACATTATTGAAACAGATTGAACAAATTCAAGAAACCCTAGACACTAAAAGTGTCATTTTACCATCATTCTACTACAATTTAACCTGAAACATAATACATATGTTATGGAATTGATACTACATACCATATATATATTATAACTTATGTATATTATGATTTCTACGAAAGCTAAAATGTATTTTTACAAATTTCATATTCTCAGTTGCTCTTATTTCTTTGAATAGGGCATGTGGATTTTACCATAGAAGTGGAGAGATCATTGCGAGTACTTGATGGTGCAGTTGCTATATTAGATGCATCAGCTGGTAGTATTGTCTTTACAAAATTACAATAACTATTTTACAAGTATCATAAACATTCTTTTTCATTTTTATATGTAAGTTATATTGATCCTTTATATTCTCAATCTTATTCTTTCTGTTTTTTCCTTAGGGGTGGAAGCTCAGACTTTAACTGTCTGGCGTCAGGCTGATCACTACCATATTCCCCGCTTAGTCTACATAAACAAAATGGACAAAAGAGATGCCTCTCTATCGCTTTGTCTTGAGTCTCTCCATAAAAAACTTCATGTTGAACCACTTGTTGTTAACCTTCCTATAGGCTCAGGCAAACATTTTTCTGGTATTTATGACCTCATTTATATGGAATCATTGGAATGGAATGATAACAGCATGGATGGAAGTACTTTTGAAAGAAAACCCATTCAGGAAAACCATAAAGACTATGAAAAAATCCTCAGAGCCAGGTCAGATTTAATAGGAAAATTGGCAGATACAGATGAAGCTATTGCTGATCTAGTTTTGTGTGATACTAAAATTGAAAACTTTTCACCTCAGAGTCTTATTACAGCTCTTAGGGCTGCAACACTGAGCCACAAAGTTGTCCCTGTATTTTGTGGAAGCTCATTGAAAAATAAAGGTGTTCAGCCTTTGTTAGATGGTATCAACCATTACCTACCCAGTCCAATGGATATGAATTATGGGTTTACTAAATATTATGGAAGTCATTTGTGTGCTTTAGTCTTTAAAGTCATTCATGACAAACACAAAGGGCCACTAATGTTTACTAGGATATATTCTGGAATGCTAAAATCTGGCTCCCAAGTCTATAATATCAATAGAGGTACAAGTGAAAAAACTAGCAGACTCCTGCAGGTATATGCAGATGAGCTTAGAGACATTTCAGTAGCAGTAGCTGGGAATATTGTTGCCATTGCTGGTTTGAAAGAGGTAGATAATGACTTTTTGTGTGCAGATAGTTAGAGCTAGTGTTTAGTTGTAAATGTATTTTTTAGTTAATAAAGTGGGGAAAAAAGGCTTTGATGAGTAACAATAGTCACGTCATTAGTTCAGCCTTTAGGTTAGTAACAAATGTAGGCAATGCTCATACATGTATATTTTTCTTTCCCAAAGACATACACTGGAGATACAATCACTTCAAGTTTAAAGACAGCTCAAGATGCTTCTAGGGCTTACATCCATGAGAGAGGCCCAGTAGATAAAAAAGCAATCACAACAAGTGAAGAAGGTAATTTGTTACAGTCTAGATCAGTCTTTATATAATACAAGCCGGTATGTGCCCGGTCCTCCGAACCGGCTAAAAGTTATGTTTACATACACTCTAACTACTCAGGCAGTTATAATGAGATTGCCCGCATGACCTACGACACGAATTTAAACGTGAGGTAATTTTTTATTTGCCCGCTACAACATAAATTACCCGTTAAAATCATTACCCATTATAACAATAAAAAAATTGCCCGCTATAAATTACGACGCAAATTAAAACGTGAATATATTTTGTTCTATTCATTGATAAAGAACATTCGACAGTACTTTTATTTTTTTTTAATGATTGTTTGATATATTTTTTTACGACAAACATTAAGTCGCAGACCTATGTTGTGTTGTTTTTGTTTATTTGCTATTTATTTATTTATTGTTGCTTTGGAAGCAAACTTATAATTAAATTTTCTATTCAACATGTAAAACAATAACAAATGAAACCCATATGAAATAATGTTTATAAAACGTATACGACACGAATTAAAACTTTAAAAAGTTAGTTCCGGCAATTTGAACATTGCCCGGCAAATTAAACATTGCCCGGTAATATAAACATTGCCCGGTAATTTAAACATTGCCCGGTAATTTAAACATTGCCCGGTATTATAAACATTGCCCGGTAATTTAAACATTGCCCGGTAATTTAAACAATGGCCATTACCAAGGCGATAAGCCTAAAGGTGCCCAGTTCTCGGAACTGGATAAAATAACCCATGGAGTTATAAGCAATAGTCTTAAGCGGGGATAAAGTATTTTCCGATAACTTAAACCATTTAAATATTGCATTCTACAAATTACGACGCAAATTAAAACAAAATTTTGTTCCCTTCTTAAACGCATAAATACGCAAAATTTGATGACGCCATATAATTATAAGCTTAAATATAGAGTGTAACCAGGACCACTGCGTTTAAATAAGCTTAGTAAGGCGTCGGTATTACTTCCCGAAACAGAAAAAAAATGCTAAATCTATTTGCTTTGTCCTATGTTTGTAAAGTTTTAAATTATTAATTAGCTTTAAGTCATGTATTCACAGTGTAAAGTATTAAAGTAGTGATAGATTAAGAAAATCAACTACAGTATTGGTAGTGTAAAGAATTTATGAAGTTTAACTCATTTGCTACTAACCTACTTTCCAAAGACACCCGGGAAAGTACTAGCCAAAGGGAAGGAACTCCGTATTAAATTTAGTAAATTTTTTTTAAATATTTTTTTTTAATAATTAAATATTCCCCAAAGTGAATAAAAATTACATCATAAAATAGATAAATATCTTAGCTTTCTGGAAATGTATACTTTTATACATAAAAAATGCCGAATTATCGGTAGAATCATTCGCTGAGTGTTGAGACCCTATGATTTGGCTAAATATTTTCTCTAGGCCTAGCGTCAAAGTCCGATAAAGTATAATAAAGCCCAAAAATCGAGTTGAAATGGAAATTTATCTAAGTCTATATCTGCAGCATCCTTATTATCAGAACTGTTGTTAAATGTTATATTCGGATGTATAGAGCTATCGATTAATAAAGTAAAAAATGAAAGACGAAGGCTATAAAAAAAGTTTTACAAGACGAAAGGCAAGTGAAAAATACCCGATTTTTTGAAGCGCATAGCAAAAAAACGAAATTAGATAAAAACATCTGGTTTTTATTAACGAAACAGACTATATTCCTACTTTTTAAAAGCCGTGTTTGCAGTAAAATAAAACCCCAGAACGCATGTCGAAAAAAAATCAAGAAACGACAAGGTTAGTCACACACGTGGCGGCCGCGTTTGGGCGCATTAGTACGGAGGGGGGTATGTCGCATTCAGTCGCGGTAGTAGCAAATGAGTTAAGGCACGTAGGCAATTTAAACATGAAGAAAATTTGTTCCCATCATTGAGATAAAAATCCATGCACATAGTTTGATGACGTCAATTTAAACATGAATGAAAAATGTCCCTTCATTGCTAAAAAATCCATGCGCAAACTTTGATGACGTCATAAAAATAATCTCAGCGCATCCTTTTTTTTCTAACTTTGTGACGAAAAACTATAAAAAGTTGTACTGGCAAAGACAATGTGAATCAAAAGTTGTGTTTTATTCGCGTTTTTTGACCAAACTGACCACTGCGGTCATTTTAATTTTTTTAAAACCTTGACAGTGTTCACCGCCGTAACGCAAAGAATATTTGTAGCAAATTTCACGTTTTTATGTCCAGTATTTAAAAAGATTATGCGGTATGTACATACCCAGCCAGCCACATACATACATACATACATACATATTCCTTTTGAGATTTATATATATATATGATAAGCAGAACTTTTTGTGTTTGATTATTTTGTGTTTTTTTATAATGTCACCAGAAATAGAGGTAACAGAAGAGGTGGACTCTTTGACCACTGATATGGTTCCTATCTTAGCTGGACTTAAGGTGCCTGATCCAGTTTTTTTCTGTTCCATTGAACCCTCAAGCTTGTTACAACAGAAAACTTTGGATGATGCCCTAACCATTTTACAAAAAGAAGACCCAAGTTTGAAGGTACACAAATGGAAAATGTATCATTCATTATAACTAAAATTTACCCCAAGCTTAATGTTGATAGCTGTTGATCAGCTTTCAATTTAATGTTTTTAACTATAATATTTTCATAAAAACGGATCACACACTGCTAACTGCTATAGTAATAAATAAACTTACACTTTCAAACATTAGTTTTATTCCCTGTTTAACTTTTTTGCGCACAGATATTTAAAATATATTTTACTTATATAATAAATTTCCACAAATGCATTCAATAAATAGGTGAAGAGGCTAAGCAACTGACTGAAGGCAAACCATTCAAATCTTGGTATTGGGGACATATTCTCAATTCTTCAACTGGAATTCATAGCTACATATTCTTAGTAATCTTAGTCTTAGGTCTGCAGCTGACATTCATTAGCTACATATTCTTAGGTCTGCAGCTGGCATTGATTAACTACATATTCTCTGCAGTTGGCATTCATTAGCTACATATTCTTAGGTTTGCAGCTGGCATTCATTAGCTACATATTCTCTGCTCTGCAGCTGACATTCATTAGCTACATATTCTTAGGTTTGCAGCTGGCATTCATTAGCTACATATTCTTAGTCTTAAGGTTTACAGCTGGCATTCATTAGCTACATATTCTTAAGTTTACAGCTGGCATTTATTAGCTACATATTCTTAGGTTTGCAGCTAGCATTTATTAGCTACATATTCTTAAGTTTACAGCTGGCATTTATTAGCTACATATTCTTAGGTTTACAGCTAGCATTTATTAGCTACATATTCTTAGGTTTGCACTTTTGCAGCTAGCATTTATTAGCTACATATTCTTAGGCTTGCAGCTGACATTCATTAACTACATATTCTTAGGTTTGTAGCTGGCATTCATTAGCTATATATGCATAATTTTTTTAAATTCAGTATTGAAACAATTGTAATCACCAAGTTGTCTTTTTAATTTCATTTCAACTTCAACATACAATCCATATTATTCATAATTGTGCTCAATTTTACATTTTTAAAGAATTTCATGATTCATCTTTTTAAGAGTGTATTTTTATAACACTTACAAACATTTAAATTGCATGTCTTTATCTTAGTAAAGGCTACATAATATTTCTGAGTAAAAACCTGTTTGATTAAATATTATGATGTGATCAAATAATACAATTGTGTACCCAGTTTAGTAGTTTATAGTCACACTTTTTTAAATTTAAAAATCTTTTTTTAATTATTGGAAAATAAAATTCAATGTCTTTGTGCTCGAGTTAATACAAGAGAAGAATGGTATGATAACTTGTTCATCTATTTTAGAGGATTAATGTTACTTTCCACTGACAAATAATATTCTCTGGGTTATGGAGAGAAAAAAAGAATTTCATGAGCTTTTTACTTCAGTGTAAAACAAAATAATAATGTTTTGCTAGTTTACATTTCTTTTGCCTTAAAAATATTTCTTTTAAGAAATTTTATTTATCTTACTTGTTTGGTTAAAAAGTTTTATGTATAAGCTTCTGAAAAATTAAAAAAAGTTTTACATTTTAAAGTTTTACAATGAAAATTAAAAATACTTTCTTTTATATTGTGCTTCTTGACAGGTAGAAGTGAATTTAGATACAGGCCAGACTATATTGTCTGGCATGGGAGAGCTACATCTTGATATTATCAGATCACGTTTGGAGAAAGAATATGGTTTAGATGTTGATTTGGGTCCATTACAGATTGCCTACAGGGAAACTATATTAACTGATATAGGTTTGTACTATGGTTTCTAATTGTCTTACCTAATTGTCTAATCTTGTATTTTCAAATTGATTCTTAAATAATGATTTTTTTTTTAAATATCTATACCAGTACTAAAAGTAAAAATGGTTTATATTTAACTGCAGAGATTACTGAAGTTTTAAACAAAGAACTATCAGGTCGTCAACAGTTTGTGCATATGAAGTTATCACTACAGCCTGACCTCAATGATCGTGAATTTAAACATGTTTGTTTAATGAGATCTGCTGAACATCCTTTAGTGATAAAACATAAAATTCTGAAAGCCATTGATGCTGGAATCAAGTCCGGACTTTCCCATGGTAAAATTTTTCAATTAGTTTCTTTTTTTTTTTTCATACAGTTAAATAATTCTTGTCTTTTATAAGTGATGCACTTAAAATGATTGAATTTCTTCTGATTGATTGAACCAACTATTTGTGTACCGGTAGATAATTAAAACCATTGTCTGTCTGCTATTTACCTACTAGGCAGCTTGCTTAACTTTCCTGTGATTCACACCAGTGTCCATCTTCATGAATTTAACACTCACTACCACACCACACTTCCCATGATTACTGCCTGTGCAGCTGCTGCAGTTCAAAAAGGATTAAAGCAGGCTGAGTCTGTCTTGCTTGAACCAATGATGGCCATGCAGGTATGTCAAAACATATCTTTGACAGTTATATACTAAACAATAGTGTTAATAGTCTCATAGAATTAAAACATTTCTTTTTAATATTTTAAAGCTAAATAATCATTTCTAATATAATTAGAAACAAAATACTGCTTGTGTCCTTATTTATTTTTATTTTTTTCTTCTAACTCATGAAAAAGCTAGTACCATAAAATCTTGAGTATAAGCCATACTTGTATAAAAGCAGCAGATATACTTTGGAAGGTGAAAAACAAGTGGAATTTGAGTTCATGTGTATAAGCCGCACTAAAACAAACTCTTTTTTGTGTAGGCTACCTGTATAATTTCTTGATCCGTATTTTTTATGTTAGTGAATGTTTATTTATTTGTCGTATGGAAGATAAAAAAACGGCTGTATAAAATTTATTATTATATGTCCTTTTAAAGCCTTAAAGCCCAGGATCCAAATAAGAAAGACAGCTGACTTTACAATATTTTAAAATTAAGATATAAATGCAGTTAGTCTCAATACTACAAAATAAATCATTGTAGCTTTAGACTACCCGAAATATAGAAACACACAATATTGATAAGGTTAATTCTTTTATTACAAAACAAGTCATAAAACGTACAAATATAAGTGAATAATATGATGTGTTTTCGTATTTTATATTTTTTTTTACAAAAAAAAACAACATACTATCATTTTCACCCGTAAATACTTAGGTCTAGACGTAAAATACTAACACTAACAGACAGAATGGCGACTTTGTCTGACTTAACCGGGTCACTAATAAGAAACGTTTGGGATATGCTGATCTAAATTATTTTGATATAAAGTGTCTGAAATAACTGTTTTTTTTTTTTTGTTGAATTTAATTATTAAAATTTAAAATAAACACATTGATAAAAATAGATTTATTGTAACATTCGATAACATTTCAAGACGTTTTACATTATGTGCAAGTGTAGTTCTAGTCTTACAATAGTGCTTAAGGTAGTTCACATGTCAATTTCAGTTGATATCCGAAACTAGGAAAAAAAAACTATTTTATTTACACTTGTTTAAGCCATACCCCTTTCTTACAACAAAAATTTGGTCAAAATGTCTGGCTTATACTCGAGAATTTACAGTATATTGAATATACAATGAAATATCTCTAAAACTATTTTATTTACACTTGTTTAAGCCATACCCCTTTCTTACAACAAAAATTTGGTCAAAATGTCTGGCTTATACTCGAGAATTTACAGTATATTGAATATACAATGAAATATCTCATTATTTGTTTGCTTTTCCCTTCCAGATCAGTACTGATGAAGAAAAGTTTGATGGTGTAATGTCAGATTTAGCCAGAAGACGAAGCCATGTCCTTAATGTTGAAACTCGACAAGACTGTAAAATAATTCACACCCTAACTCCTCTACAGGAACTGTTGGGCTATTCGACCACTTTAAGGACTATAACTTCTGGCACTGCTACATGTTCTATTGAATTGTCACATTATGAAAAGATGTCACAAGAAGATGCCAACAGAGTGATAGAACATTTGTCAGGATTTCATTCAACACCTTTATTCAAACAGTAATACCAAGTCATTAAAAGAAAACATTTGTAAAAAAAAAAGGGCAAAACAACACCAAAAGTTTGTTCAAGTTCAAGATAATTTTTAAAATACTTGCCAGAAATACAACTGTTCCACTAAAAAAAAGATTTTTTAATGAAAATGTGTCCATTTTTATTCATTGATTTTTGTCTGACAAATTAATTATTATTTTTGAGACATCATAAATAAAATTGAATAAATAAATTTTGCTGCCATTCCCTTGCAAAGTTTTCTTTGAGAACTAAATATAAATGGGTTAATGTTATATCTTTGTTGTCCATAGTTTTTTTTTCCTTGTACCAGTAATATAGTAATAGACAGGCCTGCATTTTTAAAGAAAAATTTAAGATAAAGTACAATATAAGTACTCCATTGCAAAAAATGATTCTGAGAAACTTTTTAAGTTGCAGGGTGTGTCAAATATATTTTGACGGTTGAGCTAAAAAAAAAATAGCATAGATATAACAACATATTCTTGAAGATAGTGGGAATAACTTTTTTTTCCATACCTTTTGCAAATGGACTACCGATACTCAAATAAAACAAAAATGTAGACCTGAATATTAAATACAATAATACAATAGACCTTTGATTAGAGCATCCACATTCTAGTCTCACTGGGAACCAGAAACTTAAAGACAATGTTACATAATGCCACTTAGTTCAAAGAAGATTAAATTTAAAAATTGGTAATAGTATTAGTAATGGGTGTATAGAATTATGTCAAAAGAAATGTAGAAAGAATTTATGAGAACAGGTTGAACAACAAGGTTACACATAGAAGTTGGTTTATCCTTACATTTAACACATTTGGAGGTTTTTAGTGAAACATGGACACTTACAGCAGATCTCCAGAAAAGAATCAGAGCCCTGGAAATGAGATGCCAACGTAAAATTTTAAACATCTACAAAGATCGAGCTACAAATGAGACCATCCGTGAGCGAATCACCAACGTCATCGGCCCTCACAAGGATCTACTCAGCGTCATTAAATCCATAAAACTTAGATGGTACGGGCATGTGGCAAGATCCAAAGGCCTGGCGAAAACCATCCTGCAGGGCACAGTGCGGGTGGAAGAAAGAGAGGCAGGCAGATTAAACGATGGGATGATGACATCAAGGAGTGGACCGGCTTGTCTCTTGCAGACTCCCAGGGGGTGGCGCAGGACCGAGACAAATGGCGTAAAATCATCCAACTGTCAAAAAATGGTGCCCCAATTACCCTCACTTGGGTTATTGGATAGAAGAAGAAGGTTTTTAGGCAGGTCATTTGAATAATTTATTACATTTGTTGAGGACTAAGCAGAATCAATCAATACCAAGTTTGGCAAGTATACATTCACACAGAAAAATGTTTTATAGCTCTAAATTGTCTTAAATGTAAAAGAAAAATGCTTACTTAATATATATATATATAGGCTATCCTTACAATATTATTGTAAAATAATATCATAGTCATCTGAGTAAACTAAGTTAACATTTTCTTTTTAATGTCTGGTCAGTCACATACCTGAAAGTATTAGACATTGAATATTTTGTAATGATTACATAAAAAAGAAACAATTTAGAAAACATTGTAATTGTAACCGTTTAACTGCCACATGTTTTGAATATAAATATTTATAAGCAGTAAACTTTATATTTACATAACAGTTTTTTTGTTTGTTTTTATCAATGAATGGATTTGTGTAAGAAATTCAAATGTACTGTTCTAGAAATATTCTAATTTAGAATCATCTTTTTTTTATACTGAAACTTTGTTACCGTACTAATATTTGGTCAATACAGTAAACATAAATGATTCTATACTCAATTGTTTGAATTCTTTTCTTATTAGTTATCACTCTGTTATTTCTTTGTTTCACAATATTCACATTTGTTCTTCATCATTCACTTCATTTAATTTCTCTCCTTCTTCTTGAGCAGCATTCAACAATAAATCCACTTCTTCTAAAGGTATTCTGACTCTGATTTCCTCTTCAATCATAAGATCCATAATCTCTTGCAGTTCATTATCTCCAAATAAAGAAACTCCATCCATATAGATGCACTGAAAAAACAATACGCAAGTTATATCAGTTATCAGTAAAGAAATCTACCAATCATAATTTCTATAAGTAAGTTGTATATTCATAATAATATTAATAGGAACAATTAATTACCTTTGCCCATGGACAATTTTGCAAAGCTCTATAAAATAGTCCTTTGGCTCTGTTGCTATGTCCATATTTGGCCTGTTTAGAAAAATATTTTTTGTCAATTTTGGCACCAACAAAATATTTACTTATGTTTTGGCTAAGCAGCCTATGTTATCTTTAATGTATTAGTATTATAACAGCATTAAATTAAAAGTAAGTTAAAATCTTTATGAGATGAGAGCACACACCTCAAACATTATATAAAGTCTCCATAGCAGTGGACAGTGGATAAGATTTGGTATTTGAACACACTTTTCAAATATTGCTCTAAGTCTGTTGACACTTCCACTGTCTGGAATATCTGAAATAAGATGCAGTGATTATATTTTATTGGATTAAAATCTATGGGCTACTTAAACTGTATACAAGGAAGAAAATCTGTAATAATAAGTTTAAAAAAATTATTATTATATAAAGCTGATCTTAGTACTCTTGCTTTTGTTACATTTATTGATCTTTTAAAGTGTTATAGTTATGAAAAAAAATATTTCTTTATCCCCCCCCCCCCCCCCAGGAGCTAAAAAGTTTTGTATTTCCTATCCAGAGATTAAAAATACTATATTTGCTAGACAATGTATAAATCTCAACTCACTTGTCTGCAATTGATCTGTTACAAACAAAGATTTCATCACAGCTTGGTGTCGCATCAGTTCTGACATGACATAAAATAATGCTGTTATAAGACTGGTTGAGGACCTCAGGTTTCTCTCATAAAATTTTCTAAGTCTCCCAGCAATGTGAGCGCCAGATTCCAGTTGCAGGAACACAGCATGAAAGAAAGGGCATTGTGGGTAATCTAAAAGGGCTTGATCTAAGACTTGCCTCATTACACTTATAGGAATGACCAACACTCCCTTTACATTAGTGATGAAAGAAATTTGTCTAGTGTATAAATGTTGAACTAAATTCCCTTTCACACATTTTTCTTTCATTTGTTTAATTGCCTGCAAGAAAGTTTCATTGGCTGCTTTAAAATCAGATGCGCTGAATTCAAACAAAGCAAAACATTCAGTTAGAGTAACAAACAGGTCGCTATCAACAGTATAAATATCTGTATTTATTTGGTCACCTAGTCCTCGCAGTAGTGTTTCAAAACGTCTACGTATCTTCAGCACATATGCTGGTGTAAGAGAAGTATGTTGGCCAGATTTAAATGGTTTATTCTCAACAAGGGCACCCAAACAGGCAATTACCTGATGCTTGTCATCCTTACTAGGTGGTGAATTTTTGGTGGTCATAGAAATATGCTCTAAAGGTTCTAAATTTAAAATAATTTCACAGTAAGTCTTACACAATAAACTCAAACCAAGGGCTTTCTCCACTTCTGAAAAAGCTGTTGATCCTGTAAAAATTCCCATGGCAATATCTATCATAGATACTGTTTCATTAATGTTGTCTGAACATGCCCACAGAAGTCTAACATAGGAATTCCAGATGACAAGATTACTTCGATTATGATAGTCTTTAAGCAAGTTCTTACCAAACTTCTTGATTTCTTTGATCTCAGATTTACTCATCTCTGTGACTTTAGTCACTCCTGATTTTAAGACTTCTAAGTCTAAGCGTAACAATGTAAAGATATTTCTATTAGTTGTGCTGAAGTAGAACTCAGACTGTAACAAAATGTCTCTCAAAAACTTGACAATACAATGAGATGGCATCCACCTAGAATCAACATTGACATCAGACTTGAATCTGGCTAGAGCAGAATATTGTGATAAACCAGTTATACTGAATTGATCAAATTTGGTTCTGTTAAAGTTGATGTCAACATTTGATAAGATCTTGTCCAAATTATCACAGGATAATCCAAGGAATTTTAGAAACAAACAAATCATTCTAAGACAAGATTCAGATTTGGTCATTCTGAATAAAGCAGGCTTGATATCATCAAATAATACTATACAATCTGAATCTTCACAGTTTTCCTCAGTTTCACCCTGTGCTGGATCTGGTTTCCAAGGCAACAAATGTGCTTCCTGGCGAATCTTTTCCATTTTGAGCCAAGTTAGGGAGCGAGGCAGCTTTTCAAGAAGTATTTTATCTTCAAGCTCATCAGTGTCAACTGCATATAAATTAAAAAAATTAAAAACATTGTTAAAGTTGGAAAAATCACATAGTCAATCTAGATTAGGGATATTAAACAAAAAACGGAATTCTGGGAATTCGGTTTTGTTGGCAATTTAGGGGGAAATAATTCAAATATGATGTCCCAGGAGTTTTTTTTGTTCTCGAAGAAATATTTAAAAACTGTTAGATTCACACAAAATAATTCCTTAACATTAAATACCTTGCAAACACTAGATGTCTAATTTGTCATAGGCAACCCATAGTCTAGGCCTATTGTGTTTTTTCAAATCATGAATATTGCTTGCGATACTCAGACCTCAACAAAAGCAGATGTTAAGTTACATTAACGTGAGTCGGTGGCACAATTCTTTTGAGCCATGTGACATGTCCTTGAGACGCAAAAACTTGGTAGACGCTGAACATACTGAACAAACTGACCGATAGACTTGCTGTAGCGCTTTTTTTTTAGTGAGTGTGTGTGACTCCAATTACATGTAATAGAGCTAGCTAAACTGAAAAGGCGCATTTTTGTTATGGCTCGGTCTGTCACTTCCACCTACAGGGTGCCATCTCATAGGGTGTACATACACACTGTCACTTCCACCTATAGGGTGCCATCTCATAGGGTCTACAATAGTCTACATACACAACAACTAAAGAGACAAATTTTAAACTGAAAACCGGTTTAAAATCAGATTTCTAGAACCGAAAATCAGTTTTGAAAAAAAAAGATATTAACATCCTTAATCTAGATGTGACCATTAAATACAAACATACAAGTTAAAACAAGGCAAATAAAAATACACATGTTCTACTCTTGTAATAAAATATTTGTTCTTATAGGGTGATCAGAACTAATTATAGAAGCTTTGGTTAAGTTAGGTCAATTCATAATTATAATTATAGAAGCTTTGGTTAAGTTAGGTCAATTCATAATTATAATTATAGAAGCTTTGGTTAAGTTAGGTCAATTCATAATTATAATTATAGAAGCTTTGGTTAAGTTAGGTCAATTCATAATTATAATTATAGAAGCTTTGGTTAAGTTAGGTCAATTCATAATTATAATTATAGAAGCTTTGGTTAAGTTAGGTCAATTCATAATTATAATTATAGAAGCTTTGGTTAAGTTAGGTCAATTCATAAGTGCTTCTTGGAATTATGTTTGGTTCAGATAAAATTGTTCTCCATTATTTTTGAGACAAAATGTACTGCTCATACAGTTTGTTCTTTTGTCTTGATTGAAACTGTATTTAGGTTATAATTATGATGACAACAGAATTTTAAAGACTATGTTCATACTCTTGGCCATTGTATATGCAACATTATTACTGTCCACAATTAATACCCACCAAGACAACAGAACATTTGGTTACTAAGTATTTTCTTTTATAGAAAACCTGTCATTATTTTAGTTTATTTTTTTGAATTTATTAGAGAATAAGTAAAAACTTGACAAATCAATTCTCCAACAGTGAATGAATGGAATGATACATTACATCTGTCAAAAATATACACAAATCAATTCTCCAACACTGAATGAATGAAATGATACATTACCTCTGTCAGGAATATACACAAATCAATTCTCCAACAGTGAATGAATGGAATGATACATTACCTCTGTCAGGAATATACACAAATAAATTCTCCAACAGTGAATGAATGGAATGATACATTACCTCTATCAGGAATATACACAAATCAATTCTCCAACACTGAATGAATGAAATGATACATTACCTCTGTCAGGAATATACACAAATCAATTCTCCAACAGTGAATGAATGGAATGATACATTACCTCTATCAGGAATATACACAAATCAATTCTCCAACACTGAATGAATGGAATGATAGATTACCTCTATCAGGAATATACACAAATCAATTCTCCAACAGTGAATGAATGGAATGATAGATTACCTCTATCAGGAATATACACAAATCAATTATCCAACAGTGAATGAATGGAATGATACATTACCTCTATCAGGAATATACACAAATCAATTCTCCAACACTGAATGAATGAAATGATACATTACCTCTGTCAGGAATATACACAAATCAATTCTCCAACAGTGAATGAATGGAATGATACATTACCTCTGTCAGGAATATACACAAATCAATTCTCCAACACTGAATGAATGGAATGATAGATTACCTCTATCAGGAATATACACAAATCAATTCTCCAACACTGAATGAATGAAATGATACATTACCTCTGTCAGGAATATACACAAATCAATTCTCCAACACTGAATGAATGGAATGATACATTACCTCTATCAGGAATATACACAAATCAATTCTCCAACACTGAATGAATGGAATGATAGATTACCTCTATCAGGAATATACACAAATCAATTCTCCAACAGTAAATGAATGGAATGATACATTACCTCTATCAGGAATATACACAAATCAATTCTCCAACAGTGAATGAATGGAATGATACATTACCTCTATCAGGAATATACACAAATCAATTCTCCAACAGTGAATGAATGGAATGATAGATTACCTCTATCAGGAATATACACAAATCAATTATCCAACAGTGAATGAATGGAATGATACATTACCTCTGTCAGGAATATACACATTGTTTCCTTTCTGTTTCTTTTCCAACCAATGAGCCCAACCTTTAGCATTAGGTTCCCCAAATCTTGGTTCCCCACTCTCCCAGAATGTTTTGAAAGCTCCTACTCTTTGACTGAAGGAAGAGAGGTTCAGTGATGTTGGACTAAATAAATTAAATTCTATCATCCCCTGGAAGCTGCTGATTGCTCGTTCAGTATACCCAATGTGGTGCAAGAAGTCACAATATTGAAAGAAAAGACCTGTTCAGAATTTGAAAAAGATTTCTATAATAAAAATTAGTTTTATAGTTATTAATTTTTAGAATTTGAAGTAATAAAAGTAAAGTACCCGTCAAACCAAATTTATCCATAAAGCTGGTGAGGATGAATTCACCAGTTCCTGTGACCATGGCATTCTAGGGGATTGTGTGACCAGCACAATGCCCAGCTGCCTTTACTTTACCCCAACTAATGTCAGGTACCCATCAGCTGGGTAGACTAGACTCAGGGACACCCGCCAGTCTTCACTAGGACTCAAACCCAGAACCTATGGTAACCGAATGCGCTTCCGCTAATGAAAATATTCTAATCTCTTGTCAATCATGAAAATGAAAACAAAAAACTTGAATTTGACACTATACTATAGAGTAAGATGATGCCATTGATAAATTCATTATTGAATTTGACACTATACTATAGAGTAAGATGATGCCATTGATAAATTCATTATTGAATTTGACACTATACTATAGAGTAAGATGATGCCATTGATAAATTCATTATTGAATTTGACACTATACTATAGAGTAAGATGATGCCATTGATAAATTCATTATTGAATTTGACACTATACTATAGAGTAAGATGATGCCATTGATAAATTCATTATTGAATTTGACACTATACTATAGAGTAAGATGATGCCATTGATAAATTCATTATTGAATTTGACACTATACTATAGAGTAAGATGATGCCATTGATAAATTCATTATTGAATTTGACACTATACTATAGAGTAAGATGATGCCATTGATAAATTCATTATTGAATTTGACACTATACTATAGAGTAAGATGATGCCATTGATAAATTCATTATTGAATTTGACACTATACTATAGAGTAAGATGATGCCATTGATAAATTCATTATTGAATTTGACACTATACTATAGAGTAAGATGATGCCATTGATAAATTCATTATTGAATTTGACACTATACTATAGAGTAAGATGATGCCATTGATAAATTCATTATTGAATTTGACACTATACTATAGAGTAAGATGATGCCATTGATAAATTCATTATTGAATTTGACACTATACTATAGAGTAAGATGATGCCATTGATAAATTCATTATTGAATTTGACACTATACTATAGAGTAAGATGATGCCATTGATAAATTCATTATTGAATTTGACACTATACTATAGAGTAAGATGATGCCATTGATAAATTCATTATTGAATTTGACACTATACTATAGAGTAAGATGATGCCATTGATAAATTCATTATTGAATTTGACACTATACTATAGAGTAAGATGATGCCATTGATAAATTCATTATTGAATTTGACACTATACTATAGAGTAAGATGATGCCATTGATAAATTCATTATTGAATTTGACACTATACTATAGAGTAAGATGATGCCATTGATAAATTCATTATTGAATTTGACACTATACTATAGAGTAAGATGATGCCATTGATAAATTCATTATTGAATTTGACACTATACTATAGAGTAAGATGATGCCATTGATAAATTCATTATTGAATTTGACACTATACTATAGAGTAAGATGATGCCATTGATAAATTCATTATTGAATTTGACACTATACTATAGAGTAAGATGATGCCATTGATAAATTCATTATTGAATTTGACACTATACTATAGAGTAAGATGATGCCATTGATAAATTCATTATTGAATTTGACACTATACTATAGAGTAAGATGATGCCATTGATAAATTCATTATTGAATTTGACACTATACTATAGAGTAAGATGATGCCATTGATAAATTCATTATTGAATTTGACACTATACTATAGAGTAAGATGATGCCATTGATAAATTCATTATTGAATTTGACACTATACTATAGAGTAAGATGATGCCATTGATAAATTCATTATTGAATTTGACACTATACTATAGAGTAAGATGATGCCATTGATAAATTCATTATTGAATTTGACACTATACTATAGAGTAAGATGATGCCATTGATAAATTCATTATTGAATTTGACACTATACTATAGAGTAAGATGATGCCATTGATAAATTCATTATTGAATTTGACACTATACTATAGAGTAAGATGATGCCATTGATAAATTCATTATTGAATTTGACACTATACTATAGAGTAAGATGATGCCATTGATAAATTCATTATTGAATTTGACACTATACTATAGAGTAAGATGATGCCATTGATAAATTCATTATTGAATTTGACACTATACTATAGAGTAAGATGATGCCATTGATAAATTCATTATTGAATTTGACACTATACTATAGAGTAAGATGATGCCATTGATAAATTCATTATTGAATTTGACACTATACTATAGAGTAAGATGATGCCATTGATAAATTCATTATTGAATTTGACACTATACTATAGAGTAAGATGATGCCATTGATAAATTCATTATTGAATTTGACACTATACTATAGAGTAAGATGATGCCATTGATAAATTCATTATTGAATTTGACACTATACTATAGAGTAAGATGATGCCATTGATAAATTCATTATTGAATTTGACACTATACTATAGAGTAAGATGATGCCATTGATAAATTCATTATTGAATTTGACACTATACTATAGAGTAAGATGATGCCATTGATAAATTCATTATTGAATTTGACACTATACTATAGAGTAAGATGATGCCATTGATAAATTCATTATTGAATTTGACACTATACTATAGAGTAAGATGATGCCATTGATAAATTCATTATTGAATTTGACACTATACTATAGAGTAAGATGATGCCATTGATAAATTCATTATTGAATTTGACACTATACTATAGAGTAAGATGATGCCATTGATAAATTCATTATTGAATTTGACACTATACTATAGAGTAAGATGATGCCATTGATAAATTCATTATTGAATTTGACACTATACTATAGAGTAAGATGATGCCATTGATAAATTCATTATTGAATTTGACACTATACTATAGAGTAAGATGATGCCATTGATAAATTCATTATTGAATTTGACACTATACTATAGAGTAAGATGATGCCATTGATAAATTCATTATTGAATTTGACACTATACTATAGAGTAAGATGATGCCATTGATAAATTCATTATTGAATTTGACACTATACTATAGAGTAAGATGATGCCATTGATAAATTCATTATTGAATTTGACACTATACTATAGAGTAAGATGATGCCATTGATAAATTCATTATTGAATTTGACACTATACTATAGAGTAAGATGATGCCATTGATAAATTCATTATTGAATTTGACACTATACTATAGAGTAAGATGATGCCATTGATAAATTCATTATTGAATTTGACACTATACTATAGAGTAAGATGATGCCATTGATAAATTCATTATTGAATTTGACACTATACTATAGAGTAAGATGATGCCATTGATAAATTCATTATTGAATTTGACACTATACTATAGAGTAAGATGATGCCATTGATAAATTCATTATTGAATTTGACACTATACTATAGAGTAAGATGATGCCATTGATAAATTCATTATTGAATTTGACACTATACTATAGAGTAAGATGATGCCATTGATAAATTCATTATTGAATTTGACACTATACTATAGAGTAAGATGATGCCATTGATAAATTCATTATTGAATTTGACACTATACTATAGAGTAAGATGATGCCATTGATAAATTCATTATTGAATTTGACACTATACTATAGAGTAAGATGATGCCATTGATAAATTCATTATTGAATTTGACACTATACTATAGAGTAAGATGATGCCATTGATAAATTCATTATTGAATTTGACACTATACTATAGAGTAAGATGATGCCATTGATAAATTCATTATTGAATTTGACACTATACTATAGAGTAAGATGATGCCATTGATAAATTCATTATTGAATTTGACACTATACTATAGAGTAAGATGATGCCATTGATAAATTCATTATTGAATTTGACACTATACTATAGAGTAAGATGATGCCATTGATAAATTCATTATTGAATTTGACACTATACTATAGAGTAAGATGATGCCATTGATAAATTCATTATTGAATTTGACACTATACTATAGAGTAAGATGATGCCATTGATAAATTCATTATTGAATTTGACACTATACTATAGAGTAAGATGATGCCATTGATAAATTCATTATTGAATTTGACACTATACTATAGAGTAAGATGATGCCATTGATAAATTCATTATTGAATTTGACACTATACTATAGAGTAAGATGATGCCATTGATAAATTCATTATTGAATTTGACACTATACTATAGAGTAAGATGATGCCATTGATAAATTCATTATTGAATTTGACACTATACTATAGAGTAAGATGATGCCATTGATAAATTCATTATTGAATTTGACACTATACTATAGAGTAAGATGATGCCATTGATAAATTCATTATTGAATTTGACACTATACTATAGAGTAAGATGATGCCATTGATAAATTCATTATTGAATTTGACACTATACTATAGAGTAAGATGATGCCATTGATAAATTCATTATTGAATTTGACACTATACTATAGAGTAAGATGAAGCCATTGATAAATTCATTATTGAATTTGACACTATACTATAGAGTAAGATGATGCCATTGATAAATTCATTATTGAATTTGACACTATACTATAGAGTAAGATGATGCCATTGATAAATTCATTATTGAATTTGACACTATACTATAGAGTAAGATGATGCCATTGATAAATTCATTATTGAATTTGACACTATACTATAGAGTAAGATGATGCCATTGATAAATTCATTATTGAATTTGACACTATACTATAGAGTAAGATGATGCCATTGATAAATTCATTATTGAATTTGACACTATACTATAGAGTAAGATGATGCCATTGATAAATTCATTATTGAATTTGACACTATACTATAGAGTAAGATGATGCCATTGATAAATTCATTATTGAATTTGACACTATACTATAGAGTAAGATGATGCCATTGATAAATTCATTATTGAATTTGACACTATACTATAGAGTAAGATGATGCCATTGATAAATTCATTATTGAATTTGACACTATACTATAGAGTAAGATGATGCCATTGATAAATTCATTATTGAATTTGACACTATACTATAGAGTAAGATGATGCCATTGATAAATTCATTATTGAATTTGACACTATACTATAGAGTAAGATGATGCCATTGATAAATTCATTATTGAATTTGACACTATACTATAGAGTAAGATGATGCCATTGATAAATTCATTATTGAATTTGACACTATACTATAGAGTAAGATGATGCCATTGATAAATTCATTATTGAATTTGACACTATACTATAGAGTAAGATGATGCCATTGATAAATTCATTATTGAATTTGACACTATACTATAGAGTAAGATGATGCCATTGATAAATTCATTATTGAATTTGACACTATACTATAGAGTAAGATGATGCCATTGATAAATTCATTATTGAATTTGACACTATACTATAGAGTAAGATGATGCCATTGATAAATTCATTATTGAATTTGTTTTTTTATTATTTATTACATACAATTTAAATATAAAATAATTTAATCTTGTTTTAGCAAGATGTATTTTGTGACATGACTTATAAATAAGTTTTTTCTAGATAGAAGATTATTATTACGTCCTAGGCCCAAAACTCCTGTAGGGTGGCAGAAATTGGTTGGCGGCAGGGCTAGAACCCGAGCTGTTTTGTTGACAGTCTGGTGTACTAGCCCCTGGACCATGATTGAAATGAATATAGCGTTTCATTTTACTAGCCCCTGGACCATGATTGAAATGAATATAGCATTTCATTTTACTAGCCCCTGGACCATGATTGAAATGAATATAGCATTTCATTTTACTAGCCCCTGGACCATGATTGAAATGAATATAGCATTTCATTTTACTAGCCCCTGGACCATGATTGAAATGAATATAGCATTTCATTTTACTAGCCCCTGGACCATGATTGAAATGAATATAGCATTTCATTTTACTAGCCCCTGGACCATGATTGAAATGAATATAGCATTTCATTTTACTAGCCCCTGGACCATGATTGAAATGAATATAGCATTTCATTTTACTAGCCCCTGGACCATGATTGAAATGAATATAGCATTTCATTTTACTAGCCCCTGGACCATGATTGAAATGAATATAGCATTTCATTTTACTAGCCCCTGGACCATGATTGAAATGAATATAGCATTTCATTTTACTAGCCCCTGGACCATGATTGAAATGAATATAGCATTTCATTTTACTAGCCCCTGGACCATGATTGAAATGAATATAGCATTTCATTTTACTTAAAGTAAACATTATAAATAGTGAAATATTATTTTTAGTTTTCTATTATAATAAGCTAATGGATTGATTTAGTAAATATGGCCAACCTAAAAGTTTATCCTCCATATTGTCAGGTTTGTTTACAACCTTGACTTGTCCTTCGAGAATGGGTACAACAGTCTGGAAACATTTGTGATAAAGTTTGAGAATTTTCCCAAAAGAAAATTTGACAAGTCTGGACTGCTGATTTGACAAATATTGCTGCCACAAATCGACATCTGCTGCATGGCTGAAGAGTAGATCTTGCCAGGCTTTTTCACACTATATAAAAAACAAAAGAAAATATAAGCTATTATTTTTATATGACTGATTGTATTCTTTAATATAAAATAGTATAGTATAAGTATAACACAAATATATCGATGCAGCTGTAGGCACATTTAGTGCAATGCTAATGTGCAGCTATAACACAGGATTTAATATACAGTGTACCCTGAGTTAATTGATTTTAGATCTTTTTAATTCTCAAAAGCATGCAATTAAAATTTTGTAGATGTTTTATGTTCTCCATGTGGAAAAGACTGCATAAAATTTCAGACAGTAGAACAAACAAACAGCTCAGCCCAAAAATTACATTCATCTTCACAGACTCCCAAGTAAGCACTTCTAACAATAACTAACAATACCTCACCAACATAAAAGAACTCAATGGACTTCCTTATAAGCACATATGACATCAACATAACTTTACAATCCATACCAATACCAGGACCAATATCAGGACATATTGACATATTAATAAGCAATGAAAAAAGCTGACATGGCCTGTCAGCTATAACACAGTAAAAAGTATGCTAAATAATTGTTAAAAAAAAATGGTTAAATAAATGGGCACAAGAAAATACTGAAAGAAAACTGTACATTGAAATGACTATATATGCAATCAAGACCATAAAATGTTCTCTCCCTGCAAAAAACAATACCCAAAAGCCCAGTTAAGAATAGGACTTAGAGCTTAGAGCATTTATTTCACACCTGAACAGAAGGCCAATAAACTCTAGACACCCAGAAATTTGAAATAAAAGCACTAATTTTTAGTAACAAGACCCTCCAAGTCAGTTATGCTTGAAAAAAAACTGGATGAGCATAGGACACAATATCTTCTTTATAGAAGGAGCATCTGAAGTATAAAATAATTCACCTGAACCACAATTTTCTAATGCTATAACAAATATATACCGGTATATATAATATATAGTCATCATCATCATTGGCTCCATAGTCTCGAAAGACGATTAGATTTGCGCTCCTATGATATATATTTATATATATATATATATATATACAGTTATACAGTACATATACTATTAGTGTACTGCCTGCCTATGTGTTTGTAAATAACAATTTGATTCTTTTTTTTTTCAAGTAATTCAGTGTATTGGAGTATTTCAAAAATTGTACATGTTTTAATATTTTTTTTGTGCACATAGCCTAATCATTAATTTAAAGCTGGCTTAAGTCTAGCCTAAGTTATTGATATTTATATAAAACAAAGCAATAAATGTCGCACAATTTTGTAGATACCCTACAATATTTGCTAAAAGCAATGAAATAGCTTATTCATTAGTTTGTTTGCGTATTTTTTATGTGGCTGGTGTTTTTTTTAATTAGCAACTTGTGTTAAAAAACATCCATGTTTTAATTCTTTTTTATTTGAACCTCGGATGTATGGTTGGCCCCTGAACTGCTGTTTGATAGATATTGCGACTCTCGGGCTGAAAAGTTTGGAGACTCCTGGTCTAAACAAACATTGAAGACTAAGCCATGAATCTTTTGAAAATTTTAGCAAAATAGTAAAATTAATTATTGTCTAAAATTCGCAGGCTTAATTTTGTTTTAACACTGATTTATTTTCTTAGCCTGCCTATAATTAACAGTGTTAAACCTTAGTAGGCGTCTTACGCATTAAAAAAATGTATGCCTAAGACTAAGTAAATTAGCTCATTTTACAGAATTTAACTTTAACCCATTCCAAGAAAAATGACTTTTTTTTCAGATACCATCACCAAATTTCTAATTAAAGTTGATTAAATATCAATTAAGATGCCATTTAAATTTATTTCAATAATTTTGTACAATATATATTCTAGTAGTTTACTTGGTTCTTCAGTGAATAATAAAAATAATGGCAATAACAATCCATAATTGAAACCTTATTGGTGAATGCATTTGTTTATTGCATTAATTTTAGCAGGTCAATTTATACATTAAGTTCCATTCCTAGAATAAATAAATGACCTACTTAAGAAAAAGGAAACAATGAAGGAAACAGAAATACATACGGTAGGTTTAAAAAAGAAAGTGGGAAATAGCATATAAGGCCGTTTTGAAGATATTTTTTGTCTGAGACTTTCAATAAGTTGAGGAAGTAATTAAAGATTGACCGTATTTAAACCATAAATAAACATTACCTTACCTTTTCTGATTCCCAAACATCTTGAAGAAGTTCCAATCTGGATAATTTCAACTCTAATGAAGAAGGATTAAACTCTATTGCTTTTTCCAAAATAGACAACTTTTTTTCAATGACTGATTTTGAAGGGCGATAAATGTCATGCAAACGTGGAACATTGCTTGGCATAGTTTTATCTTCCTGGGCTACTATATCCTGGAATTGAACAAAATCTAACCAAAGTTTTACATTGTGAGGTGACTCTCTGGTTTTTTCATTATAACTTCTAACTTTTTCAAAAATTTCACTCATTTCAATATTATCTTCTTGTGGCTTGCTGTAAGCTGTTCCAACACCTTGTATATATTGAGTAGTTACATAGTCCAAACAACTGTAACTGCCAAGAGGTGCCCTTGTCTCTTCTGAATTAGCATCCCTAGGTAAAGGGATGTAATTCTCAGCTTTCAAATGTTCTTCAGGGGAAATAATATTCAAACCTTTTAATAAACTTTTCTTGTAACATTTTTTGTCCCAATACCTCCAACTAAGTTTAGGTTTCTTGGCAGCTTTAGTTTCTTTGTTTCTAATATTTGACCCCCCTAGACAGTTATGACTGAAGCACTTATACTTAGCAAGGTGATTCTTGCTAATAGATTTATACTGCCAAAGGTCAGAATTGGCCTTTCTATCAATGTGAAATGCATGTTGTGGTTCAAGGCCAGGGATGTCCTCTAAGAAAATGGCTCCAGTAGGGACTTTGATAACTGTCTTGTGTCTAAATTGGGGTAAAAGTTAAAGACTAATGAACAATAATTTTACATATATAAACAATTTAATTCATTGTTTGCTACTGATACAATATATAAACAATGCACTGTCAGTATTTCAGTAAATATGCTGGGCATTTTTTAATAGTTAAAATCAGTGCTTTTTTTGTAAAAAAAAATAGGTGCCGGTACTCAGTGATGGATTGCCTAACTTAAAGCAGTTTCGCATTTTATATTTTAATTCTTATTGCGCGCAATTTTTTAAAAAATTCAATTTTAAAAAATTAATAATAAAATAAATTATATATATAAATCTCAAAAGGAATATGTATGTATGTATGTGGGTATGTACATACCGCATAATCTTTTTAAATACTGGACATAAAAACGTGAAATTTGCTACAAATATTCTCTGCGTTACGGCGGTGAACACTGTCAAGGTTTTAAAAAAATTAAAATGACCGCAGTGGTCAGTTTGGTCAAAAAACTCGAAAAAAACACAACTTTTGATTCACATTGTCTTTGCCAGTACAACTTTTTATAGTTTTTCGTCACAAAGTTAGAAAAAAAAGGATGCGCTGAGATTATTTTTATGACGTCATCAATCTTTGCGCATGGATTTTTTAGCAATGAAGGGACATTTTTCATTCATGTTTAAATTGACGTCATCAAACTATGTGCATGGATTTTTATCTCAATGATGGGAACAAATTTTCTTCATGTTTAAATTTCCTACGTGCCGTAAACAACATAAATTCTTTACACTACCAATACTGTAGTTGATTTTCTTAATCTATCACTACTATTAATACTTTACACTGTGAATACATGACTTAAAGCTAATTAATAATTTAAAACTTTACAAACATAGGACAAAGCAAATAGATTTAGCTTTTTTTTTCTGTTTCGGGAAGTAATACCGACGCCTTACTAAGCTTATTTAAACGCAGTGGTCCTGGTTACACTCTATATTTAAGCTTATAATTTAATGTCGTCATCAAATTTTGCGTATTTATGCGTTTAAGAAGGGAACAAAATTTTGTTTTAATTTGCGTCGTAATTTGTAGAATGCAATATTTAAATGGTTTAAGTTACCGGAAAATACTTTATCCCCGCTTAAGACTATTGCTTATAACTCCATGGGTTATTTTATCCAGTTCCGAGAACTGGGCACCTTTAGGCTTATTGCCTTGGTAACGGCCATTGTTTAAATTACCGGGCAATGTTTAAATTACCGGGCAATGTTTATAATACCGGGCAATGTTTAAATTACCGGGCAATGTTTAAATTACCGGGCAATGTTTAATTTGCCGGGCAATGTTCAAATTGCCGGAACTAAATTTTTAAAGTTTTAATTCGTGTCGTATACGTTTTATAAACATTATTTCATAAGGGTTTCATTTGTTATTGTTTTACATGTTGAATAGAAAATTTAATTCTAAGTTTGCTTCCAAAGCAACAATAAATAAATAAATAGCAAATAAACAAAAACAACACAACATAGGTCTGCGACTTAATGTTTGTCGTAAAAAAAATATATCAAACAGTCATTAAAAAAAAAAAAGTACTATCAAATGTTCTTAATCAATGAATAGAACAAAATATATTCATGTTTTAATTTGCGTCGTAATTTATAGCGGGCAATTTTGTAATTGTTATAATGGGTGATGAGTAATGATTTTAACGGGTAATTCATGTTGAAGCGGGCAAATAAAAAATTACTTCACGTTAAAATTCGTGTCGTAGGTCATGCGGGCAATCTCATTATAACTGCCTGAGTAGTTAGAGTGTATGTAAACATAACGTTTAGCAGGTTCGGAGGACCGGGCACATAACGGCTTGTTAATAATAAACGTTAAAATACAAGAAAAGTAATAATTTTTTCCCCACATTGAAAAAGGTGCGGTACGCCGTACTGGTGCGTACCCTCACAAAAAAAGCACTGGTTAAATAAAGCTTTGGGCTAAAAGAAAAAAAGATACCTTATTGAACTACACATGAATTTGTATATTAGTTTGTATAAGAAAACATTACTTAAATACAACTGATTCTTGAGTTAAAAAATTCAAAGATTTGCAGCCTATTACTTTGTCATAATAGATGTCAATTAAGCTTTAAGTTCACTGAACATATTAAAATAACATCTTTCATAATATTTATTACTTCTCAGATGGTTCAGAAATATCTGAAACATATTTAGTCTTCTTGTGTTTCTTTTTCTTGTCTTTGCTTTTGGTCTTTCCTTTCACTGGTATGTCCTCGTCTACTAAACTTGCTGAAAAGTTATTCATAAAAATGTGGTTAAAAAAATTAAGTCCCACCTTAACCAGACTGTCTTAAAAGTAATATTTAGTCAGTATTTTTTTTATTAAATAAATAAATGTCACTTAAACTTAAAGGTTTAATTTATTTCCAACCATGTGCCTTAAAAAACATCTATATTTCAAATATGTTGTAAATCTTTTAATATAAATGAATCATTAATAAAAAATAAATGTAATAAAAAAAAATATGTTGTAATGCCTTTGTTTTTTTTATATCCAAAATATAACAAATTTTCATGATAATACTAATTGCAATAATTTACATGCTGATATTGAAGTTATGTTAATTGTTTATATTTTATTAAACTTACAATCAGAAGTTGAACTTTTTCTTTTCTTAGTTTCGGTCAAACTAATGAAAGGGATAATTATAAATTCAATAAAGAGCAAAAATTGCATTCCAACTAAACATTTGAATTAGAAAGTAATAATAAACAGTTTATTATTAATATTAACCAGTATTTTAATTCAAACACACAAAAAAGTGTATTTTTATTGCAAAGTTTATTTAGGGAATAATTTTGATTTTGACATTTAAGATCAATCACATTATGAATACCTGTTATCATGTCCATACAGTTGTAGATCAGTTTTTTGTACAGCAATTATTGCATTCAGTGTAGATGGTTTAATGTTTAACTTGAGGGTTTCCAGATCATTTTCTTCTAGACATTAGAGGTGTGCAAATTAAATTGCAAAATACAACAATATAAAATGACTTGTCAACAAACCAATTTCAATTAAAAAAGAAAACACAAAACAATTCTCATGACAAATTTCTGGCTTTGCCCCTGGTAGGGACAGGGACATTGATGAAGAAACAGATGCCTTACAAAACGTTACCATATGACTAATGGCTGTATTGATCGGTTGTTAAAAATAAACGACACGCTGCCTTTATTTGATTATGTTTGTGTTATGTATGATTGAAACTATTTTTTAAGGAAAGTTTCCAAATTAGGGTGAACATTTAGTAACTTTTATGTTTAAAAGGTAGAGCCTATGAATTTTTGAGGTAAACCCTGAAAGTCAATGACAACATATAAAATAAATCCCAAACTAGGAGTGCGACTCATCCACCATTGCAACTTATATACAGTATATGAGTATATACAGTATCTATTATTTTTATTTCTTTTCTTTGTCTGGACTTCTAATAGGTCTACTTCTATTAAGACTAGCCCTATCCCTATCCTATTTATAATTAGACTATACTATATTTTATTATAGCTTTTTAATATAAATAGGCCTATAGGCCCTACTTATACCTTAATAGGGCCTACTGTTAAAATATATCTTTACACTTTACATTATACTATACATAATCATAGGGGCTGTCCATAAATTACGTCACACGATTTTCGCTGATTTTTCACCCCCCTCCTCCCCCCTTTGTCAAACATTGTCACAAAAAGTCAGACCCCCCTCAAATATGACATCACAAAATCTGCATCCCCTTCCCTCCTAAAAGATATTTAGCTAATCACAGATTGTATTGACGGACAGTAAAAAATTGTATGGAATCGAACGGTAAGGATTTGATGACCAAGGAAGGATTTCAGACTTTGAGCTGCAAACAGAGACGGAAACTTATGCGACGCTCCATCTGTTGTCTGTTCTGGGATGTTCAGACCTTCGCCTGATTGAACAACTGGTAAAGGAGGTGGAAAAAAATCTCTGTTACTACACTGAAATATGAGCTTCTTGGTTTAGAACAGCACTTTTGTCGGTGCATTTTACAATTTGAGTTAAGTATTGGCTTGTTCATACATGAACGTCAAACCATATTTGATCTTTAGACAACTGTGTTCTCCATCGATTTCTGAGAGTGTTGGGTCAATGAATTCTGCCACTGTTGGAAAATTATCGACTATTAACTGTGACCAAAGTTCAGCTAGAGTGTTGCCTGCAAACTGAAAATTCTTTTTTTCTAAATCAGCATCTATGGTAACACCTCTGTCGTTCAAGTGACTACTATAGTGGCCATGTGGTAGGCCTAATATCAACCCAGTAAGTTCCTTACTGAGTGAAGCCATTTTCCTTTAGACCCTATTAAACGAACTTCTCCCTGTAGCATTGGACTGCAACCTTAATAACTTTTCAGTATCTTGGGTTTTCGTCTGAGCCACCATCAACTGTCACCACTAAAATTGGTTTCAACATGCGATCAATACCACTCTGTGTAATGACATTAAATTTCTTGAGATAATTTCTTGAAATCGAGTCCATGACTGAATGTTGTTGATGAAGATTGTTTTCCAGATCTGATTGCAATGTAAGTCGGTCCTGAATAACCAATAGCTTCTCAGTTTCCTAAACCATTGGACTGAATTTGGATTCCAGCATACACCGCCGGAATTAGCTTGTATACTGCAGCCAAAACCCAGTCATGGTCAGCCAAGCTGACTCTGTATTCGATGTGCATCAGCAAGGACTTTGCTTGTTAGCAGTAGTCAACCCGATTGGCACTCGAGCTTTATCGTCTTGGCTCACAAAGCACACTTCGTTTGACCCTAGCATGGATGCCAACTCTTCCAATACTCTTATTGTGGCCGTACAAAACAAACCGTTTATATGTTTAGCATGTTTAGATCATTCTGTGCTCTAGTAATGAGCTTTACTTGGACTGTTGAGACATGACGCTGGCCTTTAAGAGATGGCCACTTTGGTAAAAGACGAATGTAGAGTCCACTTCTACTGATTGTAAATTCGACCATCTTTAAGTGTTCAGTGAGTTCATCTAATGTTTTTATGCTTCTGTACACATCACTTTGCCTTATTTCGTGTGAATCTGATCCATGCATAGCAATATCCACAATAGTTTCCAGTAACGATGTAAAATCTTCCTCAAGTCTTGGCCTACCAAGCTTGGCTCTGACGTTCAGAGATGCGAATGGTTCTGGATTACTTTCAATCAGAGCATTAAATTTATTTTTAGCATTCAGACGCGTTCGCGATGTCATCATCATTTGAAAATAGCCAAGAAACAATGCGATCATAATTTTAATTTACAATGCTTATTAATAGTAACTAGTTGACCCGTGGACACATTGTGTCCATACAAAACATATAGAAATTAAAAGAATAATAGCGAGATCATCAATAGAGAACAAAATAGTACAGTATAGACCAACTATGCAAATAAAGTAAAACAACAGAGTGGGCAGTAATACATACAAAAAAAGTCGGGAAAACCCAAAGTTGGCTGTTCAACACTCTCAGTGAAAGCAAACTGAAAGGGAAGCTACTCTCTTTTACGTCGAGGAGCTTTCTCCTTTTTTTTTTTAAATTACAGTTTTTATGTGTGCATAAATGTCATGCTTCTATTTATATAAAATCAACAAAGTCAGCAGCATTTATATAAATGATTAACTAAAATTTTATATTCCTGAAAGTTGCGAGTAAATGTCCATTTTTGGTTGTCCCGATCGATCTAACGGCCGCACAAACATATTTATGTATAAGCTTATTCATTTTTATGTGACGTCGGATATCTTAGACCCCCCCCCCCTCCTCGTCACACATCGTGAGACGTAATTTATGGATGGCCCCATAGCCCATAGTCGTTATATAAGTTCAAGTAATCATGTTAATACAATTTTAATATTTACCCGATTGAGATTCTATGTGATAACTTTCTGGTTTATGACATGAACTTTCTTGTGCGGCTGATAAACTCTTTATGGGAAATAATGGTTTTGAAGGAGGTCTAGGATTGAGAGCTTCATCCATTTTTTTTAATGATTATTTACCGGAAGTACAAATATAACTTTCGCTTTCTGTTTTCACTTACTCTTATTTAGTGAAGGGCATAAACCACTGAGCTATATATTATAGGCAACCTATTATATTATAGCTCAGTGGGCCAAACGGTTCACCCACTGATCTATAAAAAGAACAGTGGTTCATCATACTAATCGGTGCTCGATTAGGCGCTCCCTAAAAAGATCCGGATTCGTTTAACGGATCGACAAATCACTTTGTAACACCTTGGATCCCTTAATTGTTGAAACGCCGTTTTTTTGTTTTGTTATTTAAACAAAAAAATTAACAAATATAAATATAAAAAAGATATATTTATTTTCAATTGTCTAGTTGTCTAATTGCTGCAAAGGGCAAACTTCGCCTTATCGCGGAGGCTTAAAGAGCAGCGAAGAAAAGTAAAGAACACAGGCTGCCCCTGACAAACTCCAACTCCAACGGTCCCGCTTTCAAGTGCCAGAGATGCGACAGAGCCTGTCTCTCAAGGATATGTCTCCACAGACACGGTCAATTCTGCAGGGCTGGCCAAATCACAGAAGCACAAATCTAATCGTCTTTCGAGACTATATGGAGCCAGTGATGATAGTTGTCTAATTATAATTAAACGTTTGTTTTCAATTTAAGCTATAATTTCTTTTTTTTTCACCTGATGAGTAAAATTAAAAGGGTAAATGTAAAATACTGTATATCATCGTCGTCGGCATTTTACGTCTCGTGAGACAATCCATTTCCCTTGCTGGCCCTCATGTGGCTATTATAAAGAGGTAAATCCTGGACGTACAGGCACGGTCACACTGGCTGCAGATGAAGGTAGCGGAAGGGACCACATTTTTCTCCACCCTCTTGTTCCTGGCGCGCTCCTCTCCCACAAGCCTGGAACCTTCTTAAAATTCCTGCCCTCCAGGTGGGCCTATCCTGCGCCATGATCTCTCAACTGTTTGGGTCCAAGTGGAGGTGCTTCGTGTCTCTTTGGCAGACATCCGCAAATCAGTTTTGGGCGTCCAGCAGGTCTCTGTCCCGAAGCTAATGTTCCATAAAGGATGTCCTGTGGAAGTCGACCCTATGGCATTCGGCGAACATGACCTAGCCAGCTGAGACGTCTGTTACTGAGAGTGATGCGGATGTCTTGATGTCAAGACATCCGCATTACTGTAGGCCTAATCATATTGGCTAGTTAATTATCCAGGACTGGCCAAATCACAGGCGCGCAAATCTAATCGTCTTCCGAGACTATGGAGCCAATGATGAATGGTTGGCTAATTATAATGCAAAATGGTAGCCTATCATCAACATTACTTACAATTAACAAAGAAGTGACCACTCGCATTCGTCACTAACTCAAGAGAGCTTACGTGAGAGAGGCGGGGGCTGTGGATCCAGGTCTGACCCGGATCAGACCCGGATCCAAAGTGAACTGTGGAAACCTAAATGGAAATGCAGAACGGAAAGAGGCGAGATCTGTGGATTCGGATCTGACCCGGATCAGACCTGGATCCAACGTGAACTATGGAAACCAGCATATTATAATATGGAAATGCAGAACGGGAACGGATCAGTTCTGATCCGGGTCTTTTGGCAGTGATCGGCTTTGTGATCCGTTCCTTTAAAAGACCCGAATCAGTCGGTCAGTTCTTTAGTGAGCGACTGAGCTGAGCTATAGCCTACCGGCCACCGCTGGTATAGAAGTATAGAAATATATTTAGGCCTATTCCAGTTGTGTTTTGCCTGATTTGTTACTATATATCATTATGTTGCACACAGATAGTGTAATTGCCCAAACTGACAACATTTTGCCCATTTCACAATCTGAGCAACTATAGAGATTCTATATTTGTCTTATATTATATATAACAAACTTCAAAAACTAAAACGATTTTTTTAGTTTAACTTTAACTTTGTCTCCCTTTTTTTTTATTAGCATAGACTATGGCATTATAGGCATACATCTATGTTCTATATATTTAAGCCTTTATAATATATAGACCTGGGCCCGAAGTATAAAAATATACATATGCCTCAAAACAAAGTAGGCTTAAAATTAGGCTATAAAATAGTTTTATAATAGACCTTTTTATAGATCAGTGGGCTAGACCTATATGAACTGAGTCATGAGTCATGGGTTCGACACTTTTTGGGCGTAACATATATAGCCCAGTGCAGCCAGCGTTAGGCCTGGCCTATATGTTATTTGAAATTATTTGTATTATATTATTTGTGTCTTGAGAGTTTTTAAAGTTTTAAAAGGTAGAGTTTGTAAAATATTTTCATACCTTTTTTTTATTTATCTGTTACAGACGCCCCTTCTACTTCTACACACAAGATTATTGCGTTCTGTCCTCATCCGTGGCCATGGCTAGAGTAGAGTCTAGTCTTATTCTTATATTTTGATTATAATTATTTTATTAATTATTATGATATGAAATATCTTCTTATAATCTTATCTTATACTACTTATACTTATTTTATACATTACAGACGCTCCTTCTATAAAGAAGATTATTGCGTGCTACGCTCATCCGGGGTCCGAGTCTAGTTTTGCATTTTTATTAATGTTTTAAATGATGTTAGGTTATTGGTTTTCCTGGTTTGTTCAGGCAACCCATTCCATGCCCGAATGCCACTCGGGAAGAAAGAGTAGGCTACTTATCTTTTCTTATCTTATCTTATACATTACAGACGCTCCTTCTATAAAGAAGATTATTGCGTCCTACGCTCATCCGTGGTCCGAGTCTAGTCTTGCATTTTTATTAATGTTTTAAATGATGTTAAGTTACTGGTTTTCCTGGTTTGCTCAGGCAACCCATTCCATGCCCGAATGCCACTCGTTAAGAAAGAGTACTTATCTTATCTTATCTTATACATTACAGACGCTCCTTCTATAAAGAAGATTATTGCGTCCTACGCTCATCCGTGGTCCGAGTCTAGTCTTGCATTTTTATTAATGTTTTAAATGATGTTAAGTTACTGGTTTTCCTGGTTTGTTCAGGCAACCTATTCCATGCCCGAATGCCACTCGGGAAGAAAGAGTACTTATATGCATTTGTTCTCGCATCTTAGGCTATATCAGTATACTATATGCATTTGTTCTCGCATTAAGGACAAGGAAAGTGTTTTTGTCTTTATGTTTATCTGAGCTTTGCAACAGGTTGTTATTGTGTTGGATTTCTAAATTAGAGTTTAATGCCTTATGTATTATTACTACTTTACTCTTTGCCCTTTTGCCCTGCCTCTAGTGTTTCTAGGTTTAGTGATTTGACTAATGGTGTTACTCTTGTTAATTGGGAAATATGGTATGATATCATTAATTATGTAGTCTAGATCTAGAGTAATATAAATTATATATAAATATATAGTTATAGTTAGGCCTATTGCTATACTAAATAATAATAATACTATTACTATTGAGTCTATTGCCTTTTCTATGCGATATTTTACTATTAACTAGTATTAGTATTACTATTCTTACTTAAACTTCCAACAGTCAAGTCAACAGTAACACTAACAGACATGCCAGTTGCTGCTCCATGTACAGAAATCTGGAGAGCAAATCTGGAAAAACCTTTCAACACAATGGCATTAGCAGTCATATTCAAGTAAGTATGATTTATGATTAAAAAAAAATGATAATGACATAATGACAAAAAATACTTTGATAAACAATCAATTTAATTATTTCAATTACCTGTTACATAGTGACTCATAGTCATAGTCATAGATAGTGCTAAGATAGGGGCAGGGTTGTCTCAATGTTACAGTTACTAGTTAGAGAGTTAGGCCTACTCTTAAAGTAGTAAGTAAGGGAAGTAGGCTAAAGCAGGGTTGTCTCATTTTCATCCAGTGGGCAGGGTAGGGCAGGGTTTTCCATAGTCACAGTTACAGATAACATAACTCATAGGCAGGGTTGTCTCATAGTATTGTTACGAAACGCCGTTTCATAATTATTAAATTAAAATAACTGCAAAGATATTTTAAATTGTCTATTGTTGACACTAATGCGGCGTAGAGAGTTATTAGTTGATCAATGAATACCTCCCTTATTATTTAAAATTAAACATTGAAAGGTCCCTTTAAAGATGGCGTCTTATAGCGTCTCTTTTATTAACGATTTCGGATATTAATTTGATTGATTACTAAAGTATTTTCTATCAAACTTCAATTGCATCATGCAGAGTTATTATCTCTTGGAGGGTTATGAATCCGATAGATCCGATTAAACGCCCAAACTGACTCAATATAAAAAGGCAATGCAATCAAGGTTCTTTCTCTTTTCCAGCTTTGCGCTTGTACATACTAAAGGAAGCTATGCTATAATACTGTGATGTTAACTATGCTTGATTCATAAGGATCATTTGTGTGTTCTAAAATGTTATTCTCATGGATTATATATTTTAAACTATCATGTGTGTTTACACTTATTTCATGTGCTTAGCTGATATGCTTGCATATTATATCTTCTTTTTTACTTGGAATATTAACTTGTCAGCCCCAACACTCACATCCAAATTGGACACCCCTTTGTAATACACCCAATTAAATTCATTGTTTAACTGTTGACGAAGGATTCCTTTACTTGTTCTTGTTCAATTGTTTGTGGTGTAGTATACAATTTTATACATCAACTAAATGAATCATTTGTTCCAATTTACAACTAACTAGGAGCCTATATCAATATCAAATGACACTGTAATGAATGGTGAACTCAATGCTATACATAGTCGAAGCGCTCAGGGAGAATAAACCAGGACCTACCCTTTAGACATGTTTACAAATAATTAAAATGAATAAATTCTAAACTCATACAATTATGTATAATTGCTGTGCTGAATAATAATTAATTGAACTGTTTAATAATATTTATGAAGAATAATATCAATAATCTTTCATAATGGGGGCTCAAGCCCAAAATATATCATACCTATATTAATTCAGCCACCATCTGAAAGAACTATAATATTAAAAACTGGTTGTCATAAATATATAATAATAATGACCAGTATACTGACATCAAACTAACTTTTGGCATGTGCAAAGGTGTAGATGACCACCAGTATATCCTTGATGCAATACCATATGACTGGCAATTATAATAGGATACCTATCACATCATTAATGGACTCGTCCGGTATTTTAATGTAATAATTAATGGTCAAGTGGTAATGTAATAGTATAGTCACATTTACTATCATAGGTCATAAGTTGGGCAGGGTTGTCTAATACTCACAGTTACTCATTCACTACATTGGCAGGTTGTCTCATTATATTAACTTAACATAGACCTAATGTCATATTAGTCACAGTTGCTCATACCTACAGGCACACCACGTCACATCGACGGGGATAAAACTATTCCCTGTCGATACAATGTGGTGTGTTCGCTTGGGACATCCCACATGATGTCTAAAAATATCTTGTAGTATTTTCCAATAGATTTTCTCCGATTTTATTTCTTAAAAGAATGGCTATGTTGATTCGTTTACTCGATCTATGCAGTTTTCTGCTTCTCCTGAAAAATTTGCTATTTTGGACTTTGTCAGTTTTCGGTTGGCAACGACGATATATGTGTGATAATTTATGTGTTTTTTTTCCCCTAAAAGCCTTAAGCTCTATACATTGAAATGATCCATATTATTAAGGATGCAAGATTGAAAAGTAGAATCAATCAGCAGAAGAACTGCTTGATTTTTCATTTTAATGAGTTAAGAAATGTTCTCTATAAGTTAAAAAAAATGCTGCCAAACCATCTCCACCACTCAGTCATTAATTTAAACTTATGTTTGATCATTAAGAAATTCAACATAATCAGAATCCATTTCATGGATGAAAGCTTTCTGTAATTTAGCTCTGAGAATATTTAAACAGTGTAATGTTCTAACTACTACAGCCTTCACTTCTTACATTTGTAAACTCCTTTATGTAAAATAAAATGTAAAATTTATTTCTATTGTTTCAAGGTTTTTTACACCATCCAACTAACCATGCATTTTGAGATTACAAGATTATCCAATGGCAAGATGTTTCTAAATTTAGATTTTGAATATATATATAAAAAATACACATAGTTTCTAGCCTATAATTGTTAGTACTGTCAGGTCCTCCTGCAAAAAACACCCTGTTTAATTCCAAAAATGTTAATATGCAAAAAAAAAAGTAAATAAGTTTAATTTTCAATTGGCCTTGTTAATTTATTTAATCCAAATTTATTATTGAAAACTTATCTCAATGAGGCTGATGCACATCTCATTCACAGAGCAAATGGTTGGAGTTTAATATTAGGCTGTGAAGATGGTTTGGTTAGGATACATGACCTTTCTGTGAAACAACTTGATCTCAAACCTAAAGTAGGTATATTTTATTTCATTGCAAAGCTTTCCATTTCAAAATGCAACTAGAAGCCATAGTTCCTCTTTATTCAGATTATAAAACCAGGTCTAAACCCCACTTTGAAAAAAAACAAAAAGAAACAATCTGAGTTTACACTCTAGTGTTCAAAGAATCATATAAAAAAAATAATTGTTCCAGTCTCATCAACTCTCCTCATCTCCTTTTAGCTTGGGCAGTCTCACAGCCACAAGTTTAACTGTCTTTTCCTATCTTCTTCTGTATAGTTTTGATAAAATTTTCTTGTATTATTATTTCTTTGAACTAAATATTTTGTGTTTTGAGGTTTAGTGCTTTAACTATTGGTGTTTCCATTGCCAGTTTTGAAGTGTATTCACTTGCAAAAAACCTCTTTTCTGAATTTGTTTTACATTTTGTTATACTTTCTTTAATTATTGGGTCCCATTCAGAAGATGCATATTATAGGTCTAACTAATGTGAAATAGCATTTTAGTTTTATGTTCTTAATACATCTGTAAAAGTTCCTTTTTATGAAGCGGGAGCATTGAAGGTCATGGGTTTGAATCCTGGTAAAGGATACATTTGTTTTTGGGTCTTGAGGGTGTCCCTGAGTATATCCAGCTCCAATGGCTACCTTGCTTTAGTCGAGGTAAAGTAAAGGCGTCTGGGCAATGTACTGGCTACACAATCCCTTAGTATGCCTTGGGCACAGAAACTGATGAATGCTGCTTCACTGCCCTAAGGATCAATTGTGGTTGGACACGATACTACTCTCAAAAGGAACAATTATAAAACGGGAAAAAAGTTGTCAAAAAATAATTAATAGATTCAGGAATTCCCTCATGCCATTAGATTAACCTTCAGGTAAACATTAATTACATAAAGAATATACGGGTTATCAAAAATTGGTGAAAACTTTGAGAGAGGAGGGATGCTGAGTAACTTAATAACATTACACTAGCTATTGCACGCCTGTTTTAAATGTTTTTGAGCTCTTGAAAAAGTATAGTTTCTGTGTATTTGGTATAAAACATAAATAATGTGTCTAAAATAAGAATAAAACAAGGAATTTCTATTCACCTTATAAAACAACAATATACCAGTAAACCTAGCTATATACATTATTTTTAAAAATAT
Source organism: Anisus vortex (assembly GCA_949126835.1). Classification (NCBI taxonomy): domain Eukaryota; kingdom Metazoa; phylum Mollusca; class Gastropoda; family Planorbidae; genus Anisus; species Anisus vortex. The sequence continues at coordinate 28,902,215 of OX421495.1, forward strand.
TATTTTATAACTGCTTCAATAATATTTTCCTTTCTATAGACTGTTTTGGAAACAAAAAGTGGTCCCATTCAGGCATTGACTGTGTATGATGTAACAAGGTTTTACCACAATGACTTAATTGTGTGTGACTCCTGTGGAATGTTAACAGTCTTCTGTAATAAACAAATTCTCTCCAGACAGTCTTTATCCTCAGATAGTCTGATATGTTGTACGGTTGTGGAAGAAAATGGTAATTTTTAGGTTTTAAAATAAAGAAGTAAAACTTAACATCACTATAATTTTTTATTGCTCATCATTATTCAAGATAATGTATATTGTAGTTCTTCAGTGCTTTCAATTGAGCAAGCCGTATACAATTATTTAAAAAGGATGACAAATAAATGTATATATTCTTTTCTACAGGTGGAAGTCCAGTTATCGTGTGCTCCAATGACTCAGGTGTTATTACAGGAGTTCAGCCAACAGAAGAACTCTGGAGAATCAATCTAAATAGTTTATCTAATAAGGTTAATTGAGATGTTCTAGATTAGGGATGTTAAAACCGGTTTCTTTTCAAAACCGGTTTTCAATTCTATAAAACCGGTTTAAAACCGGATTTTAATTCCCCCCCCCCCCCCGCCACAATGTCACAAGTCACAGGTCGGAAAAGACATGCAAATGTGCGTAGTTTTGTAGGTGTATTTGAAAAATAGTTCAAACTTATTAAGTGTTTGCAGAGCATTCTAGAGGTTGATTTGTGTGAATGTAGTATGATTTTGTACACTTTACCATAACATTTTTTAAAACTAAAAAAATATATATGGGCTAATTGATTAAAACCGATAATAGCTTTCAGAAGTAAAATAATGTATTGAATAGGATCACGTAGCACCAATCAAAAGTCAAAAGAGTGTGTATTTAATGCTGCCGTTAATAATAAAGCACAGACGCGGTGTCTAGCCGAATTGTTCAAGGTCACAGGACAAAACTAGTTTGCGTCTCTCCAATCTCCATTGCGTACATCAAAGAGTCGTCGTCGGCATCCGTTCGTCTCGAGAGACGATGGTGTAGCTTCATGGGTGAGGTATCCAACTGCACCGCCAAGAATAGCTGTGTAGGCCAACCCGGGAGGGGCAATCCCTGCCGCACTTGAGGCACATCAAAGAGTAGCGCACATCTAAAAGATGAGCCGACATTTGGTTTGATGTTGTTTTTATCCCAAGCCATAGTTGGTATTTGGAGAAAAAAAAGAAACACAATATCTAAGACTAAATAGTGTTAGCAAGGCATTTCAATAATTGTTTTGCGTGAATCCAACTTTTGTTTTTAAAAATATTTCCATCAGAACCAATAAAAAAATATAATAAAGGGTGTGCTACTTGAAGTAATGACTACCTTCCAGTCAACAAACCGAAATCCGGTTTTAAAAATCAAAACCGGTTTTCAGATTCAAAACCGGAATCCGGTATTCCGGTTTTCGTTTAACATCCCTATTCTAGATAGTATCTTTTAAATTCATGACAATATTTAAGAAATGTGTATAGGGTTTAAGAAATGTGTAATGGTGTTTAAGAAATGTGTGATGTTGTTTAAAAAATGTGCATGGTGTTTAAGAAATGTGTATAGTGATATGTATTTGTTAAATTAAAAATCACCTATTTGAAGAATAGAATAGTCATACTTTTTAAAAACTAAATGTGTACAGTTAATGGTAAAATGTGTATTTTCAGAATCCATCAAGTGTAGTCAGGATCTCCTGCATGTTAGTTGTATATTTAACTGATACAACAGGAAACAGAAGACAATATTTACTAGCAGCTGACAATGCTAAGAGAATACACATCATCAGCAATGGTACAGTTATTAACTCGCTTGTTGCACCTGTCAATATTACTGCAGTAAGTTTCATTGACACAATACAACATTGGATAGTATCTATTAAATTAATGAAATGGTGAATTATTTTTTTGTGTATGAAAACAGATGATTTATTAATTAGAGATATACAAATATTCAGTAATGTAAGATTTTCTGTTTGTGGTTAACATTTTGCAACCTGCCTATTTTAGTTTTATGCTTTAGTACAGGGTTGTAACCAGTCTTTTGTAATTGTCTGCCCCAGTACAGGTTGCAAACCATCTATTTTACTTCTAGGCACCAGTACAGAGTTGCTAACCATTATTTTACTTCTAGGCACCAGTACAGAGTTTCTAACCATCTATTTTACTTCTAGGCACCAGTACAGAGTTTCTAACCATCTATTTTACTTCTAGGCACCAGTACAGAGTCGCTAACCATTATTTTACTTCTAGACACCAGTACAGAGTTTCTAACCATCTATTTTACTTCTAGGCACCAGTACAGAGTTGCTAACCATTATTTTACTTCTAGGCACCAGTACAGAGTTTCTAACCATCTATTTTACTTCTAGGCACCAGTACAGAGTTTCTAACCATCTATTTTACTTCTAGGCACCAGTACAGAGTTGCTAAACATCTATTTTACTTCTAGGCACCAGTACAGAGTTGCTAAACATCTATTTTACTTCTAGGCACCAGTACAGAGTTGCTAAACATCTATTTTACTTCCTGGCACCAGTTCAGAGTTGCTAACCATCTATTTTACTTCTAGGCACCAGTACAGAGTTGCTAAACATCTATTTTACTTCTAGGCACCAGTACAGAGTTGCTAACCATCTATTTTACTTCCTGGCACCAGTTCAGAGTTGCTAACCATCTATTTTACTTCTAGGCACCAGTACAGAGTTGCTAAACATCTATTTTACTTCTAGGCACCAGTTCAGAGTTGCTAACCATTATTCTAGTATTGTGCCCTATTACAGGGTTGCAAACTATTTGTGATGCTACCCACAAACCTGTAAGGAAGTCAGTAAAACTGATTTATCAATAAATGAAAAAAATCTAACAAAAAGGATCCTAATTCATTTTTGAATTTATTGTTGATTTTTAGTATTGAATGTCTTAACTTATAGCTGTAAATTTTTCAAGCTAAAATTATTTTTAGAAATTACTCAAATATGTGTTTTTGTGCAGCTGTAATATAAAAGCAAGTGAAATGTCCCCTAAAGATAAAATTGTTTAAAAGTCAACTAAATGTTAATTAAAATATTTAAAAAATGTAACAGCTGGTGTATTAAGTTATTATGATTATGTTTGCTAAATTTCATGATGATTGGTTAATATTTATTCATCCTGGAAGTAATTATTTACCTTATCTGTTGCCATGGTAACTTGTTAAAAATCGGTACAATTTTCTATTTCATTTATCTCCAAAACTACTTCTCTTATCTTTACTTATGTAATTTTGAATAACTTTTAAAATAATTTTTCGATTTTAGAAATGTATTCAACAATGTATAGATAAATGAATTAGCTTTAATTAAACACCTAAAACAAAATATCGTATTTTGCCGACTTCAGTACCATTCTGTGGGGTTGCATCACATCTATTTTAGTTTTATGCTCCACTATAAGGCTGCAGCTAGTCTATTTTGGGGGCTTTTGGCCCAGTGCAGGTTTGCAAACTGTCTATTTTAGTTATATACCCTAGTACAGGGTTGCAAGCCATTTATTTTAGTTTTACGCCCCAGGACAGGGTTGCTAACCATTTATTTTAGTTTTGCGCCCCAGGACAGGGTTGCAAAACATTTATCTTAGTTTTACGCCCCAATACAAGGTACCGACCCAGCATTTGTGAAACTATAGAGTAGAGTGTAGACTATGAAAAAGGTGCATTATATAATTATAGTTTGTGCCAAATATTCAAATTCAACCAATATATTCTTCTCAATAGATGTCCCAGGGTCGATATATTCCAGCCAATAAACTAAGTTTAACATCCAGTCCAGTCCTTTCATCTGACAGTGAACAAGTTGCATTAGGCTCAAGCAGCGGATCAGTTTATATCTTACATAATTTTAATGTGAGTTTTGATTATTTTTGTATTCAAATATTTTGGTCTATAAGGCTAATGCAATTGTTTTCATTCTTTTTGCTTAGAGGAGCAGCACAAGTTTGATTAGACTTTTATTTATCATGCAATTTCTTTTTTAAACTTGCCGCATAAGTGGCTAAGTCGCATCCCTAGTTTAAGATTAGTTTTCTTATATGTTGTCATTGACCCATGCATAAGTCGCACCCTGAATTTCAGGGGTTACACTGCCTTTTCACTTCTCAAAAATACATACCTTTTAAACATAAGAGTTACTAAATATTCACCCTATTTTTTTAGTGCAGAATTTTTCCAAAATGTCCTTAATTGTGTTGATCGGCCAATCATAGTTTTGGAAACATTGCTTAAACATGGCGCAGTTTTCTCAGAATGCTCTAGACTGCCTTATTAGTAGGCTATAGGTTTAGGCCATAGGTCCTAAATAAATGCCTCTTAAGCTACTAGTCTACAAGCTTATACCTATATTGTAGGCCTAGATAGGCTTTTACACATTTACGATTCTTTCCATACTGTCCTTTACACTCAATAGGCATACGAAAAATGCAGCCTTAAACTTACGCTACGTTTCGGCAATACAAAATCGGTCTAAAAGTTCAAAAGAAAAGGGTAGAGAGGTCTAAAAACCCCAAATATTTGTCCATATCAATTTCAGTTATGTATTTAGAGACAGTATATCAATGGACACCTACGAAAGTTTTCTAAATGTAGGCCAACGCTTATCCTAGTAATTCTTCATCACTACAACTACAATCAACAATACGGGTGATGTAGAAAACTTTATGACAGAGTAAAGATGTTTTTCAAACTTTTCAAAACAGTGTTGGGTGTATAAGTTGCTCCCCTACTTTTTGTTGAAATTGTTGGTAAAAAGAGTACGACTTATCTGCGAGCATATACAGTAAACCTTTTTTTTATTTTTGCATAACATTTTGCTCACATGAATTTTTTGTTAAGAGTATATTTTATCTCCACTACATTCTTTTCAAGATTAAATATTACTTCAATTACTTTGATTCAATGTTTTTTAAATTATTAAAATGGCAATAGATTTAAAGTCTAAATATTACATAACATTATTAAATTCCCTGCATTTCTGTTATAAAACACATTTATTTCCACTTGTTTTTCTATTGTGAAAATTGAAACATTTTTTAAAATCTTACAGATTACCCTTGATGATTATGTAAATACAAAAAGTCCCATAACCTGTTTGTGTACATTGCCTCAACTAGAACACACTACAGACCTTCTACTGTGTGCAGGACATTTTAGTTCATTACATTTATATAGAGATGGCCAGGTAAAATTCATTTCTTGCAATCATCTTTAAATGTTTCAATAAAATATTTACAATCAGCTGTATGGTATTTGACCTTGATAGTCCAAAGCATTCCAGATTCTAATCTGAATAAATGATGGAACTTATTTCTTTGCCTGCAGGGCATCCCTGATCTCTGGCGTTGTGCTAGCCAACCATTCCCTATTATGTCAATATCAATCTACCTGTTGTTATGGCCCTTTAGGTTGATTATTATTACGACTCGTTAAATCGGATTCAATGAATATAGTTGTATCTTTAATAGAAGTCTCTAGATTCTGCTAATCTGTAGCCCAAGCTAGGGGTTCCTTGACTGACAGGTCTATGCAGCAATGTAGTTATATTTGTGATAATTATCTTCAACACATTTCTCAACAATGATAGATCAAACAACTCCAGTTGTTGAATAAACAATTTTATTTAAATTGTAGACTCAATATAAACGATCAATAAACTTTATCAACTGATGGCAACATAAGTTTCAATAAAAATGACATTATATGTACAAGTATTAATATAGCGACTTCACTCTACAAACGTTTAAACTGAACTGACTTTAAGGAGGTCGGGACTTTTCAAAGAAAACTATCATCGAAGATTCTACAGGGTCTTAATACGCATTTTAACCTCTTTCTCTACGATCCAGAATTATCCTCCAATTTCCACGGGATTTGAACGAATTATTTTATTTAAACTGCCCTCAGGGCATAAAGGTCAAACCTTGGTCGCCTTGGACTCTGATACGCACTTGTTAAGAGGTCAATGCCTTACTACGTCATTCCTCTATGACCGATATTCGTAACATCCCCCTCCTTCAAAAGTTCTATAATTATTTCTTTTACATTTTAACAATACTAAAAATGTTAATTTTAAGGAATAATTATAAAAGAAAATATTCCGGGGAAAACAATACAGTTCAATTGGCTATCCCAATAATTCAATCGAACTGATAACAATAACATATAATATATGCAATATAAGTTCATCTTATCAAATGGCTTAACTACAGTCATTCAATCATTCAATTTTTAATTCAAAACAATGGACAATAAAATTGTTTATCTAAATCTTGTATACAAGAAAAATACATAATCATTCTTAATAGATATAATATAATACAAGTTAATAATTTCTATTACATTGAACATTCCCCTGTAATAAAAACTCTCTCGTCCATTTAATTATAAACTAATATCTTTTACAATTTGTAATTATACAACAAAAGAAAAAATCACTTAATGTCTATTCAGACACGACTTATTTTTTTCCATAAGGAGAAAAAACTCGCTCTTGATGAAAAAATACTACTAGGCTTGACCTAATTACACAACAACACGATCATTGTCTCGACAGTATTTTTTTTCAGCCTGTAGGCTTGGACAACATTAGACAACTGTCGGTGACGCGACCCAAAATGTAGGTCAATTCCGCATTTCTCTCTCTCTCTCTCTCTTTTTTTTTTCCTCTCTCATTCCCAATTGATTCTAACAATATTGACATCGCTATGCAAATTTTTTTTACCTCATCACCGCTTAGGTAAAAAAAAATTGCTACGCGATTAAATAGTTATCGTATTAAATGAGCATTCTTTAACAACTATCATCTCAAAATCAAATTCATTTATGTTAGTTTAAGGAAATTAAACTTAGTCTGTTCCAGAATTAAAATAGTTTATAGACAATTTCATTAAAAATATTTCAATTTCTCATTTTACCATGACCTTTCGACGTCATTATTTTCTTTTTAAAAGAGTTCACATTGAAACATTCTATCTTTCATGCAGACATGGATTTACTTGAAACAAATTTGGTTAATTTACTTAATTAACTATCAATCAAAGCAGATTATATTATCTTCATACAATCTTAGTACTAAACAGTAAGTTCTTATTTTCTTTAGATTACATTAAAGACATTTCAAATACAATATTATTTACGTACAAAAGATAAAAGATTAGAAGTTAAAGAGCATAGACTATATTTTTTTCAGACAGAAATCAATTTAACAATTTTTACAAAACAATTTCTGGTCTGAATGGTTCCATCTCCCAGCTTTTCAGTTATGGTAAGGTTGAAATCCATTGCTCTTGTCCATTCCATAAAGGTTTTATTCCTTATTCATAGATTCTAGGTTCTCCTGTTCCTCTCACAGTGTTCAGGTCTACCCAATCTTTTGCTTGTCAGTACAATTCATTCAATCTATTTTAACTAATACAAAAAAAATATAGATTAGTTTTACAATCTTGACATGAAATCCTTAATTAATAATACATTTGTTGAACATTGGTATGTCAACATTATAAATTCTCAACCATGAATTTTCAACCATTCTGGTTTACAGTGTCAAGTCAGTGGCACATCCTAAATTTATACAAAACAAGGATAAGTTTTATTAGTTTCTACTTTTGGTCTGCTTTTCATGTAACAGTATCCTAAAAGTGAAAAATCATATATAACACAATTCTTGGAATTCTTTTTAGTCATAGTTCTGCCTTGCTGCTACTATTTTTACCCTACATTATCATACATTCAATGATAATATATTAAATGAATAAATTCACATAGAAGAAATTTGCATCTTGACTCAGTGCAATTATTTCAACAACAGTACATGATAACATAAATTTCCATAGTACAATCAAAACATTTCTCAATACTTTAGTGATAGAAAAATTCTCTTTTCTCAAAACCATTTACATCTTTTTCAATCAAATTATCCTCTCTGCCAAATGTTTCAATTATCATTTCCAGAGATTCTCAAACATATCTTATAATCAGTCCACATTTATAATGTCCTCTGATTTAGAAACCAATTCTGCGGATAAAACTGATCTTTTTCTCTTATAGCAATTATTTTAAATGCTCAACCTAACAAGTTTGTTTAGAAATATCACACTATAATGATATTTACTCTAACAATACTTTTACTCATTCCTTTTTCATCACAAGTAAGGGATTTAGTTTTAAAATAGTAAGTTTGGTAACTAACTATCAGTGAATTTGACATTCAATTCATCCTGTACTCCAGGCATAAATTTTACAAATAAGAGTAACAATGTTAACAACATCAAGCTTATTCCAATTGTTTTCAGAAGGTAAGGCTTTATCATTTTCAAATGATATAATATTTTTGCCTTTCTTTCATCACAGAACAATGGCATCTGCATGTGAGCAGTGTAAAATTTTTTTCTAACAAACACAGTTATGTCAGACAAAAATTTCATGTACTTATCTAGGTACTTGCTCAGCCCAAGGAGGTCCAATTCGGTCTGCTATGCTTCTTGAAGTAGTTTGAGTGGTCCTCGGACAGTGGGTCCAAAGATTGGTCCATAGGCTCCTCGACTTTCCGGATAGGATTCAGTTGACATCTCCTGCTCCAGGCATAAGTTCTTTAGGACTGGATTGAAGAGTTCCGGGGCGAAGTTGGTCCCTCGATCTGTCGGTATGGATTGTGGTAACCCATAGCTTTTGGTAGTTTCGGTCCAGTTCTCCGCACTCGTTTCTTCAGTGATGCTCCTCAAATCTTCATCTGTACCGGCAACTGCAGGTTTGCATTGTTGTTTGTTCATGCTTTGGTCTATATGTTCATAGACATCATTAGCAGTAGTTTCTTTCTCGTCGACAGCTTTCTCATGTAGCTGTAGCAACTCTGGGTCTACTTTCTGCTCAGCAATCAATTCATTTTGTGACGACTTCTTTGATTGTTCATTTCCTTTCGGACAATCTTCAATCATGGAGAAAATAGAAGTATCAAGTTCCACTTCTTCTTCCTCTTTCTTCTCTCGTGGGAGAATTTCTTCTTTCTTTTTCTTTTCTTGTGAGATAATTTTTTCTTTCTTTTTCTGTGGTGTCATACCATTTATGACATCACCTACAGGATAAAGTTCTTTTTCTTTTCCTGTCTCCACAATAGGACTAGGGTCTGGATTTTCCTTCACAATCAGTTCAGGTCTCACCCTCCCTTTCGCCAAGTCATTTGCTAGGATAACGGATATGCCCTCAACAGGAAGTTTTGATATTACTCCAACTGTCACATATCCTGTCACCAAGTCAGATGCGAGGTATATCCTATGTAGAGGTATTTCTTCTTTCCATTCAAAACCTCTCAATAGGACAGTCTGTCCTGTCAATGTATTATCATTCAATGGTAATACATCTTTAAGCAGCAGTGTTAATGATGCTCCTGTGTCTCGTAATATGTTTACGGACTTCAGTGGTCCTTCCTTTTGTAAGGCCACACAACCTTCACTAATGAACGGTTGAAAACTGCACAGGGTCTCTGTGTCAATTTTATTCTTCCCTTGACCATGACTTTCGGGTGTTGTTTCATCTTTCGATGACTTCAGACTCTTGTTCGAGCCAAAAATACTTTGGTCTACTTTCTCGTCTCTGTGGACTTGGACAATTAATCCAATAGTAGCCATTCTGTATTTATAATCAGGATATTTATCCTCATTATCTTCAGTTGTAGATTTCTCTACCTTCTGACTTTTGCTCTCAGGCAAATCCACCCTCAGTGTTTCTGGTTTAGAATAATCTTTCTTCGAATTCAGTTCGTTTGTATTTTCGCTTTCTTGTACATTCTGTATTGGTTTATGGCTTGCACACATGACCACTTTGTTAGGTCTTTTGTCGCTTCGTATACTCCAACAGTCTTCAATGCTATGTCCTGTTCTTTTACAAAAAGTACATTGGACGTTTTTGTTGACAGGTTTCTTATTCACATCATTTTGTTTCCCAAAATGCTCTTTTTCACGATGTTTTTGTGGTGTGTTTTCTGCTTGCCGTTGTGCCCTATTAAAATTCTTTTCACCAGCTGTCCTATGACACAATGTGTACTGTTCCGCTAAATCAGCAGCCTTATGTGGGTCAGTGATGTCACGCTCGGATAAATACATTCTTACATCCGGCCTCACTTTGTTAATAAAATCTTCTAAGAGAATGATATCTTTCATTTCTTTTAAGGTGGAGATATTTCTGGATTTTATCCACTGATCCATTAACTTTTCTTCTGCTCTAAGGAAGTCTAAGTGTGTTTGGTAAGGGGACATTGTGTACTGACGGAACCTTTTCCGATAACTTTCCGGTATTTGGTTATAGGCTTTTAAGTACAGTGTCTTTAATGACTTCATAATCATTTAAATGCTCCTCTTTTAATAATAGAACACAATCTCTTGCCCTTCCTTGAGTAAAAGCTGTTCTGACTAATATTCCCCATTTATCTTCTGGGAACTTAAAATCTCTGCAAGAAATTTCAAAGGTCTGGAAGAAATTAGCTATTTCACTTTCTTTATCAATGTAGGTAGGGACTAGCTTTTTCCATCTGGCCATCTCTACATCATTATGAGATTCTTTTTTAGTAGCTCCTATCTTCGCTAGTTCTATTCTTTCCTGACTTTCTAGACGTTTCTGTTCCATCTCAAGACGTTTTTGTTCCATCTCATTATCAAGACGTTTTTCTTCTATCTCACGATCAAGACGTTTTTCTTCTCGTTTATCTTCCAATTCCATCCGTTTCATTTCTAGTTGAAATCGCAACTGTTCGGACATTGAAGATTTCGACGTCTGACCTTCAACTTGATATTCCTCCGCGCTTGATTCTACTTTCAACTTGCCACTCGCAATCAACACATCTTTTATCTGCTGTGTCAACACAGTCCTCGATGGTGTAGTCTCAGTAACTTCTATCTTTAAGATCTCAGCGATCTCTTTTAACTTCTTTATTGACAAAGTTTTCAGAACCTCTTCTTCTGGATTTTCAATAAATTCCATTCTTTAGTTAAGAGATTTTTAAAGTAGTAAATTTCCAACTTACGTTTTTCCAATCGGAAGAATGAATTCAGCGTTATTAGGCTTGCTCAGTAGGTCACTGCTCCAACACACAACACAACACAACTTGAATATATGCTTCACTATACAACTATATCGGACGCAGCCCTCAAATTGTTATGGCCCTTTAGGTTGATTATTATTACGACTCGTTAAATCGGATTCAATGAATATAGTTGTATCTTTAATAGAAATCTCTAGATTCTGCTAATCTGTAGCCCAAGCTAGGGGTTCCTTGACTGACAGGTCTATGCAGCAATGTAGTTATATTCGTGATAATTATCTTCAGCACATTTCTCAACAATGATAGATCAAACAACTCCAGTTGTTGAATAAACAATTTTATTTAAATTGTAGACTCAATATAAACGATCAATAAACTTTATCAACTGATGGCAACATAAGTTTCAATAAAAATGACATTATATGTACAAGTATTAATATAGCGACTTCACTCTACAAACGTTTAAACTGAACTGACTTTAAGGAGGTCAGGACTTTTCAAAGAAAACTATCATCGAAGATTCTACAGGGTCTTAATACGCATTTTAACCTCTTTCTCTACGATCCAGAATTATCCTCCAATTTCCACGGGATTTGAACTAATTATTTTATTTAAACTGCCCTCAGGGCATAAAGGTCAAACCTTGGTCGCCTTGGACTCTGATACGCACTTGTTAAGAGGTCAATGCCTTACTACGTCATTCCTCTATGACCGATATTCGTAACACTGTCTTAGTCTTACCCTATAAGGAATGTCAAAAGTTGTGATTAAAATTGTTTGTTTCAGCTTCTTTATGAGTACCTGACTAGTGATTGGGTGAACACAATTGTTACTGCAGACATTGATGATGATGGAGTGCAAGAAGTAGTTGTTGGCTGTATGGATCAGACAGTTATAGCTTTTAAAGTTTAAAAGTCTTGGATTATGGTTCTTAAATGAGCACATATGTTGTCTTTTTACAAATTACATATTTATATAGCGTTATGCGCTTTACATTTACCCGATGTTATTAAATTAAATAAGTGAGTTTTTAATTTTGTTTTATAAATGTCAATAATTTCCGCTTGTTTAATTGTGTTCGGAAATTCAATCCACCAAAGAGGTGCTATGATGCTGTAGGTACAAACTGCAATTGTTTTTACTTTTGGTACCTTGAGTTGTTGATGAATTTTTAAAAATAGAAATGTAGATTTGGTAAATAAACATATTTTTGGTGCAAGAATTTTATGAATTAATTTATTTATTATAGCTCGTGAAAAAGTAATTGTCCCATTATTGCAAGAAAATAATTTAAAAAAATGTCTTAAATTGTTTTATTTCTCAAAACAAAAGCATGTTTAATATTTGGAAAAAGATCTATTTACAAAGTCATACAATTTTCAATGTGTGCACATTTGTAATTCTCCATATATACATTTTGTTCAGATTTTAAATGTTCAATAAAATAATATTATCTTGTCTTCATTTTCAACATTTTATTTTTTAGTTTATGATAAATGAAATAGAACATATTTTGGATCCTGGAGTCAAGCTTGATAAAAAAAACTTTTTAAAGCATTTAAATGCTACAAAATTAATTCATGCATTCCTTAATTTTAATGAAATAAACAAATAATATATAATAAATATTATCGCATTATAAAAATGGTATTCACAATAAAAAGATGTTTCTTTGAAAATAAACATAATAAATAAGCATGATGCGGAATAACAAAATTTTCATTGAATATCTATTAAAAAAATAGTTGCAGAATAAGTTAATCCATAGTGAATATCCTTGTTGCTATATCATTGACAACCCAGTCCATTCCATTCAGCAGATTAGCCCCAGTCACTGCACTACAATCTTGAATCAGCCAATGATGAGTTTTGATAGAATCTAAATCTAAAGCCTAACAAAGAGATACAAATAAAGTTGTGTTATAATAGTTCATGGTCTACAGTTACAGTACAATTATAACAAATAAAGTTGTGTTATAATAGTTCATGGTCTACAGTTACAGTACAATTATAACAAATAAAGTTGTGTTATAATAGTTCATGGTCTACAGTTACAGTACAATTATAACAAATAAAGTTGTGTTATAATAGTTCATGGTCTACAGTTACAGTACAATTATAACAAATAAAGTTGTGTTATAATAGTTCATGGTCTACAGTTACAGTACAATTATAACAAATAAAGTTGTGTTATAATAGTTCATGGTCTACAGTTACAGTACAATTATAACAAATAAAGTTGTGTTATAATAGTTCATGGTCTACAGTTCTTCTTCTTAGTCTTTATCGCTCCCCGTGGAGCATAAGGCAGCAACAAAGTTCCGCCAGGCCTCCCTATCCTGGGCGAGCCATCGGATTTCGTGCCATGTTTTATTTGTGGCCTTTGCTTCCTCGTCCATTGTCCTCCTCCACGTTCCCATTGGCCTTCCCCTTCGTCTTTTTCCTGGTGGTGTCCATTTCAATGCGCTGCTTGGGAGCCTCATTTTGTCCATGCGGAGGATGTGACCCAGCCATCTCCATCTTCTTTTCATTATTTCATCGATAATGAAGCTTATTCCAGTTCTTTGGTGGACTTCGATGTTGGAGATGTGGTCCTCCCAGCCGATCCTTAGTATACGTCGGAGACATCTACCTTCAAACCCTCTAAGGCGGCCTTCAATTTTGGTATTGGTCTTCCAGGTCTCTGCAGCATAGAGAAGGACTGAGCCTACATTTGACTTGTATAGTTTCAGTTTTGTTCTTAGTTGCAGAGAGGATGACTTCCATATTTTCCTCAGTTTGTTGAAGGCCTGAGCTGCCATAGCTAGTCTGGTGGAGATTTCCATGTCTATGCTTCCATTAGCAGAGATGTAGCTGCCAAGGTATTTGAAGTTTTCAATCTCTTCCACCTCCACACCATTGGCACTTGTCCTCTTAGAGCTCTTTGTCTTAACTTTCATGATTTTTGTTTTCCCTGAGTTGATCTTTAAGCCAGCACTTTTGGCTATTTGTTCTACTCTTGTTGTCTTCTCCTGGATATCTGGTTGAGAATGAGAGAGCAGAGCTATGTTCTCTGCAAAATCGCAGTCTTCTAGATAGGAAGTTAGTCCCCATACTAGGCCTCGGGGTTTGTCAGCAGTAGCTCTCCTCATGACCCAGTCCATTACTATTAAGAAGATAACAGGTGATATCACACATCCTTGTCGGACACCTGTTTTCACCTGGAACCATTCACTCTGTTGGTTTTCATGGCGTACACAGCACTGGTTTCCAGTATAGATGTCTTTCAGGATGTTAATGACTTTGCCTGGGAATCCATATGATTCCAGAATTGTCCAAAGTGTTGGGTGGTGGATGCTATCGAAAGCCTTTTCAAAATCTATGTAGTTGATGTACAAAGAGGAGTTCCATTCCAATGACTGTTCCACTATGGTACGCAGGACAAAAATTTGATCATTGCATGATCTTCCAGCTCTGAAACCAGCTTGTTCTTCACGTAGGACTCTCTCTATTCCTGTTCTCATTCTCATCAGTAAGATTCTACAAAAGATTTTTCCTGTAACAGACAATAGGTTTATGCCTCTCCAATTCTCACAGAGGGTTAGGTCGCCTTTCTTGGGAACTTTGACAATAATCCCTCGTTTCCATGAGGTAGGTACATGTTCTTTGTCCCTTATTTTATTAAAGAGTCCTATAAGTGTTCTTGCACACAGGGTTGGGCTGGACTTGAGCATGTCTGCCGTAACTCTATCCTCTCCTGGCGCCTTATTTCCTTTTGTCTGTTTAATGGCTTCTATTATTTCTTGTTCCATAATGGGCCCTTTAGACACTTCAATCTCAAAACCTGTGTCTGTGATGACAGCCTCTGTTTCTGGGTCCGGTCTATTCAGGATATCTTCAACAAATAAAGTTGTGTTATAATAGTTCATGAGTTACAGTACAGCCATAACAAATAACTCCTAGTGATTATTCAAACTTTTGAAATCATCAATAACACATTTTCATTACATTAGGTGTCTAATTTTTGTAAGATTTCATGAAATATATTTAAAAAAACATAAATTTAATTATAATTTTAAATAAGTCATTCTAGTACAGCAGACACTCCATATTCAATAGAGCATTTACAATAGGCGTGATATTTAAAAATAAAACCTTCTAATGCCTATACTAATACGGCTGCCATTTGTCACCACTAGACAAAGTAAACAAACAACACATGCTTTTTGTCATGTGATTGCAAATGCTCTATAAACTACACACACAAATTACCTCTCTAATTTCTTTGGCTGTCAATGATCCAGGCAGATCTTGTTTGTTAGCAAATACTAGAAGTGTGGCTCCAGCAAGTCTCTGAATTCACAATAAAAATAAATTCAATGATTTCTTACATTTCTAAACACTATTTGAATTAAGCTTTATCATTATCAATGCCTGTAATTGTGGCTCGTTGCCATTGTAGCCTACATATGACATATTTTACCCTAAGCTGAATTGCATTCAGTAGGCCTACTTTAAAAGTCTAAAGAGCCAGGTATTATAAAATACAAATAATAAAAAATCACTTTTCTGAAAATCTGTGTTCGATGCTAAAACAAAATACAGTATCTCTGTTATAAGGAGAATACTTACTCTAAAGAAATAACTACCCATGCCTTACATAAAAATATTGAAATATAAGACAAAATACAGTATCTCTGTTATGAGGAGAATACTTACTCTAAAGAAATAACTACCCATGCCTTACATAAAAATATTGAAATATAAGGAAAACCAAATAGTATTCACATTGATTGTTGTTTTGAAACAGGTTACTATTTCAACTATTGGACATGGTACAGACATGACTATTACCAGTAATCAACTAATCAATTGGAAAAATACCCATGGAAAAAAAATGAAGTACACAAGCCCTAAATGAGGAACATGAGCAAGGACAAGTATAAACACAAATATATATCATACAAATGCTCCAGATATAATATGCTTCACATTACAGTTATACACTATATTCATATAAGATGTCATTATATGCGACTTATAAGCTGGTCAATGACAACATATAAGAAAAAAAATTCTAAACTCGGGGTACAACTTATATGCGAGTATATATGGTATTTAATTGTCTTCTGGTAAAATGCTTTCTTATTGTTGTGCAATATAGATTGAAATTTATGTAGGTAATGTCTGACATTGATTATAAAAGTTTAAGATAGTCATCAAGAGTAAAATGCATTTATGTTAAATTTAAATGTTAATGACAATTATGATTCTAATGAACTTTAATTTTAATAATAGTTGAAATCTGCCTACACCAGTATTGGAAGAATTTTTTTTCTATAATATAATATCTAATAATAAATGTGCATTCTAAGTGAATAAAAAAAGATAACTAAATATACTTCTAACCTCTTCAACTAGCAAGCTATGAAGTTCTTTCTTGCAATCACTAAGTCTCATTCTATCTGCACTATCTACAACCCAGATTAGAGCATCAGTACTTTCAAAATAATTTCTCCAATATGAACGTAATGATTTTTGTCCACCAACATCCCAAATATTGAGCTTGAACCTGTATACGAAAAATGTTTTCTCTTTGAATTAAAACATAAAAAAAAACTGTAAGGCTTTTTAATTACAGTGAATAACACACTCTTTAAATGAAACAATGTGTTTATTTAGTCTCTCACTTTAAATACAAGTGGCTTTGCTTTCATTGATAGTGGAATTTATTATCTAAGAAGAAAATGACTTACCCTCTGTGTTCTAATGTTTTAATATTAAAACCAAGTGTAGGAGAAATTGTATCTATATCCTCACCATTGAACTTTTTCAGAATGGTTGTTTTGCCAGCATTATCAAGCCCCCTAAATTTGAATTGAAAAAAAAAGTTAAATCCATAATCGATTTCATTTCAAATACGGAAGAATATAATAATAATAATAATAATATTTGTATAGCGCTGCCAACAAACATAATGTAAGCTCAGAGCGCATTTAACATACAACTAAGAATGCGGATATTACCCTAGGCAAGAAGAAAAAAAAAAGTAGTCACAGGCTACCAAGAGAAGAATTCATCTTGACATAAAAAAAAGAATAGGGTATAGCCAGTATAGGCCTTAATCTAAGACTCTTAGTCCAATAATTAAAAGCTTTGAAATAGGTCATCAAAAATAGGTACTTCATGATAAATCTTTTTGTGTTGCAACAAATTATTTATTATACCATATAGGCCTACTTAATTTTAATAGAGATAGATTGAATCTGAATAGAATTGATAGATTGAAATTAACAGAATAAAAGGAAATGTGTATGAGATAAATATTTTAGACTGTGGTATAATTATTTCTCATCTATGGTCAATTTTTGTTGCTTTAAAAGGTAAAAAAGTCCCAAACATTTAGAAAATAACACTCAACAGACAACTAGGTCCTACATATGGTGAACAAGAAATTAGACTACACTTAAGTTTAAGTTAATAGGCCTATTGCTTTTAATGAAAAGTTTCATCTGAATTTATTACAGTGAAAAAAAGACAGTTCAATCAAACGGTTTATGTTTTATTTATCTCAGTAATTTGACAAAATTTAATTATCACCATTAGAATCAACATTTCTTAAATTTAAAACCATGACTTAGTCATATGCCTTAGGCCAACTTTACTTCCAGCTACTTTTTCCGACTTTTGAAAAAGCAAAAAAAAATGAAATAGACTAGAGTAAATCACCTCAGCGCGAACACCAGCAAGTTGCGAACACCACTCGAAAAAACTTTCGCAGTTTCTCTATTTTCATGTCTACTAAGAAAGCGAGCGTCAATTTAAAGAAAGCAGTTATTCCTCAATATCCTTAGGCCGTTTCAGTTACGGGAAGAGCATTTTTGTGATCAAAAAGTGCCGACATTTGGAGCCAAGGTGGGGGCTTTGCTAAAAACCTCCCCCCCCCGGATGAACGAGGGTGGTATCCGGGTTAAGACTATTTTTCGTTTCCTTTTTACATTTAAACATGTTTGCTATCGGATCATCACTAGAATATAGTTAAGGAACAATGCTGTTATGATTCACAATACTTATTTATAGTAATGTTCGTTTTAAAGGGGTGTTCGCAATGAAGTATGCAAAACGTAGGATTGATCCTCATAGCGAACACTTTTTTTTTTCTGTTGGATAATAATATCTAAAAACTGTCAAAAATGCACTTCAAAGGGAATATTACTAGATTATTAGATGTGCTGTACTTAGAGCGAGACTCGGGAGAGAAGAAGAGCAGAAAAAAACACTGAAAAGAGAAAGGTCAAGAAATGTAATTGAAGTAAGCTCTGTTACTGATAGCAGATACTACATATATTATATATACCGTATATACTCGCGTATAAGTCGCACTTTTTTAACCGAAATTTTTGACAAAAAGTAGGGGTGCGACTTATACACCCAACACTGTTTTTGAAAAGTTTGAAAACATCACTACTCTGTCATACAGTTTGCTACATAACCCGTATAGTTGACTGTAGTGATGTAGAATTACTAGGACATGCGTAGACCTACATTTTACATTTAGAAAACTTTCGTAGGCGTACATATTACTATCTTTATATAACTGAAATTGAGATCGACAAATATTTTATCTTTTTCAGACACCCCCCCCCCCCGCATTTGGACCGATTTTGTAATGCCGAAAAGTAGCGTAAGTTTAAATGCGGCATTTTTTTTTTTGGTAGACTTAATGAACGCAATTTACAGTATGGAAGGAATCGTAAATGTGTAAAAGCCTAAGATGTCTAGGCCTATAATGTAGGTAGGCAAATAAGCTTAAGATGTGTTTTATTTAGTAGTCCTACTTAAGGTCTAGGCTCATGGGCTATAGCCTACTAAATAAGGCAGTGTTGAGCATTCCGCGCCATATCTAGGCAATGTTTTCCAAAACTACGATCGGCAGATGGACGCGTGAAATGTCAAGTGTGCTTTATTTTTCATTAGTTGCATGTAAGAGTTGGAAAAAAAACACAGCTTATTATTTGTCGGTCGCGCAGACACACTTGAAATAATTACAAACAATGTTAATGGTAATTAGGACACATGTATAGCGCATCATAAATGCCGGCGCCTCCCAGTCTCCAGTCTAGGCGACATTGAGTCTAATGACGTACTTCAAAGACTTTTTGTGTGTAGAGTTACTATAGGGATAGGAACTGAGTAGGGAAAGGGACAGATGAAGAAACAGATACCTTACTTTCCCATCTCACTAATGTCTGTAGGCCTATTGATCGGTTGTTTAAAATAAATGAAGCCCTGTCTTTATTTGATTATGTTTGCCTTATGCACGATTAAAACCATTTTTTTAAGGAAAGTTTCCAAATTAGGGTGAATATTTAGTAACTTTTATGTTTAAACGGTATGCATTTTTGAGATATTAAAAGGCAGTGTAACCCGGGAAGTCGGGGTGCGACTTATGCGCGGGTCAATGACAACATATAAGGAAAAAAATCTTAAACTAGGGGTGCGACTTATACACCGGTGCGACTTATACGCGAGTATATACGGTATATATGATACTACAACTAATGGAACTAGAAATGGCTTCAATTTCAATGTTGTTTGTTTGAAAATACAGTTTAGATATCATGCATTTATCAAAAGGCGCTTGTAGACTATAGGAACACTAGCTCGTCTTTCTCTTTACTGTCCGTGCAGAGGTTTTCTTGACTCAATCATAAATAGATTTAGATTTTACACCATAAAACTCATTGGTTTAGAAACAAAATTATTGTAAAAAATTTAAACGCTCTGTCAAGTTAGACAAATGCATGTGACAATACAATAGCATGGGCATCTCCAGTGTTCTTTACATTAACAAAATAATAAATATTTGATGACTTTACCTTAGTGTTTGCTCTGAAATTAAAGTGTTCGCTGTGAAGTGTGATGAAAAAAAAGTGTTCGCTATGAAGCCGCAAACATGGTCGTCTGAGAATGCAATCTACACCCTAACCCTGCTTAGTAATACAATAATGATATAATGTAGGATCATTCAAGTAGCCGGTAGCCACATTGTCGTACTATCTTTTGGTACTTTCGTTTTTATCCTATGTCTAACGGTTTAGAACCTAGGTCACAAAAACTAAACAGGATGCTATTATTAGCCTTATGGTGTTCGCAGAGTGTGATTTACTCTATATAAACACGTAATTCTAAAAAAAATAATAACACATTTATTAGGCTATAGGCATAGGCATAGGCCTACTTAGCCTACTATAAAAAAACTAAATTCTTTACCCCCGTGGTTTTCCCACAGCCCACAGGCTTTTTCTATTCATTCTTAATCATTCTTATTCATTATAAATAAACATTTTTTATTATAGCCCAATTATAATGATGATAATGCATTGATTAATCATATAATGATAATTAATCATAATAATTATAATCATCATAAATTTGATAAAATCATAAAAATGACAATTCAATAAATAAAAATGATTTGCCAATTATACTAAAGCTAAAGCGTACAGCATTAGAATTCTGACTTCCTTTTCCTTTTGCTTCATTTTTTTAAGAATTGTTAGAAGTCCCATTATTATTGGTGTTGACGGTGTAACTTAATAATGTGTAGTAAGTTTAGTGTTGGATTTCTTAAATTTTCTTTGACGTTTGAAGCATTTTTGTCGCTATGAATAAATTAGTCAGAGTTGTCTCCCCGGCAGTTATGTACACTAAAAGATTTCGTTTAAAATGATACCGAAAATATTCGTGATCAAAGTGAAAACTCCCAATATATTAGTGTTGTTAATGCTATAAATATAGGTCTACCTTGCATTTTATATCACTCACTTTTAATTCGTTCATTAATGCGCTTCTACTATAACCCTGTAGCCCACAGGCTAAGGGCTCCCGGCTTTAGTTTAGTTTTTTTATGTTAAAAAAAAATTATAATATTAAAAGGTGATAGCTAAATTTGTGGTAAGTAATTCCGGGTTATTTATTTTCTAGTAGCACTAGTATCTTGTCAATATCAATAGAGTTTACCTATACTAGACTCTAGACTATAGACTATAAACTACTAAACTAGCATATACAATACTCTATTCCAAAGAGTATAGAAATAGTAAAATGATTTGAGAAGAAGTCTCCGTTACTAAAATGACACAGACGATGACTTAAATGGAATATATGCATTTCACCGTAGTCGGCGTAGTAAATAAAATAAGTTATCTACTTTTTATTTGTTATTGAAGAAAACACTATTTTAACTATAGGACTAACTATAGCCCCTAGGCTATAGGTATAGGCCTAATTCCTAATTTATAACTATTACTATAATTCTATCTATAAAATTAGACGTGTAATAGTAATAATGGCCCATCATGACCAGGAGTTTCATGAAAGTAAATGGAGTGTCCACGACAATATTTGGAATTTCTCAGTGACAGATCCGCAACTTCATAGAAAGGGTTACACAATTTATAAAGTTACCTGTCAGGTTTGAGTCTTTTCTTTATACGGTAATTTTATAATTAGCCTAGAGCCTAGTAGGCCTAATTCAATTAGTTTTCTCATTAAACATTGGCCTAAATCATACAAGTTTCTAAATATTCACCCTAACAGTAACTTGGAAACTTTCCTTAAAAAAATGGTTTCAATCGTGCATAAAACTAATAAAAGGCAAACATAAATCAAGGCAGGGCTTTATAACTCTTACATTAGTTACATGCAACTAATGAAAAAAAAAACAACACTATTTACATTTCACTCGTCATTTGGCCGATCATAGTCATAGTTTTGGAAAAATTGCTTAGACATGGTGTGGGCGTGTTTTTTTTATCGGAATGCTAAACCTTGCCTTATTAACTTAGTAGGCTGTAGCCTATAAAAAGCCTAGGCCTTAGGTCCTAAATTAAACCCAACTTAAGCTAGGCCTACTAGTCTACAAGCTTAAAGGCCTACCTACATTATAGGCTTAGGCTTAGACAGGCTTTCACACATTTACGATTCTTTCCATACTGTAATTTACATTCAATAAACATACCAAAATAATGCTGCCTTTAAACTTACGCTACATTTCAGCAATATAAAATTGGCCCAAAAGTTCAAAAGAAAAAGACGGGAGAGTTGTCTGAAATTCCTAAAATATTTGTCCATTTTAATTTCAGTTATATAAAGATAGTAATATTTACACCTATGAAAATTTTCTAAATGTAGGCCGTAGGCCTACGCATATCCTAGTAATTCTACATTTACATCACTACAATCAACTATAGGGGTAATGTAGGAAACTTTATTACAGATTAGTGATGTTTTTCGAACTGTTCAAAAACAGTGTCAGGTGTATAAGTCGCACCCCTACTTTTTGTCGAAATTTGTGGTAAAAAAGTGTGACTTATACGCAAGTATATACAGTCTATTCCTTAGTATAAATATATAAATATAAAATACTCTATAACCTCCTATTTCAATATTTCCTATTCAGAATGTCTTATTTAGTCTCAGTAGGCTTTTTCTGCTTTTGGCTTTAACTTAAAAAAGTATGGGGCACTTTTTTCACAAAGGCAGAAATGCTGAGCTGACCCTACTT
This sequence comes from Anisus vortex, assembly GCA_949126835.1. Taxonomy (NCBI): domain Eukaryota; kingdom Metazoa; phylum Mollusca; class Gastropoda; family Planorbidae; genus Anisus; species Anisus vortex. The sequence continues at coordinate 28,924,864 of OX421495.1, forward strand.
GAGTGGCAATTCCTTGTGCAACATCGTTTATGGCATATTCTTATATTATACTTTTGTGCAGCTATTTTTGTTTTTTGTACCCTGTTTTTTTTTGTCTTTGTATGGCAAGAAATCTATGGTCCATGTCCTTAGGAATATCTTGCAGGTCTAAAGAAATGTCTTACCATAAATTGACAATATTTGTGTTGACACTAGCAGATATTTGCAAGTTAAAGTAAAAACATTTATTATAATAAAGATATCCAGCAGTTATGCCTTTACCTATCGCATTGTTGAAATACTAGAGAACAATTTTCCGTACAACAATCATTGTGTCCAAATTGTTGCCATCCCAGTTTTAATATAAGTATTAACTCATCTGCAATATACTTGTAATATATCTATTATTATCTATACTATGTTTATCTTTCCTTTTACTAGAATTTTACTCACAGTTTTCTATTTTTATCAAATTGAAAACATTTCTTTGCTTACATTTCATCTAAATCTAATAATAACACAAATTGTTTTTCAGACATTTCCCATCAAATTTCCTGAAACACTGACTGAGGTATAGTATTTAAGACTGTAATTAATAGGGGGGGGGGGGGAGGGCAAATTTTCTGGCCACAGAAACCCCTGCTTTCTCCTTCACTGGCCCTGTGGTTCCACAGAGAATATGTATATCAATGACAATTCTACTAAAATTGTACAGAACACATTGTGTATGAAATTTATAGTAATATTTGAATACTTTTTTTTTAATTCACCCGGATAACTTGTAATATTTTGAAATAAAAATGTCCAAGAAATCTTGCATAAAAAATGATGCTTTAATTTAAATCTTATAAATACTAAATTGTGACAAAATAATTATATGTAGGCCTATAGTACACAGTGGTCAGGCTGCAGCGTGTTGTAGGCCTATAGTACACAGTGGCCAGGCTGCAGCGTGTTGTAGGCCTATAGTACACAGTGGCCAGGCTGCAGCGTGTTGTAGGCCTATAGTACACAGTGGCCAGGCTGCAGCGTGTTGAAGGCCTATAGGCCTATAAGACACAGTGGCCAAGCTGCAGCGTGTTGTAGGCCTATAGTACACAGTGGCCAGGCTGCAGCGTGTTGTAGGCCTATAGGCCTATAGGACACAGTGGCCAAGCTGCAGCGTGTTGTAGGCCTATAGTCCTATAGGACACAGTGGCCAAGCTGTAGTGTGTTGTAGGCCTATAGAACAGTGGCCAAGCTGCAGCGTGTTGTAGGCCTATAGTCCTATAGGACACAGTGGCCAAGCTGCAGCGTGTTGTAGGGCTATAGGACACAGTGGCCAAGCTGCAGCGTGTTGTAGGCCTATTGTCCTATAGGACACAGTGGCCAAGCTGCAGCGTGTTGTAGGGCTATAGGACACAGTGGCCAAGCTGCAGCGTGTTGTAGGGCTATAGGACACAGTGGCCAAGCTGCAGCGTGTTGTAGGCTTATAGTCCTATAGGACACAGTGGCCAAGCTGCAGCGTGTTGTAGGGCTATAGGACACAGTGGCCAAGCTGCAGTGTGTTGTAGGGCTATAAGACACAGTGGCCAAGCTGCAGCGTGTTGTAGGGCTATAGGACACAGTGGCCAAGCTGCAGCGTGTTGTAGGGCTATAAGACACAGTGGCCAAGCTGCAGCGTGTTGTAGGGCTATAGGACACAGTGGCCAAGCTGCAGTGTGTTGTAGGGCTATAGGACACAGTGGCCAAGCTGCAGCGTGTTGTAGGCCTATAGAACACAGGGGCCAAGCTGCAGCGTGTTGTAGGGCTATAGAACAGTGGCCAAGCTGCAGCGTGTTGTAGGGCTATAGAACAGTGGCCAAGCTGCAGCGTGTTGTAGGGCTATAGAACAGTGGCCAAGCTGCAGCGTGTTGTAGGGCTATAGAACAGTGGCCAAGCTGCAGCGTGTTATAGGGCTATAGAACAGTGGCCAAGCTGCAGCGTGTTGTAGGGCTATAGAACAGTGGCCAAGCTGCAGCGTGTTGTAGGCCTATAGAACACACTGGCCAAGCTGCAGCGTGTTATAGGGCTATAGAACAGTGGCCAAGCTGCAGCGTGTTGTAGGGCTATAGAACAGTGGCCAAGCTGCAGCGTGTTGTAGGGCTATAAGACACAGTGGCCAAGCTGCAGCGTGTTGTAGGCCTATAGGACACAGTGGCCAAGCTGCAGTGTGTTGTAGGGCTATAGGACACAGTGGCCAAGCTGCAGCGTGTTGTAGGCCTATAGAACACAGGGGCCAAGCTGCAGCGTGTTGTAGGGCTATAGAACAGTGGCCAAGCTGCAGCGTGTTGTAGGGCTATAGAACAGTGGCCAAGCTGCAGCGTGTTGTAGGGCTATAGAACAGTGGCCAAGCTGCAGCGTGTTGTAGGGCTATAGAACAGTGGCCAAGCTGCAGCGTGTTATAGGGCTATAGAACAGTGGCCAAGCTGCAGCGTGTTGTAGGGCTATAGAACAGTGGCCAAGCTGCAGCGTGTTGTAGGGCTATAGAACAGTGGCCAAGCTGCAGCGTGTTGTAGGGCTATAGAACAGTGGCCAAGCTGCAGCGTGTTGTAGGGCTATAGAACAGTGGCCAAGCTGCAGCGTGTTATAGGGCTATAGAACAGTGGCCAAGCTGCAGCGTGTTGTAGGGCTATAGAACAGTGGCCAAGCTGCAGCGTGTTGTAGGGCTATAGAACAGTGGCCAAGCTGCAGCGTGTTGTAGGGCTATAGAACAGTGGCCAAGCTGCAGCGTGTTGTAGGGCTATAGAACAGTGGCCAAGCTGCAGCGTGTTATAGGGCTATAGAACAGTGGCCAAGCTGCAGCGTGTTGTAGGGCTATAGAACAGTGGCCAAGCTGCAGCGTGTTGTAGGCCTATAGAACACAGGGGCCAAGCTGCAGCGTGTTGTAGGCCTATAGAACACACTGGCCAAGCTGCAGCGTGTTGTAGGCCTATAGAACACACTGGCCAAGTTGCAGCGTGTTGTAGGCCTATAGAACACACTGGCCAAGCTGCAGCGCATTCGGATGGAAAACCAAAGGTTCAGGGTTCCAATCCTGGTGGAGGCTAAGATTTTTTCCTGGGTCTGGAGGGTGTCCCTGAGTCTACCGAGCTATGATGGGTACCTGGCCTTAGTTGGGGGAAAGTATTAGGTAGCTTTAGGTAGCTTTGCATAGTGCTGGCCACACAATCACCTATTTTTTCATGGCCACAGAAACTGGTGAATGCTTCTTCACCAGCCCTATGGATCAATTTGGTCCAACTGGATACTTTACTTTATATATTTTTATATTACCTTGCTTTTACTATTAGAAGTTTAAATCCCATATATTTCTTACATTTTGTTTTAATTTGTATAAAATAATATCAAGGACATTGTTTTATTTTTATTTGTATTGTTCCTTTTTCTTAAAGTTTGTGTTTTGGAAAAGGTACAATGATTTTAAAACTTTACACAAGGCTCTGTTTGCTCTTCATAAAGCTCTTCATAGAAAGGATCAGTTTCCAGAATTTGCCAAACCAAAGCTCTTTGGTAAGCTGATAATTTATAATTAGTTAGTAGTTGTCTCTTCCATATAGACATATGTGACTATTCTATATTGACATATATTTCTTCCATATTGACATATGTTTCTTCTATATTGACATATGTTACTCTTCTATATTGACATATGTTTCTTCTATATTGACATATGTTTCTTCTATATTGACATATGTTACTCTTCTATATTGACATATGTTTCTTCTATATTGACATATGTTTCTTCTATATTGACATATGTTTCTTCTATATAGACATATGTGACTCTTCTATATTGACATATGTTTCTTCTATATTGACATATGTTTCTTCAATATTGACATATGTTTCTTCTATATTGACATGTTTCTTCTATATTGACATATGTTTCTTCTATATTGACATATGTCTCTTCTATAATGACATGTCTCTTCTATATTGACATGTCTCTTCTATATTGACATATGTCTCTTCTATATTTACATATGTTACTCTTCTATATTGACATATGTTTCTTCTATATTGACATATGTTTCTTCTATATTGACATATGTTTCTTCTATATTGACATATCTTTCATCTATATTGACATTTGTTTCTTCTATATTGACATATGTTTCTTCTATATTGACATATGTTTCTTCTATATTGACATATGTTTCTTCTATATTGACATATGTTTCTGCTATATTGACATATGTCTCTTCTATATTGACATATGTTTCTTCTATATTGACATATGTCTCTTCTATAATTACATGTCTCTTCTATAATGACATGTCTCTTCTATATTGACATATGTTTCTTCTATATTGACATATGTCTCTTCTATAATGACATGTCTCTTCTATATTGACATATGTTTCTTCTATATTGACATATGTCTCTTCTATAATGACATGTCTCTTCTATAATGACATGTCTCTTCTATATTGACATATGTTTCTTCTATATTGACATATGTCTCTTCTATAATGACAAGTCTCTTCTATATTGACATATGTCTCTTCTATAATGACATGTCTCTTCTATATTGACAAGTCTCTTCTATATTGACATGTGTCTCTCCTATAATGACATGTCTCTTCTATAATGACATGTCTCTTCTATATTGACATATGCTTCTTCTATAGTGACATATGTCTCTTCTATAATGACATGTGTCTTCTATATTGACATATGTTTCTTCTATATTGACATATGTTTCTTCTATATTGACATATGTCTCTTCTATAATGACATGTCTCTTCTATATTGACATATGTTTCTTCTATATTGACATATGTCTCTTCTATATTAACATTTGTCTCTTCTATATTGACATATGAAGTCTACTGTATATTTTATTGACATATAATTTTTTGTTTGTTTCTTCTGCTCTAAAGTGCTTTTCAAGTGATTTGTTATTTTGCTGAAATGCATTTATTTTTTTACACAAGTTTGCAAGAACCTTCAATGCTTTAAGTACCGGTATGCAACTGTAACAGTAAAATATAGATTTCTTGTATCTGCTATATTTGAACACTGAATAATTTGGTTCTATTAAATTCTTAGGGCGTTTTGATAACAGTGTAATAGAAGAAAGAAGATTGAGTGCAATAGAACTTTTAAATTTTGTAGCTACACAACCGCATCTTTACAAGTCTTTGGTCTTCAAACAATTTTTACAGGTATGGCATATATAGATGAATAGCAACTGGGTTTGCTAAAAAAGATATTTGATTTTTCCTGATTCTTGAACTAACACATCAGCTCAGTTTTAAACAGGCCATACATACTTCCATCTTTAGTTTCTTCAGGTCATACATACTTCCATCTTTACTTTCTTCAGGTCATACATACTTCCATCTTTAGTTTCTTCAGGTCATACATACTTCCTGCTTTAGTTTCTTCAGGTCATACATACTTCCATCTTTAGTTTCTTCAGGTCATACATACTTCCATCTTTAGTTTCTTCAGGTCATACATACTTCCATCTTTAGTTTCTTCAGGTCATACATACTTCCATCTTTAGTTTCTTCAGGTCATACATACTTCCTGCTTTAGTTTCTTCAGGTCATACATACTTCCATCTTTAGTTTCTTCAGGTCATACATACTTCCATCTTTAGTTTCTTCAGGTCATACATACTTCCATCTTTAGTTTCTTCAGGTCATACATACTTCCATCTTTAGTTTCTTCAGGTCATACATACTTCCTGCTTTAGTTTCTTCAGGTCATACATACTTCCATCTTTAGTTTCTTCAGGTCCAAATACTTCCATCTTTAGTTTCTTCAGGTCATACATACTTCCTGCTTTAATTTCTTCAGGTCATACATACTTCCATCTTTAGTTTCTTCAGGTCATACATACTTCCATCTTTAGTTTCTTCAGGTCATACATACTTCCATCTTTAGTTTCTTCAGGTCATACATACTTCCTGCTTTAGTTTCTTCAGGTCATACATACTTCCATCTTTAGTTTCTTCAGGTCATACATACTTCCATCTTTAGTTTCTTCAGGTCATACATACTTCCTGCTTTAATTTTTTCAGGTCATACATACTTCCATCTTTAGTTTCTTCAGGTCATACATACTTCCATCTTTAGTTTCTTCAGGTCATACATACTTCCATCTTTAGTTTCTTCAGGTCATACATACTTCCTGCTATAGTTTCTTCAGGTCATACATACTTCCATCTTTAGTTTCTTCAGGTAATACATGCTTCCATCTTTAGTTTCTTCAGGTAATACATGCTTCCATCTTTAGTTTCTTCAGGTCATACATACTTCCATCTTTAGTTTCTTCAGGTCATACATACTTCCATCTTTAGTTTCTTCAGGTCATACATACTTCCATCTTTAGTTTCTTCAGGTCATACATACTTCCATCTTTAGTTTCTTCAGGTCATACATACTTCCTGCTATAGTTTCTTCAGGTCATACATGCTTCTATCTTTACTTTCTTCAGGTCATACATACTTCCATCTTTAGTTTCTTCAGGTCATAAATACTTCTATCTTTAGTTTCTTCAGGTCATACATACTTCCATCTTTAGTTTCTTCAGGTCATACATACTTCCATCTTTAGTTTCTTCAGGTCATACATACTTCCATCTTTAGTTTCTTCAGGTCATACATACTTCCATCTTTAGTTTCTTCAGGTCAGACATACTTCCATCTTTACTTTCTTCAGGTCATACATACTTCCATCTTTAGTCTCTTCAGGTCATACATACTTCCATCATTAGTTTCTTCAGGTCATACATACTTCCATCTTTAGTTTCTTCAGGTCATACATACTTCTATCTTTAGTTTCTTCAGGTAATACATGCTTCCATCTTTAGTTTCTTCAGGTAATACATGCTTCCATCTTTAGTTTCTTCAGGTAATACTTACTTCCATCTTTAGTTTCTTCAGGTCATACATACTTCCTGCTTTAGTTTCTTCAGGTAATACATGCTTCCATCTTTAGTTTCTTCAGGTCATACATACTTCTATCTTTAGTTTCTTCAGGTAATACATGCTTCCATCTTTAGTTTCTTCAGGTCATACATACTTCCATCTGTACTTTCTTCAGGTCATACATACTTCCATCTTTAGTTTCTTCAGGTCATACATGCTTCTATCTTTAGTTTCTTCAGGTAATACATACTTCCATCTTTAGTTTCTTCAGGTCATACATACTTCCATCTGTACTTTCTTGAGGTCATACATACTTCCATCTTTACTTTCTTCAGGTCATACATACTTCCATCTTTAGTTTCTTCAGGTCATACATACTTCCATCTTTAGTTTCTTCAGGTCATACATACTTCCATCTGTACTTTCTTCAGGTCATACATACTTCCATCTTTAGTTTCTTCAGGTCATACATACTTCCATCTTTACTTTCTTCAGGTCATACATACTTCCATCTTTAGTTTCTTCAGGTCATACATGCTTTTATCTTTAGTTTCTTCAGGTCATACATACTTCCATCTTTAGTTTCTTCAGGTCATACATACTTCCATCTGTACTTTCTTCAGGTCATACATACTTCCATCTTTACTTTCTTCAGGTGATACATGCTTCCATCTTTAGTTTCTTCAGGTCATACATACTTCCATCTTTAGTTTCTTCAGGTCATACATACTTCCATCTTTAGTTTCTTCAGGTCATACATACTTCCATCTTTAGTTTCTTCAGGTCATACATACTTCCATCTTTAGTTTCTTCAGGTCATACATACTTCCTGCTATAGTTTCTTCAGGTAATACATGCTTCTATCTTTACTTTCTTCAGGTCATACATACTTCCATCTTTAGTTTCTTCAGGTCATAAATACTTCTATCTTTAGTTTCTTCAGGTCATACATACTTCCATCTTTAGTTTCTTCAGGTCATACATACTTCCATCTTTAGTTTCTTCAGGTCATACATACTTCCATCTTTAGTTTCTTCAGGTCATACATACTTCCATCTTTAGTTTCTTCAGGTCATACATACTTCCATCTTTACTTTCTTCAGGTCATACATACTTCCATCTTTAGTTTCTTCAGGTCATACATACTTCCATCTTTAGTTTCTTCAGGTCATACATACTTCCATCTTTAGTTTCTTCAGGTCATACATACTTCCATCTTTAGTTTCTTCAGGTCATACATACTTCAATCTTTAGTTTCTTCAGGTCATACATACTTCCATCTTTACTTTCTTCAGGTCATACATACTTCCATCTTTAGTTTCTTCAGGTCATACATACTTCCATCTTTAGTTTCTTCAGGTCATACATACTTCCATCTTTAGTTTCTTCAGGTCATACATACTTCTATCTTTAGTTTCTTCAGGTAATACATGCTTCCATCTTTAGTTTCTTCAGGTCATACATACTTCCTGCTTTAGTTTCTTCAGGTAATACATGCTTCCATCTTTAGTTTCTTCAGGTCATACATACTTCCATCTGTACTTTCTTCAGGTCATACATACTTCCATCTTTAGTTTCTTCAGGTCATACATGCTTCTATCTTTAGTTTCTTCAGGTAATACATACTTCCATCTTTAGTTTCTTCAGGTCATACATACTTCCATCTGTACTTTCTTGAGGTCATACATACTTCCATCTTTACTTTCTTCAGGTCATACATACTTCCATCTTTAGTTTCTTCAGGTCATACATACTTCCATCTTTAGTTTCTTCAGGTCATACATACTTCCATCTGTACTTTCTTCAGGTCATACATACTTCCATCTTTACTTTCTTCAGGTCATACATACTTCCATCTTTAGTTTCTTCAGGTCATACATACTTCCATCTTTAGTTTCTTCAGGTCATACATGCTTCTATCTTTAGTTTCTTCAGGTCATACATGCTTCTATCTTTAGTTTCTTCAGGTCATACATACTTCCATCTTTAGTTTCTTCAGGTCATACATACTTCCATCTTTACTTTCTTCAGGTCATACATACTTCCATCTTTAGTTTCTTCAGGTCATACATGCTTTTATCTTTAGTTTCTTCAGGTCATACATACTTCCATCTTTAGTTTCTTCAGGTCATACATACTTCCATCTGTACTTTCTTCAGGTCATACATACTTCCATCTTTACTTTCTTCAGGTCATACATACTTCCATCTTTAGTTTCTTCAGGTCATACATACTTCCCTTCATCTCTTTCACTCCATTATCAGTCTATTGATGCAAATTTTACATTCATATTAATATTACTATATCAAGAACCAATTACAGGGAGCTGGATTTCAAAGTCTGACTATGCAGACTTATGATAAAGCTAAAAAATAGTATGTTGCTGTCTTCTTACATTCTATTTGTATTCTTACATTCTATTTAGTCTCAAGTTCAATTTTATGAATTGCCTGAAATTTTTTTTTTTATTCTCTTATGATAGGATGGTAAAGGTAGATCGGATCCAGGGAAAAAAGGTTCTATAATGACACCACTGCCATCCAACATTATTTTAAGTGGACACAAATCTGATGACACTTCACAACCTGACCTTCTTCCAGTGGTCACTACACATGAGGACAAAATGTTAGCTGGCCATATAAAGACTCCAGGAGTTGAAGTAGAAAATCAAGCTCTTCCATTAGAAATAAATAGTTCTTCAAACAATTACTCCAGGTATTGAATGTTATTTTAGCTTACAACTGTATAAACTTTTGAATAATTGTTCCCACTTTTTCTTTCCATAACAAAAACATTATTTGTCTTGTCTGGATGGATTCTTCTCCTTGTTCTAAACCAGTTAGCAGAGCTGTTTGCTCTCTTGCAATCAATGCCAAATAAACATATTTACATATTATATTTTTTCATTGTTTTGTATTGCTGTATAGTGTGTTTGTAATGGTTGGTTGAAGGGGGAGTAATGTATGTCTGAGGTTGGTTTTCTTGAGGCATTCAAATTAGAAATGGTCTACTGTTTCTTGTGGGCAGTGCAGTTGGGTGGTTGTGTTTGGTTTATTCTATTAAAATGTGAGAAGTGCTATGTGTTCTGTTCTTAACTGGGTGGTGCATTGATCATTGTGGGGGGAGGGACTTTAAATGTCTTCCTTGTTGGGCTTGTTCATTTCTCTGTACATTTTTCTTCCAGTTGTTCCCTGTACCCAATGATTTAGCCATTCTTCCTTAAAGTCATTTTTTAGCTGCTGCATACTGTGTTGTAGTTGCATACTGTGTTGTAGTTGCATACTGTGTTGTAGTTGCATGCTGTGTTGTAGTTGCATACTGTGTTGTAGTTGCATACTGTGTTGTAGTTGCATACTGTGTTGTAGTTGCATACTGTGTTGTAGTTGCATACTGTGTTGTAGTTGCATACTGTGTTGTAGTTGCATACTGTGTTGTAGTTGCATACTGTGTTGTAGTTGCATACTGTGTTGTAGTTGCATACTGTGTTGTAGTTGCATACTGTGTTGTAGTTGCATACTGTGTTGTAGTTGCATACTGTGTTGTAGTTGCATACTGTGTTGTAGTTGCATACTGTGTTGTAGTTGCATACTGTGTTGTAGTTGCATACTGTGTTGTAGTTGCATACTGTGTTGTAGCAGACAGGTCTTTCATATTGGTCCATGTTTGCTCCCTTTCTAGCCACTAAGTCAGCTTATTCATTGCCTAGTATGCCAATCTTTCCAGTTGTCTATTGTAGAGTTATATTATTGTAAGTAATTATTAGGTAGTCAAGTGTATGTTCTAGTAAGGTGATTTCTTTTAGTTTTGGTTTTCTTTGAGGTATTGTTAGATATTGTTTTGTGTGCTGGTTGGGATTCTGTGAAGATGACTATATCTGTTGGGGGGGGGGGGGGGCGAATTGTTTGTTATATGTATGTCTCGATGACTATATCTGTTGGGGGGGGGGGGGGCGAATCGTTTGTTTTATGTATGTCTCCTTGAACATTTGTGCAATAGGTTCCATTTGGTGCACTAATTTTGGGAAATTATGTGTCAGGAAAGATCAAGTAAGCACTTAACCCTGTATTTATTGTTTCTTTAAATGCTGAGCCATCTTCAAAACTGTGGGTGGCTGTATCTGTGTAGCTTTCTATTATTTCTAAGGTTACTACTATAAAGCTTGAATGGATTTGATTCTTTGGTTTAGCTTCTGTTACCCAGTGAGGTTTTCATTTTTGGTTCTCCTTCTCTTCTTAAATATAAATGTGTGTGTTTTGAAATTGTGTTACTGTTTTCAGGTTTTGTTTTTTTAATAGAGTCCTTTATTTCTTTATAAATGTTGTCCTGCTGCGCTCTGTGAGCTTGGATGATCATTTTCTTATTTTTTTTTGTACCTTTCAACTTCATCTAATGCTGCCCTGTCTAATCTTAGTTTTAGTGGCTGAATGTTAGAATCTTTTTCGCAGGCTGCTGTGAGTGTTCTCATACCTCCATTGATGAGATTCAAGACTTGGTTCTGTATTTAGTCTAGTGTATTTTGCTGTGTTTGAATGGCTGTTGTTTATAGGGGCAGGCAGTATTCTAGGACAGATTTTATATATCCTGTGTATAATTGTGTTATTGTGTTTTTCTTTGCCCCCATGCAGTGCTGGATAGATGTTTGATCATATTCATGCATATTAAAGTTTTAGTTTTTAATTCTGCCATGAAAGTGTTTTAGGCAAAGTTTTGGGTCTAGTTTCATGCCCAGGAATTTAGTTAGGGTTTTATTCTTTTTTTTTTCTGCTTTTTGTATTGTGTGCTTTGTGTAATAATGTTGGTTGACTTTTCTTGTTTTGTAATAATTGAAGGTTTGTTGAGTTGACCATGTCCTCTAACTAGTGTTTCTTGTAGCTGTGTGATGTGTATGTCATGTGTGTGAAGTATATGTTTTCTAGTTCAGTTTTTTATATATTTAATCCTAATAGGTTGTTGCAGTAAGTTATGGTTTGTGTTTTTAGTAGCTGACTTTTCACAGGCCTGGAAAAAAAAGTGATGCCCAGACCTTTTTCTGGAATTTTTATTCTGAGTAGTTTTGCTGGCTTTTTTTCAAACTCTAAGGTTTAAAAGAGTTTCTGGTTTTGTGCTCAGCACCTGCAGGTGGTATTCTGGGCTTGGACTACATTGAGTCATAGTTTCTGTGGGCTGATGTGGGGCTAGCCTATGGTCCATTCTAAATCATAGTTTCTGTGGGCTGATGTGGGGCTAGCCTATGGTCCATTCTAAACCTTCCACAGAGCTCTCAAAGGTTCAAGTACCACATTTGTAAGTGGGTTACCCTAAATACACAGGCAACTGCAATGTCACTTACTGAGTTTGTATTGAGTGGAATGAGTATGTAAGTGTAAGGCATAGAACTTCAGGGAATGGAAATATAAAGGACTAAACTTCAGGTTAATGGATATTTATGGGGCAGAACTTTAGTAAATGGGCATATAATTAAATGTACCTTTTATTTATTGTTTGAGAAGGGCAGCAATGCTTGAAGGAACCTGGAACTTTCCTCAAGTAGCTGACAACATCAGCTTGGACTCTTCTACTGGAGATGAAACTTTAGATACTGATGAAGATTCCATTCTAACAAACTCTCTTCCTGACACTGACCTGACCTATTTTGATCCAGTCAGCCAAGAGTCAACATTAACTAGCCCAGGAGATGAGGATCCTAAAAATAAGAGTAACAGTTGGCTGCTGGCAAGTTTAAATCTGTGTGCTCAATACACTCACATGGACACACCAACTGAAGGTAAAATACTGAAAATAGTTTTTGACATTATCCCCAGGTTAACACATTAACACCTTCACATTTATTAACAGGATGTGTTGTCCAACGCCAAGCCAGCGTTATTATTTTCCTTATTAACTCGCGTAGAGGTTACACTTTTTAGAATATTTTGAAACAAATTAAGGGTGTGACCTATACATTTGACACATTTGTGAAAAAGTTTGCAAAAAAGCATTGCTCTGTCATTACTGTTGTCTGTATGGAGGATTGTAGTGATGCAAAATTACTAGGAAATGCAAATGCATACATGCATAGTTATGTAAAATATACAACCAATAGTGTATTAATATAATATATGACGTACGCACTTTTGCGCACTACACTGCACCAATGTTGATCAACATATCAATAGAACACCGAATATAGACTTGTATGCAGAATCACTTTTAAGTGATCTTATTATTTGTTTTTTACCTCAACACATAATGCTTTACATCATGCTTTACATTACACTTTTGCACATAACTTACACCATTATGATAACTAGGATGATTGTATAATGATGATATTCTACTTACATTTACTAATAAAGAGAAGATAAAACAAGATAGCATTTATATATCACAACACACTATGAATACTAGAATTTTAAATTATAAAAAACCCAAGGCCCAAACCAGCCTTCTAGCACAATCTATCAAAGACTTGCTTTTTTTAGAATTACAAACTCTTAACTGACGCAGACCAAACAAAACAATCTAAACATTTACCGATCTATGACAAAAGGGAAGAAAGTTAAAATCGGTAACACTTCTTCGCAATTATCATACATTTGCCCTAAAAAGACACTATCATCCTGCACTATCATCCAACAAACAATGATCAATTGGATGGTAATGCAGAAGCCCTTCCAACCACCCACTATCTATACATACAATGTAAACTACAATGATCAATGAAGTATAATCGTATGTAAGTGCCAGTTTCCTGCGCACCAAATTGCACTCCTGACTTATGTGCATTACATCATCCCTTATAATAATATCTACGCTATAAAAATTAAGTTACACTTAACTTAGATCAGTTGAGCCGCTCCTGTCTTGAAGTTGTCCAGAATAGTCCCAACCTTCGTTGCAAATCCGTTGCACAAAAAAACGTTCCTACAATTCAAGTATCGTCCAATGTCCGTTGCCTTGACTTGAATGTCCTTCAACCTTCCGTTGCCCAGAGTATCCTTCCACTTTCCATTGCGTTGCGTGTCCTTGAATCTTCCGTTGACTTGAGTGTCCTTCAACTTTCCGTTGACTCGAGTGTCCTTCAACTTTCCGTAGTCACGTCGCAGTATGCGGTGCCAACAGTACAACAGTAAGGAATCTACTCCTGTACAAGGGCGTAAATGAATTACCTAAGAAATAAGCCAGAAAGCTCACGCGAGCAGTTACGACCTGGCGAGTTTCCTAGAGTTTCTTTAGGCACGGCAGACCGGCTACTGACAACGCGTAACGATGATCTACATCAACTTCATCAGATTACTAAGACGAAAATTCAGATCACTTGATTCAGGGTTGATGATCAATCGGACAGGCCCAGCTCAGCTTCACATCAAGTATAATCAACAGTTTCCCACTGCAGACTTTGACCGCTACCAACTGGTACAACTGTCCTTCTGGTGACAACAACGACCTTCAACTGCTTCTGCTTTCTACGATAACAGCGACAAGATTCATGTCTTGGATCTCTGGTATTCACTGCAACAGGTTCTAATGGCTGCAAGGTTTGATGTTAGTTTAACAATGACGATCTTCACAGCTACCTCAGCTACAGGTTTCTTCCACGGCTTCCACTTTCAGCGACGATATTACTGTCCTAATAACGATAAGCTCTGACAGTCATCAGCCTTAAGATTCCTATGATGATTAGCTTATACAGCTCCTTCCACGGTCCGAAATCTAACCTCCAAAATCAGGCAGGTTCACCAACTCTGCTCCCTCCTCTCACGGGCAGGCGTTATGTCAGAGAACACTTCACAAGCCTTCCAACGGACCAGATCAGTCCCTGACCTCCAAAACAGGCAAGTCCTCCACCTCTGCTCCCTCCTTTCACAGGCAGGCGTTACACCAGAGTAAATAACTTCAGGCTGCTTCCACGGACCGGATCAATGAGTGATCTCCACATCAAGTAGAATTACCAACTCTGCATCCTCCACTAACAGGCAGGCATTACAACAGAGTTCCGAGTTGAGTCTTTACCGTTGAGTACTTTCAAATAGCTTGATCTTGACTGCCACCAAATCTGTCACAGGACGAAACCACACAGAACTTTGTAAACTTAACAAAGGCAGCGTAGTACAACTTGAATTTCTTTAATACATGAGTTTCGTTCTACTGTAACAATTAGATCAGCTATCACTCAACAAACATTCTTGAGTTTGTAGTCTGTACAATTACCAACTTGGTCGAAGACTGATCTCATATACGTCTTGTTCATGTACAGACAAAATCCCAACTGAAGTGTCCTTAGAATTCAGCGTTGCTATATCATTCATTCTCGCTGCACTTCCCTTTCATACCATAGTGCAATCTCGTACATAATAATAACATGCACACCTTTCTTATTCCTCATCTAACATCATACGTAATTTCTATAATATCTAATAATATAGTGACAGTATGTATGGTAAGTTTATGGTTGTTGTTGATTTTTTCCTTGTATGTAACCATGTTTATGTTTGTCATTCTCCAGAAGAAGAAGTTGATGGAGCAATGGATAGAAGAGAAACTATGGCCAGCACAGATTCAACTCTCACCAATAATTCCTTACTATCATCTTCCACATTAGAGAAGCTGTCTGACAACAGTGAGTTTAATAGCAGCAGAAAGGGCAGCTTAACATCTGGGAGTAAATCTGAACTAGAACAATTTGACCCAATTCGCAGGGACTCTAAGAGCTCTGAGCTTTCAAAAGTTGAATGTGGGAAAGGTGACCTGGATTTGTCCTCAGAATGGCAGAACAGGTCATCCAGCTTTGTGTCAGTAGGCTCTCAAAAGTAAGTGAGCATGCGTAACCTATCATATTGAGAGAGTTATTAACTGCAAGACTTACTTGACATAAAGTTTCAAATTTTATAAACTAAGATAAGGGAAGAAGAAACCATAAAATATTGAACCCTAAAATTTTTGTTTAAATTGGCTTCAATGTAATTTTGCAGTATATCTGACTTATTCAATTCTACAAATACATTCTAGTGCAATGACCAAATTAGTTTACAATTTAATAAGAATTTTTTAGTTAAAGCTTCTTTACATTTTTTGATTTGTGTATATTCAGGTCACATATTGAAGATATGAAAGAACATGATGAAATTGAGAAAAATTGTTCAGGAAAGTCTTCCAGATCCCACAGTGTCAGTTCTGAAAAATCTCTAGATTCTGACAGAGGTTCTAGCAATAAATCTACACCCAGCCACACATCCAGAAGTCTATTAAAGAGACTTGTAGCTGGTAGCCCCAAAAAACCTAGATCAATGACAGATCAGAGTGTTACTACAATGGATCTTGGAGGTAGTATTTTATGGAATAGAATTATTTTTTCCTTGTAAAATATTTCTGGTGGAAGTAAAAGTATCCCTTTTAAATGTTGTCAGCATTTAGTCAAGGGAATGATCTCCAGGATATAAGGGGATTGCGTACCCAGCACCTTTACTTTACCCAACAAATATGAAGCAGCTTTTAGAGCTACGTAGACTTAGGGACATTCTGTAATTCTTGATGTTCTTTTTTACATGATCTCAGTAGACTTAGGGACATTCTGTAATTCTTGATGTTGTTTTTTACATGATCTCAGTAGACTTATGGACATTCTCTAATTCTTGATGTTCTTTTTTACATGATCTCAAACTTCGTACTCAGAATAGTAGTCAAAATGCAGTACCACTAAACCACTTTTTTTTCTGTTACGCTCAAACTATACATGCACCAGTTGACCTGTGGACACATTGTGTTCTTACTAAAGTTGTTTATATTAAAACCTAAATAAATAATAGAAAAAAACAACATATTGTGCAGAATACACTACCCAAAGGATAATAAATCTACCTTATGTTGTATTTTTTTGTTTTCACTTCTTTATATTGTTGTAATTTTGTAATTTTCAGACTGCATCAACTAATCCAGCAGTCATACTTTATTGTTTACAAATTTTCAAAGGCTTTTCCAGTAAATGTTTATCTTAACTTTTTTTGGGGGGATCTGTCAAAAGGCATAATAACAGTCTATAGTGAACAAACAAATGTATATATATATATGCTTGAGGAAATTGTATTTATTGATTTTAAAATACATTTAATTTACATCAGTTATTGCATTTTAATTAAAAATCATTAAAATTAGAATACAGTTAAAAAAAAAAAAAAAAAAAAAAAATTTTTTGTTTTCCAGGTAAAGAGGACTATATTTATTTAGCAGCTAGTCAGATCAGTATGGCACAAAATAGTGAAGCAAATGGAGAATTTGATGTTGCTTTTGCATATTATAAAAGTGGTGTTGGTATTCTACTTCAAGGTGTCCAAGGTAAATATTTTTCTCATACTTGACTTAAACAATAATATATCAAAGTTTTCCTGTAGAGCATATACAATCTAGCTCGTAAATTTGAATAAGGGTTTTGTGCGTAATTTTATAAACATGTGATGTTAGCTTTCATTTTTAGTGAACCATAAAGAAAGCATGAATACAATTTGTATGACTTAAGTTAATTAATTATGTTTGAGGTTTTGTATTTCACAAAGTATAGGTGTATAAGGGACACCAAACATTTCTCAATTAATAATTACCGTAAAATCTTGAGTATTAGCTGCACCTGTGTATAAGCCGCAGGTATACTTCGGAAATACTGTTCGTATGGAAATCAGCACAGAAAAAAGTCAAATACTCATTAGCAGCGGAGACTGCACAGGATGCTGCATAAAACTGGCCACATTTTGGAGGAAGTTGAAACATTCAAATACCCTAACTAGAGATGGAAGGTTAATAAAGGAAAAAAAACTCGACTTAGCCTGGCTATCATGGTCAAACTAAGGAAAATATGGGAGATAATATATAATCTGAATCAGGGGACACAACCATTACTCAATGTTTAAATATATAATCTGAATTAGGGGACACAACCATTACTCAATGTTTAATTATATAATCTGAATCAGGGGACACAACCATTACTCAATGTTTAATTATATAATCTGAATCAGGGGACACAACCATTACTCAATGTTTAATTATATAATCTGAATCAGGGGACACAACCATTACTCAATGTTTAATTATATAATCTGAATCAGGGGACACAACCATTACTCAATGTTTAATTATATAATCTGAATTAGGGGACACAACCATTACTCAATGTTTAATTATATAATCTGAATTAGGGGACACAACCATTACTCAATGTTTAATTATATAATCTGAATCAGGGGACACAACCATTACTCAATGTTAAATTATATAATCTGAATTAGGGGACACAACCATTACTCAATGTTTAATTATATAATCTGAATCAGGGGACACAACCATTACTCAATGTTTAATTATATAATCTGAATCAGGGGACACAACCATTACTCAATGTTTAATTATATAATCTGAATTAGGGGACACAACCATTACTCAATGTTTAATTATATAATCTGAATTAGGGGACACAACCATTACTCAATGTTTAATTATATAATCTGAATCAGGGGACACAACCATTACTCAATGTTTAATTATATAATCTGAATTAGGGGACACAACCATTACTCAATGTTTAATTATATAATCTGAATTAGGGGACACAACCATTACTCAATGTTTAATTATATAATCTGAATCAGGGGACACAACCATTACTCAATGTTTAATTATATAATCTGAATCAGGGGACACAACCATTACTCAATGTTTAATTATATAATCTGAATCAGGGGACACAACCATTACTCAATGTTTAATTATATAATCTGAATTAGGGGACACAACCATTACTCAATGTTTAATTATATAATCTGAATTAGGGGACACAACCATTACTCAATGTTTAATTATATAATCTGAATTAGGGGACACAACCATTACTCAATGTTTAATTATATAATCTGAATCAGGGACACAACCATTACTCAATGTTTAATTATATAATCTGAATCAGGGGACACAACCATTACTCAATGTTTAATTATATAATCTGAATCAGGGGACACAACCATTACTCAATGTTTAATTATATAATCTGAATCAGGGGACACAACCCTTACTCAATGTTTAATTATATAATCTGAATTAGGGGACACAACCATTACTCAATGTTTAATTATATAATCTGAATTAGCGGACACAACCATTACTCAATGTTTAATTATATAATCTGAATTAGGGAACACAACCATTGCTCAATGTTTAATTATATAATCTGAATTAGGGGACACAACCATTACTCAATGTTTAATTATATAATCTGAATCAGGGGACACAAACAGAGCTCGTAGAGATGCTGTTCGAAGAAAGACTGCCCAATATTTAATGAAAGCAGAAGATTTATTTACCAAACACCTGACTACTGAAAATGTGGATGAAAGAAGATGGGGTGTAAGTAACAATTTACATTCTTGTCATACCTTGTTGTTTGTGGATGAAAGAAGATGGGGCCTAAGTTACAATTTACATTCTTGTCATACCTTCTTGTTTGTGAATGAAAGAAGATGTAGCCTACGTTACAATTTACATTCTTGTCATACCTTCTTGTTTGTGCATGAAATAATATGTAGCCTAAGTTACAATTTACATTCTTGTCATACCTTGTTGTTTGTGGATGAAAGAAGATGAAGGCCTAACTTACAATTTACATTCTTGTCATACCTTGTTGTTTGTGGATGAAAGAAGATGGGGCCTAAGTTACAATTTACATTCTTGGCATACCTTGTTGTTTGTGGATGAAAGAAGATGGGGCCTAAGTTACAATTTACATTCTTGGCATACCTTGTTGTTTGTGGGTGAAAGAAGATGGGGCCTAAGTTACAATTTACATTCTTGTCATACCTTCTTGTTTGTGAATGAAAGAAGATGTAGCCTACGTTACAATTTACATTCTTGTCATACCTTCTTGTTTGTGTATGAAATAATATGTAGCCTAAGTTACAATTTACATTCTTGTCATACCTTGTTGTTTGTGGATGAAAGAAGATGAAGGCCTAACTTACAATTTACATTCTTGTCATACCTTGTTGTTTGTGGATGAAAGAAGATGGGGCCTAAGTTACAATTTACATTCTTGGCATACCTTGTTGTTTGTGGATGAAAGAAGATGGGGCCTAAGTTACAATTTACATTCTTGGCATACCTTGTTGTTTGTGGGTGAAAGAAGATGGGGCCTAAGTTACAATTTACATTTTTGGCATACCTTGTTGTTTGTGGATGAAAGAAGATGGGGCCTAAGTTACAATTTACATTCTTGTCATACCTTGTTGTTTGTGGATGAAAGAAGATGGGGCCTAAGTTACAATTTACATTCTTGTCATACCTTGTTGTTTGTGGATAAAAGAAGATGGGGCCTAAGATACAATTTACATTCTTACAATACCTTGTTGTTTGTGGATGAAAGAAGATGGAGCCTAAGTTACAATTTACATTCTTGTCATACCTTGTTGTTTGTGGATGAAAGAAGATGGAGGCCTAAGTTACAATTTACATTCTTGTCATACCTTGTTGTTTGTGGATGAAAGAAGATGGGGCCTAAGTTACAATTTACATTCTTGGCATACCTTGTTGTTTGTGGATGAAAGAAGATGGAGCCTAAGTTACAATTTACATTCTTGTCATACCTTGTTGTTTGTGGATGAAAGAAGATGGGGCGGGACCTAAGTTACAATTTACATTCTTGTCATACCTTGTTGTTTGTGAATGAAAGAAGATGGAGGCCTAAGTTACAATTTACATTCTTGGCATACCTTGTTGTTTGTGGATGAAAGAAGATGGAGGCCTAAGTTACAATTTACATTCTTGGCGTACCTTGTTGTTTGTGGATGAAAGAAGATGGAGCCTAAGTTGCAATTTACATTCTTGGCATACCTTGTTGTTTGTGGATGAAAGAAGATGGAGCCTAAGTTACAATTTACATTCTTGGCATACCTTGTTGTTTGTGGATGAAAGAAGATGGAGCCTAAGTTACAATTTACATTCTTGTCATACCTTGTTGTTTGTGGATGAAAGAAGCTGGAGGCCTAAGTTACAATTTACTTTTTTATCATAATTTGTTGTTTTAAAGACATTCCTTAAATTGTTACTTACTCAAGTACATAAAAGCTAGATCATTTTACAGAAACAAATTTTGTAGGATTACTATACTTTTCAATTACAAATGGCCAAAGGCTAGAGATAGTTGGTGTGACTGTGACAGACAATTGGGTCAGTTTGTGTGTAAGCCACACATCATTTGAAGTTGTTGTGATAATGGTCGGTGACAGGGTAGACCAGTGTGTAGAGTTGTGTACAGATAATTCAAATTAAAAAATATAATTCTATTTTGAGTAATAAAGAATTTATTTTTCTGCAAACAAAAATCATTTGAAATTTTATAAAAATATATTTGTGATGATTCCCCACGAACCGGTATGAAAGTCGGTAAAACTGTTTTTGCATTAAATGCAAAATAAAGTGAAAAAAGGGTCCAAGATCATTTTTGAGATTATTATTGATTTGTAATGTTGAATGCCTTAACTTATAGCTGTGAAATTTTAAAGCTAAAATTATTTGAAGAAATTACTTTAAAATGTTTTTCTGAAGCTTTTGTAAAAAATCAAGCAAAATTTCCTATAAAGATTAAATTGTTTAAAAGTCAACTTAATATTATTTAAAACATTTAGAACATTTTAACAGCTTGTGTATTAACTCCTACTGAGTGTATTTGCTAAATTTCATGGCAATTGGTTAATATTTATTCATCCTGGAAATATTTGATTATCTGTTTCAAAGCTAAATTGTTACGATTGTTACTGTTTTCTTTTTCATTTGTCTCTAAAACGACTTTTCTTACCTTTGCTTATGTAATTTTGAATAACTTTTGAACAAATAAAACTTTTACTAAACACTGTTAAACTAAAAATCTTATTTGGCATAATTCAGTAAGTACCATTACGTGGGGATGAAGTACATTTCAGAAGACTATTTTGTTCATTTGCATGATCTTCCCTAGTTAGCAAAAAAAATTTATCTCCCTATTTAGCAAACAATTGTTAATTTCCCTATTTAGCCAAAAAGAGTTGTTCTCCCCATTTAGTAAACAAGAGTCATTTTCCCTTTTTGGCAAACAATAGTTAATTTTTTTAATAAGCAAACAAGAGTTATTCTCCCTATTTAGCAAACAATTGTTGATTTCCCTATTTAGCCAGCAAGAGTTATTCTCCCTATTTGGCAAACATGAGAGTTAATTTCACTATTTAGCCAGCAAGAGTTATTCTCCCTATTTGGCAAACATGAGAGTTAATTTCCCTATTTAGCCAACAAGAGTTATTCTCCCAATTTGGCAAACATGAGAGTTAATGTCCCTATTTAGCCAACAAGAGTTATTCTCCCTATTTGGCAAACATGAGAGTTAATTTCCCAACAAGAGTTATTCTCCCTATTTGGCAAACATGAGAGTTAATTTCCCAACAAGAGTTATTCTCCCTATTTGGCAAACATGAGAGTTAATTTCCCTATTTAGCCAACAAGAGTTATTCTCCCAATTTGGCAAACATGAGAGTTAATGTCCCTATTTAGCCAACAAGAGTTATTCTCCCTATTTGGCAAACATGAGAGTTAATTTCCCAACAAGAGTTATTCTCCCTATTTGGCAAACATGAGAGTTAATTTCCCTATTTAGCCAACAAGAGTTATTCTCCCTATTTGGCAAACATGAGAGTTAATTTCCCTATTTAGCCAACAAGAGTTATTCTCCCTATTTGGCAAACATGAGAGTTAATTTCCCTATTTAGCCAACAAGAGTTATTCTCCCTATTTGGCAAACATGAGAGTTAATTTCCCTATTTAGCCAACAAGAGTTATTCCCATAACACTAGACAAGATTGAAGAGTTTTTTTTTTTTTCAAAGCATTGGAACTGGAAAGCGATGAAGGAATATTTGTTTTAAAAAAAAGGAAAAGCAGTGTTTCAAAGTGTTTCAACATTTCTTTATGTAAAAAGAAAATAAAGTTATAAATTTATTTCTGTTATAGGCTGACAGTTTTCTATCACCATCTTTGGATCTAGATCCATCATTTGCTTTTATTAGAGGATCAGTTCGTGAGTTGCACAACTTTCAAGTTCTTGGTACAATTGAAAAAGTTATTTTAGTTCGAGATAAAAGTACTGATGAAACATTTATATTTAAGGTAAACCTTTTTTTTTTGTTCATTCTAAGATTCTTTTGGTATCTTTGTAATTATTGTATCTCTTTTTAAATTTTTTTTAGACTTATCAATTGTTAATTCTTTGTCAGTTTGTTTTGTTTTCATTAAAACCTCCAATTTTTGTTATAGTTAATTCTGAAAAATTTAGTTGTCCAATTGTCGGGTCAGTATAAAAATCTAGTTATTCTCAATATTCTTTTCCTGACTAATGAACTTGGTTGTATTTTGGGGATTCTACTAACTGGATGCTGTTGTTGTTTTTTAACAGTCTATTCCTAAAGCAAGTTCTGAAGGTCCCAGAACACAGAGCATTCTTCCAACTAGCTGTCCTCATATGGTTAGTCTTCACAAGTTTTATGAAACAGATGACTCCATCTTCCTACTTCTGCAATATGCTAGTGGGGGAAAACTGTGGTCCTACATTGGAGATTACCTAAACTGTGACAAGGTGGACCTGGCACTTGGACTGATCAAACCAGAGGTGACCAACATTTATTCTGGCACTAAAGTGGAAGCAAACATGAATACTACAGACAAAAGTGAAGAACTTGAATATCTTGACAAGTTGCCATCTGAACTGACCTCTTTCGATGACCCTAAAGTCATGAGATTTTCTACATTGAATAGACAGAGCAGTGAATCAAATACAGGAGTAGAAGACAGTGATAGCTTTTCCAATAAAGAAAAAGTTTTAGAAAGCTCTATTAGTGGAAGCGGGACAGATTCTCATAAAAAACATTTAGCTTTAAATAGAAGATTTTCCAGTCTGTCTGATGATTGTGTACAAGTAACTGAACTGGACAGCAGTGTGATATCTCCCAGTACACTTGTAGAGGATGACCACTTTCAAAGCTTTCTAGAGGGCTACCGAACCAACACTGAAGGATTTTCCATCAACAGTTTTGACAGTGAAGACACTCAGAGACACAGTATGTCCTTCAGGGATAAAATTGAC
Organism: Anisus vortex; assembly: GCA_949126835.1. Classification (NCBI taxonomy): domain Eukaryota; kingdom Metazoa; phylum Mollusca; class Gastropoda; family Planorbidae; genus Anisus; species Anisus vortex. Next base: position 28,948,866 of record OX421495.1, read on the forward strand.
AGTATACCAGAAGATTCATCTGTCAATCCTGTGAATCTGTCAATGACATGTCGTCAGATAAGTGCTGATGAAGTTTTCCACTTGTCTACACAGGAAGAAGAGGTTGGTTGTGGAAATAAAACTAGACATGTAATTAGTGATGACATTTCAGCATTTACCTTGTCAGGTGAACATCAAAGCTATAATGAGCCTATTCATCCTTTTGATAGAGTTCCCTTACAATCAGATGGCTCTATTAACAAAACTCCTACATTAGACTGTAGCTGTTGTGTCAATATAGATATTGTAGCTGATACTCCTCCAGCTGGAGCTGTACTTGTTGTTCAGCAACAAGATTCTAGTTTATCTAATGAAGAACTGAGTATCTACGATGTGAACAGATCCTCTGAAGATGACACAAGTGACCATAATTCTAATACAAACATTGAACCTATTCTAGAAGGCCAGCTTCAACTGGACACCAGTGAGGATGTATTAATGAATTCAGACAATTCTTTGCCTTGTGTTGAGTTGAATGGTAACTCTGGTACAGTGACCTGTCCTTTAGAAACCAATGTCAACTGTGATCATGAAATAAAGAGTCACTCGAAGGCACCCAGCTTGTTTAGTCGTCAGACCAGCACACCCCATAAATTAATTCTGAGCAGAATGAATTCTAAAGATATAACAAGGTCAGCCTCCTTTGAATGTGACTTAAAATCACCAACAAGAAACAGAACAAGGACTGTGACAGACATGTTTGAGAGACTGGATAATTCTAACTCTGAAGCTGTCCACATCCCTGAAACAAGTATTAAGAAATGGATGGCTCAGTTGGTCACTGCAGTGTCCAGACTTCATTCCTTGGGAATTATTTGTAGGTAAGTGATGTGTAATATTTATATTGGAATGAATGAGCACTATAATACAAGTCTAATGCCGTCAAGAGAAAACTAAAATATATTGATTTGACTCCTTAGATTTTATTTTATTAGGTAAATTCCATTGTTACTGATTAATGTTTTGAGAAAAACAATTTAAATCGGATTCCTCTATAATTGAAAATATATGGGGTTTTTTGTTGGTAGACTGTTAAACAGAACAATTTATAATGATATAGACTATTAAGCATAAAAATATTTATATTTTATTTTGGTAGTGTAACAAGGTAATGTGAAAATAACATAATACTTGAGAAATTTTATGTTGATTTAATCCAAAATATATTTTTCATTGAAATTTATTTGTTCAAACTAGTTTTCTATAGTGTTTCCTTTTGTAAGGAAAATCTTTAACAATGGCATAGAAATTAAAGTTTTATATGAATAGTAGAGACAAAATAATGTAGCTGATGTACGAGAATTGTGTAACTGGCATAAAGCTACAGAATGCAACCAATTCTAGAACCCAAAAAGTCAATTTAAAATACTGTACTGCAAAAGTTAGACTGCACTCTCATAGACTTCATAATATATTACTGCTGTCCTCTGTATTACCGGTAAATGTCCATGTCAAATTGATGACAATTAGATCTAAAAAAGAAATATTTTATTCAACCAAATTTCTTTTTAAATGTAGCAGAAAATTAGTTTTTTTATTTTAAAAGTGGTTAGTCATGGGAATATATATAATCTTGAACAAAACAAAGATAGAAAAAACTAACTTAGTACCAAGATCATGAAATATAAATGGATTATAGTATTAACAATTTTATGCAATTTAATTTTTGAATGTTATGTCTACTTTTACATGCAAGTCACCTTTATATTTTATTTCACATACACTAAAAACCAGAGATTACATGGGATTTGCCTATATATATTATTTCACATACACTAGAGACCAGAGATTACATGGGATTTGCCTATATATATTATTTCACATACACTAAAGACCAGAGATTACATGGGATTTGCCTATATATATTATTTCACATACACTAACGACCAGAGATTACATGGGATTTGCCTATATATATTATTTCACATACACTAAAGACCAGAGATTACATGGGATTTGCCTATATATATTATTTCACATACACTAAAGACCAGAGATTACATGGGATTTGCCTATATATATTATTTCACATACACTAGAGACCAGAGATTACATGGGATTTGCCTATATATATTATTTCACATACACTAAAGACCAGAGATTACATGGGATTTGCCTATATATATTATTTCACATACACTAAAGACCAGAGATTACATGGGATTTGCCTATATATATTATTTCACATACACTAGAGACCAGAGATTACATGGGATTTGCCTATATATATTATTTCACATACACTAAAGACCAGAGATTACATGGGATTTGCCTATATATATTATTTCACATACACTAAAGACCAGAGATTACATGGGATTTGCCTATATATATTATTTCACATACACTAGAGACCAGAGATTACATGGGATTTGCCTATATATATTATTTCACATACACTAGAGACCAGAGATTACATGGGATTTGCCTATATATATTATTTCACATACACTAAAGACCAGAGATTACATGGGATTTGCCTATATATATTATTTCACATACACTAAAGACCAGAGATTACATGGGATTTGCCTATATATATTATTTCACATACACTAAAGACCAGAGATTACATGGGATTTGCCTATATATATTATTTCACATACACTAAAGACCAGAGATTACATGGGATTTGCCTATATATATTATTTCACATACACTAAAGACCAGAGATTACATGGGATTTGCCTATATATATTATTTCACATACACTAACGACCAGAGATTACATGGGATTTGCCTATATATATTATTTCACATACACTAAAGACCAGAGATTACATGGGATTTGCCTATATATATTATTTCACATACACTAGAGACCAGAGATTACATGGGATTTGCCTATATATATTATTTCACATACACTAAAGACCAGAGATTACATGGGATTTGCCTATATATATTATTTCACATACACTAAAGACCAGAGATTACATGGGATTTGCCTATATATATTATTTCACATACACTAGAGACCAGAGATTACATGGGATTTGCCTATATATATTATTTCACATACACTAAAGACCAGAGATTACATGGGATTTGCCTATATATATTATTTCACATACACTAACGACCAGAGATTACATGGGATTTGCCTATATATATTATTTCACATACACTAGAGACCAGAGATTACATGGGATTTGCCTATATATATTATTTCACATACACTAAAGACCAGAGATTACATGGGATTTGCCTATATATATTATTTCACATACACTAGAGACCAGAGATTACATGGGATTTGCCTATATATATTATTTCACATACACTAAAGACCAGAGATTACATGGGATTTGCCTATATATATTATTTCACATACACTAAAGACCAGAGATTACATGGGATTTGCCTATATATATTATTTCACATACACTAGAGACCAGAGATTACATGGGATTTGCCTATATATATTATTTCACATACACTAAAGACCAGAGATTACATGGGATTTGCCTATATATATTATTTCACATACACTAGAGACCAGAGATTACATGGGATTTGCCTATATATATTATTTCACATACACTAAAGACCAGAGATTACATGGGATTTGCCTATATATATTATTTCACATACACTAAAGACCAGAGATTACATGGGATTTGCCTATATATATTATTTCACATACACTAGAGACCAGAGATTACATGGGATTTGCCTATATATATTATTTCACATACACTAAAGACCAGAGATTACATGGGATTTGCCTATATATATTATTTCACATACACTAGAGACCAGAGATTACATGGGATTTGCCTATATATATTATTTCACATACACTAGAGACCAGAGATTACATGGGATTTGCCTATATATATTATTTCACATACACTAAAGACCAGAGATTACATGGGATTTGCCTATATATATTATTTCACATACACTAGAGACCAGAGATTACATGGGATTTGCCTATATATATTATTTCACATACACTAAAGACCAGAGATTACATGGGATTTGCCTATATATATTATTTCACATACACTAGAGACCAGAGATTACATGGGATTTGCCTATATATATTATTTCACATACACTAGAGACCAGAGATTACATGGGATTTGCCTATATATATTATTTCACATACACTAAAGACCAGAGATTACATGGGATTTGCCTATATATATTATTTCACATACACTAGAGACCAGAGATTACATGGGATTTGCCTATCTATATTATTTCACATACACTAAACTAAAGACCATAAATCTCATGGAATGTACGTTTATATTTTATTTCATGTGCACTATTGACCAAAAATGACCAAATGTGGTTTTCCTTGTACCTGCCAAATTACTGGGTCGCAAAAAAAAATATAAAAATTTAGGGAATATTATTTTTAGTGGTTAACATGGATTGAATAAAATCATGATTTTTTTACAAACACTTAAAAAAAATGATTTGAGTTAAAACTTAGTTAAAAGGATTATTATATTATAATATAATTTATATTTGGGTGATTAAAATCATGTTTGGTTATTGGAATTTTTATTTTTTAAATTCACCTTTCTCTTGTTATTTAAAACTTTCTTTTTTGTTTTAATATACTATCTTTTCATCTTAAAATTACTGTACAAAAATGTTTTTACACAATCATAAATAACTTCAAAATAAAAGAAAAATAAAAAAAAATTTTTAAAGTACATTTTTAAAACTTTAAGCTAGATTTTTAGAGTTTGAGTATGCAACTGTTATTTAAAAAAAAAATAGCATATAGAATAAGTTACTTCTTGAAAATAGATAAATAACAATGTTTTAATTGATAATGCTTATTCTTAGTCATTTTAGTTTTGAAGGAGTGTTAGCGACAATGAATTTTGAATGTAGGATTTTTCTTCATATTGAACACTTTTTAACAATTAAGTGTGGTTTACAATCAATAGACAAAGACACCAAATACAAAATATTTTGTCTCTACAAACAACACTGGAGGTGTCAATACTATTGTATTGTTATATTGGGGTTAGCTAGACTTTGACTTACCGGTAAGTGTTAGGGAGTAAAAGATATACTTATGCATCAGTAATGACAACTTCTCACCAAAGTAATCTGCAAGACAAGTAACTGTTTCTATATCTACATGCACCACTGGATGAATGTTATAATGCATTAGTACGCAGGATTAGAGTATAAAGTCCAATAATAATAATAATAATACTATTTGTATAGCGCTGCCAACAAACATAATGTAAGCTTAGAGCGTGCTTAACATACAACTAAGAATACAGATATTACCATAGCCCAGGTGACAGAGCTAAATTGATGATGACCATGATCGCTACCTTCTGTCCAACACTTTTTTTTTCTTATTTTACTTCAAAGCAGACACTTTGACTTCAAAGCAAACTTTTTGTTAGTGTTTGTATTGATTCAGAGTTCATTAAGTAAGTGTAGAAAGACTTCTGGTCATGCATAGTTTATAAAATATTTTAAATCTCATTTAATCAAAGAAGCTCTACAAAGTTTTAATTGTGCTTCCTCCTTTATAAACTTTCTATATCTTTAGCTATATCTTTAGCTATATCTTTAGCTACTGAACATGATTTTTTTATATTACCGGTACTATTCTTTATTAGTTTAGAAATGTCTTAATCTAAGGCCTATTTTTTTCTCCACAGAGATTTAAAACCAAACAATGTTTTGCTTGGTGAAGGGGGACAAATCTACTTGACTTATTTTTGCCAAGTAGGTCAAGGTGAATGTGATTTAGACTGGGAGGCTGTGCACAATCTTTATGCTGCACCAGGTACAAAGTCAATGTTTGCAAAAATTAGAGTAGAAAAAAGTCAATTTCTGCCTTTATAAATAGAACTAATTATTGGATTTGATGAAAACTTGTGTTTTTTTTTATTTTTAGAAGTGAGATCCATTTCTGGCTATGACAAGACTTGTGATTGGTGGAGTATTGGGGCTTTATTGTATGAATTGCTGGTTGGCAGAGTAAGAAACTATTTCATTTGTTATTTTCTGATTGTAGTTTGTAGAAAGCCCAATTTTTAAATTATATCTTTCATTGATGGTGTCACTTTTGACTGACTTACAGATTTTTCTTCTTTTATAATTTTTTTTAAGTTACTGTTTATTTAATACTTGCATATAGGTCTCACTGTTTTTACCCAAAAAAATGAAAAAAAAAAGTTTAAAAAGTTAAGAACATAGCACTTCTCTACTGTTTCATAAAGCTGCAATTAAGGTCTGTCCAGTATATTGTGTTAGTTTCATTAGGTTGTAGGCCAATGTAAGAGTTGGGAGAAAAAACAACATATTGCAAAGGGAAAGAGAGATAAAGCCAGCACCACTTGTTTGTGCCCAGTTGCTTTTCAAATCATGACAATCAATAAATGGTTATGGTCATTTGGTCACTTTCCTTGTGGACTGCTCTTTAAGTTTAACTTTTGAAAGAGCTTATAGCAAAAGACTTTTTTTAAATGAAACTCAGCCTTTATTAGTTGTTTATGTTTGCATTATGCATGATAGCAAATTATTTATAAGCAAAGTTTTCAAATTAAGGTGACTATTTGGTAACTTTTAGGTTTTAGAAATTTAATATTAAAAAATGAAGTGTAACACCCAAAATTACAGATGCTACCTTGTCTGCAAGACATAAAAAATATACCTTAAATAACTCTTGATTTAAGGTGTAACCTATATGTGAGTAGATATCTTATCTTATACAGAAGGTATAACAATATTAATTTTTTTTTAATTTTAAAAGAAAACTTTATGAAACAAATATCCTAAAAGATAAATGTGATGTTATAATTTTAAAAGATAAAAATAAAAGGCAAAGTGGACTACTTTTGTAGGACTAAAAAATATACAATTGACTAAGAAGGTTAAATTATTTTCATCTTTAATGTTCATACAATAATAGATAAGTTTGATATTGCTATGCTAGTATATGATACCATGACATATAAAAGAAATAATAGATAAGCTTGATATTGCTATGCTAGTATATGATACCATGACATATAAAAGAAATAATAGATAAGCTTGATATTGCTATGCTAGTATATGATACCCTGACATATAAAAGAAAAAATAGATAAGTTTGATATTGCTATGCTAGTATATGATACCCTGACATATAAAAGAAATAATAGATAAGTTTGATATTGCTATGCTAGTATATGATACCCTGACATATAAAAGAAATAATAGATAAGCTTGATATTGCTATGCTAGTATATGATACCCTGACATATAAAAGAAATAATAGATAAGCTTGATATTGCTATGCTAGTATATGATACCCTGACATATAAAAGAAATAATAGATAAGCTTGATATTGCTATGCTAGTATATGATACCCTGACATATAAAAGAAATAATAGATACGTTTGATATTGCTATGCTAGTATATGATACCCTGACATATAAAAGAAATAATAGATAAGCTTGATATTGCTATGCTAGTATATGATACCCTGACATATAAAAGAAATAATAGATAAGCTTGATATTGCTATGCTAGTATATGATATCCTGACATATAAAAGAAATAATAGATAAGCTTGATATTGCTATGCTAGTATATGATACCCTGACATATAAAAGAAATAATAGATAAGCTTGATATTGCTATGCTAGTATATGATACCCTGACATATAAAAGAAATAATAGATAAGCTTGATATTGCTATGCTAGTATATGATACCCTGACATATAAAAGAAATAATAGATAAGCTTGATATTGCTATGCTAGTATATGATACCCTGACATATAAAAGAAATAATAGATAAGCTTGATATTGCTATGCTAGTATATGATACCCTGACATATAAAAGAAATAATAGATAAGCTTGATATTGCTATGCTAGTATATGATACCCTGACATATAAAAGAAATAATAGATAAGCTTGATATTGCTATGCTAGTATATGATACCCTGACATATAAAAGAAATAATAGATAAGCTTGATATTGCTATGCTAGTATATGATACCCTGACATATAAAAGAAATAATAGATAAGCTTGATATTGCTATGCTAGTATATGATACCCTGACATATAAAAGAAATAATAGATAAGCTTGATATTGCTATGCTAGTATATGATACCCTGACATATAAAAGAAATAATAGATAAGCTTGATATTGCTATGCTAGTATATGATACCCTGACATATAAAAGAAATAATAGATAAGCTTGATATTGCTATGCTAGTATATGATACCCTGACATATAAAAGAAATAATAGATAAGCTTGATATTGCTATGCTAGTATATGATACCCTGACATATAAAAGAAATAATAGATAAGCTTGATATTGCTATGCTAGTATATGATACCCTGACATATAAAAGAAATAATAGATAAGCTTGATATTGCTATGCTAGTATATGATACCCTGACATATAAAAGAAATAATTTAAGACCCTGATTAAAGCCTGATTTTAATTGTTCAGTCATTAGCTGATTGTCACCCTGGTGGTATCAATTCACACACATGTCTGTATGTACCAAGTTTTGTGTCAGATGAAGCTAAAGGACTTTTAGAAGGAGTAAGTTATTTTTCTCGGTAGAGATAACCCCATTATACACACTACTTATTTTAACCCTTACAGTACCAATCGCGTATATTTTCATCAAACTATTTCTTTACCTCAGACACAGACACATAGATTTTCCTCTAAATACGAAATCTCCTGGAAACCAGTCGCATATATTTCCTTCAAGGAAGGGTGTCTATTTAAAGATTTAAAAAAAGGATTTGACCTTTCACCATAGTCTTGGGCAGAATATTTTTTTGATAGCTGAATAGTTGAATTTTATTTTGATTTTTAAATTATGAAAATTGACCAATTAGTGAGGTGTTTTTTTAATGCGGTTCTAATTAATGCTACCACATTACCTTCTGTCATTATGGCGGTACTGTTTGATGAGACTTTTTCTTATGCATTAATATTACAAATGAATACAATTACTTTATGAATTAGATTACCGTATTCTAATATAAGGTAAGTTATTATGTTTCTAGCAATTTACTCTCTTCAAGTTATCATCAATTTTTACCAACCAAAAAAAATAATAAAAAAATTTCAGAACCCTATTGATGTCTGGGATGGAGGGAATAATTAGTAAAAAAAATGACTGGGACTGAAGGTATACATCAAAAATAACGGTCGGTACGGGAAGGGTTAATATATTAATTCTTTAGATTACATTGTAGTCATTTAATTTGATATAAACTTACACCAGTTGCTTTTATTTTATTTCTAGTTGTTGAAACACAACCCTCATGAGAGACTGGGAGCAGGCATTGCAGGGTCAGAGGAACTCAAAGCACATCCATTTTTTACTGGTGTTGACTGGCATGTGTTGGAATACTCTTAATTGTAAATGATTAGTATAAAATCATACTGTCTTTGTTTTTTAGACTGAATATACTTACTTATTTGACATAACTGTACATACAAGTATAGCATTAACTACTCAGCTGACTGTTGCTAACAGACACTACTTGATTGAGGGGGGGGGGAGGGCTTTTTTTTATACCTTTCCAACTTTTGAAAACATGACATTTAGACAATGAAAGCAAGATGGTGCTGAGTTTAAGTGACACTTACTTTAAAATGGTGCATGAATTTCCTTTTACTTTTAGATTAAACCTACAGTTGTGAACAAAAGCGCACTAAGCATGCTATGTGTGATAGTGTAGCAAGGAAATTATTACTAAATTATTACCCTTATTATTGATAATTTAAAGGTAGGATGTTATTTTTTTAACACAGCTATATAGACTGTGACATCTGATAATTTCAAGTAAGGTTTATATATGTTATCAAAGTTACAAAGACTGTAACATCTGATCATCTAAAGATAAGCTGTGCAGATTGAATTCATTTTTAATAGAAATAAATTTACCTTACGATGAATTTCAATGTTCATTTGTATAATCAATTACTAAAAAAATCCTTGAATATTTTTTTTATGTACATCAAATCCTTGAAACCTAGCTTGTTCCTTATCAGGCAGCAGTTTTTGCATTATTAGAAAAAAAAACTGAATATTTTTATTATCTGAAACAACAAAGAATGTATTTTATGAACAATTATCTCAGTGTATATAGTCATATTCAAAATTTGGGGTTTTACGTTTTTAAAATGACATTTTAGTTGCTTGCACAAAGAGAAAAATACATGTTAAGAAAACACAGATTTAACCATATATATACACAAGCAAACTATGACTAATTTTAAAATTAATATTGCAATTTCAAGTACCGGTATTGAACAGATTTCAGTGATTTTAAGTTTTACTTACATTGTTCAATGTTCTATGTCCTTATTGTTTTTTTTTCAAATTTGTATTCATTAATGTGGAGATAGAAAACATCATTGATCTTGAAATATTGTTTTGGTAAAAAGAAAATCTATTAAGTCTTGAATGCATCCAAGTGCCAACATTCCTTCATAAGTTTTAACATTGCACCATAACTTCTGGCTTGTAATAATAAACCATAATGTCTTAAAATATAATCATTATTTTAAGTTCTTCTAACTAACTGTACATTTTGCTAACTTGACTTTAGAAGTATTAGAACAAAAGTACTGTTAACTATAAAGTATTTTATTATGTTTTTTTTTTTTAATACTAATTCTTCTGTGTGTTTTTATAGCAATAGTTGATTGTATATCTTAACATAACTTTTTATATCCTTTAAGCCATTCAAAAAAGCATTTTAAAATGCCATGAACTTTCAATGGCTTGCAGCTGTTGGTTACACAAGAGACAAGATCACATTTTGAAATAGGTGAACAAAATAAAATACTCAAACATGTATGATTGGTATACAGTAAGGTGTAGACAAATGTGCTCATAGTAAACTGCAATAGTTAAATAGATATTCATTCTGTACAAAACTTTTGTTTTTTTCAGTTTTGTCTATCTCATTTAATTTGATTTTACATCTATTGCTTGTTTGAATGGAACAAGTAGTTTTTTCATCAGTTTTACTTGTTAGAACAACCAGTTATTACACTTCAATTGGCAATATAATTATGAATGTGTTATTGTGATAAATAAGAGATATTCATAATGCTGGTATTTATGTGTATTTAAAAACTTCTGGTCTTATTTCATGTGTTCTTTGATTTTATTCATGTGATATGTGTCAGTGATCAAAATTTGTAAAAAATGTCCCTGTTATGGAGTTAAATGTAACAGTTATCTGAGTTATAATAAATATGTTGTGTATTACATATGTCTAGTCTATATTTGAGTTGACTTTTGCTTGACACAATGCTTTTATAACAACAAAATGTGTTTATTTATACATTTTTAACATTTTGTTGAAAGGAAACTTTTTGAAGTCTTAAATCTTTTTTCATTTATTCAATGACAGCAAATTTAGTTAATATTTTAAATCAGTAATAAAAAGAAAAGTTTTTTAGTATAGCTAATAATTTATTTCATATATCAGTACCTCCTTTTCCAATGTTATCCAATCTTAAAATGCACAAATTGTTGAATGTATTTATGTGATGATAATAATATGTACTTAATTTACTTACATTAAAAACACTTGCATTTTGTTTGTCTTACATTTGTGCTCTTAATTTGAATTATTTGACTGGTTATAATATGTGTTAAAATTACTGTTAGCCATTCACAAGTCTTAATGAGGCGTGACGTTTCCAAATGAAAGAGATCATGATCTTCCGATGCCATTTCCATAAACCTTAAACATGCTTTGCTGGTGTTTGACAATTGATTTCAACCTCCACTGCCAGTTCCCGTCTTTTAAAAATATACAAAGTCTACAAGATTAGTTATGAGGAATCTGTTTTTAACATCAAAAGTGAGTAGGCCAAAATTAATACTCACTCAAAAGTGTTAGTCGCATTAAGTTAAATTCATGAAATAAATTCGTCAGTTTTGTTTATAAAATAAACTAGCAGGTATGTGCCTGGTCCTCCGAACCGGCTAAAAGTACAACTACAAAGTTTATATTTCAAATACGACACGAATTTAAACGTGAAGGAATTTTTTATTTACCTGCTACAAAGTTAATTACCAATTAAAACATAGTCTTAACAATTTTAAAATTGCCCGCTCCAAATTACGACACAAATTAAATAGCAGGTATGTGCCCGGTTCTCGGAACTGGCTAAAAGTTATGTTTACATACACTCTAACTACTCAAGCAGTTATAATGAGATTGCCCGCAATAACTACAAAGTTTCTATTTATTTGTATACGACACAAATTTAAACGTGAAGGGATTTTTTATTTACCCGCTACAAAGTAAATTAACCATTAAAACTATTACCCATTATAACAGTTAAAAAATTGCCCAGTACAAATTACGACACAAATTAAAACGTGAATATATTTTGTTCTATTCACTCATAAAGTACATTAGCAAACATTGAAACAAACTTAATTTAACATGAATACGCAAAATGTGATGACTTCATAAAAAAAAGCCAGCCAACTTTACGTGTGCATTATTTTTACTCATTTATTTTTAGCGTGATCGATCAAAAAATGATAAAAAGTTGGACCGGCATTTTCAGCGTGAACCCAAAATTGTCTTTTTATTCCCGCTTTTTTACCAAACTGACCACTGCGGTCATTTTAATAAATGTAAAACCTTGATTTCATGTAATTCTGTCCAGTATTTTTAAAAGTTTTACGGCATGTACATACATACATATATACATACATACATACATACATACCCACATACATACACCTTTTGAGATTTATATATATATATATGATTATTCACGATTAGCATTTCTTAGTTATAAAAAACACAATGCGTAGATTAATAAAAAAAAAAACAACTAAAACTCTTTTTATTCAGGCAATTAGTTTGGGATTATAAATAGGTCATTCTTCACGTCTGACTTTCACAATACATCGTTTTCTTTTGAAAACATTTTTTGGAAATGAAATTAAATTTCATTCTCCAACTTTTTGTACAACCAGCAACACAGACATGTTTCAAAGCAAATGATCGAATGGGACCGGAAATATTTTACTCTTTGACCTTTTATATGCATGCATAATTGTTAAGACTAGTCAATTGATTTTTTAGGGTACCCGGTACTATAAGCAAGAGCTTTTCCAAACTCTATAATGAAACTTTTAATTGTGGATTTTTTAAGTAATCAGAAATAGCTCCTGAATATAAATATTTTTATCCATTATTGTCTAATTCAGTAACTTGCCAAACTTTCCAGAGCCTTATTTAATTTGCTATAGTTTACAATTGAATGCAATGTCTTTTATCAATAGATTGGTTGAATGATACATTTATTTTCTTAACTCAGAATAAACTTCAAATTTATCCTTAACTTAAGTTAAATACTATGAAGTTTAAATAAAGTGTTGACAGCTTTATTACAATCACTTGACAGAAACATACAAAGAAAATTTTAATGTCAATTTCATTTAAAAATGTAAAAAAATAAAGTATACAGTTCTTTTAGAATAGTTACCGTACATTAAGAATTGTAAAAAAAATCGTACAAATAAACAAAATGAACAACATAGGCACTGAGTTGTAACAGAAACAGATACGCTAACTAGTTATTGCCCTTAAAAGAAGTGACAAGTTTTTCCAATGTACTCAAAAGATATAAAGTAATTTTGTTGTTGTGGCCAAAATAACTTTCAAATAATTCATACACATTCACAAATTTAAAAAGTGTAAAAATTTTATCCTCAAGAGTCTACTAATAATGAAACTATTCCAGTGAGTTGATCATTTTCTATAGAAACATATTTAAGCATTAAGATAAAAGTACTAATAAACACTTTGAAACAAAAATCTTACTAAAGTACTTGAGTGTTTTTTTTAGAAAATTTATTATTATTATAGAATAAATTGGCAAATGTTTTCTACAAATTGCTTTAGTTTTTAAAAAAAAGTAATTTGTAAGTAAATCTTGAATTATAAATTAGAAAATTGAGAAAGAAAAATCTTGCTTTTTAAAATGTAAATAATTAGTCAATATATATATATATTATATATATATAAATAAAAGAAATGAAATGGCTTTTACTCCATTCAATATGGATGTACTGGTAAACAAGGAAAACAAATAATGATTACAAAAGCTACACTGGTATTTATTTTAAAAAATGTTACATTTATATAATCTACATTCATTCATTTCTCACAGAAATATTTGTATCAATAAAGAAGTTTTAATGTTGACTGTATAACTTTAGAAATATTTATGATTGTTTGTTGTATTATCTATTTCCTCAACATTTCATGACAGTGTTTCCAGTAACTGTCCGTGTGGCCAGATTTCTTACAAGATTTCCCGGCTGTGCTTTTTCATTTATTAATAAAATATTTGCTCAAATGTGATAGTATATATCTTGACCCTTTAGTAAAATAATATTTTTGTCAAGAGTGACTAAAATGAAAATAATTTTAAGTACTGGTACTTCATGATTACTAAATATAACAAACATTATATGAGTCACATGTGCAGCCATACTAATTTCTAAATGATTTTATTGGATGTACCTAGATTTGCAAAATTTACTTATCGTTAACAAAAAAAAAACCAATAAAAATATAACGTGCACAAAAATTCTCCACTTTGCAACAATGCATTTTGTAGCCTTATTTAAGAATTAAAAAAACACCTGTCATATTTTCATACTGATTGACAAAACATACTTCAATCAACTAAGTATTAAAACAATAACATAAAATGAAGCAATGAACAGTTTAAAAATTCACTTAATTTTAATAAAAATTAAAACAAAACTAAAAATTATTCAAGAAATCTGGATACTTGATTGAATACTTTATTCTATTTCTTGCAAGATATGACTGTACAAAAGTAAATTATTAGACAAACTCAAAGAACTAAAAACATTTTTTGGCTTTTTTCTTGTAAACAAAATGTTATTGAGAGACAAATGAAAAGGTTATATAACAACGTTGCAATTACTGGAAATGGAAATTAAGAACCCTGGCCTTATATAATAGTTAAGTTCAAGTTTTAAGTAATCCTAGGTACAAACACCATGGAGAAATAAACCTAGGTACAAACACCATGGAGAAATAAACCTAGGTACAGACACCATGGAGAAATAAACCTAGGTACAGACCCCATGGAGAAATAAAGCTAGGTACAGACCCCATGGAGAAATAAACCTAGGTACAGACCCCATGGAGAAATAAACCTAGGTACAAACACCATGGAGAAATAAACCTAGGTACAGACACCAAGGAGAAATAAACCTAGGTACAAACACCATGGAGAAATAAACCTAGGTGCAGACACCATGGAGAAATAAACCTAGGTACAGACCCCATGGAGAAATAAACCTAGGTACAGACACCATGGAGAAATAAACCTAGGTACAGACCCCATGGAGAAATAAACCTAGGTACAGACACCAAGGAGAAATAAACCTAGGTACAAACACCATGGAGAGAAAAAAAACAGTAGATATAAATAAATAAATAAATGGTTAAAAAAAAAAACACAATCCAAACATCCATCAAGGTGCTATTATCCATACAGTTAGAGAAGTGAGAAACTTGTTAGCTGATGAGTTCTACAATGAGAAAATTGTTCTCTTCACCATTCTCATCACATTTAATGGGCTGGAGAAATAAATTAATTACAAATCTATGCATCATTCTCTACATACTATTATTATTTTGATATTTAATCAAGTTTAAAACATTTTCTCTACCATTTATTATAAAAATAGAACCTAACTACTATGGTATAAGACCCATCTCAAATAATGTCAACAGTAACCAGGGGCGAAGCCACAGAGGGGGCTAAGCCCCCCCCCCCCCTGAAATAAAAAATTAATAATTTTTTCAACAGATTTTTTTTTAATAAGTACTAAATTCGCTAAAAATTTGGTCAATGTCTGTTACGCGAAAGTTCAGCCCCCCCCCCCCCCCCCCGGTATTTGGTAAATATTTGTCACGCGAAAGTTCAGCCCCCCCTGGACAAAATTTCTGGCTTCGCCCCTGACACTAAGTACATTTTTTTACAATGAAGACAGCCTTCATACTAAGCATATTTATATTTTAATAAATATACAGCTGGGTTAAATTCAGTTAAAAAATTAATCTGCTTTTGAAATAGATTTAACATTTACCTTGGAGAATGTGTTCAATTTTTTCTTTATATACTTTGATAGCAGAAATAAATTTACAAAACTGGACCATAATTCAAGTATATTAGTATCTAACAATAAACAGTTGTTTTGTGATAACAGAATACATACCATTGTTTTATTCACCATCCATTGTTCATCCACTAAGAATTTATACAAGTATTCTCCAATGGGTAAATCTAAAGTTTTGGTAAAAATATCACCACTGAAAAAAAAACAATAAGTTCAATCAGTGTTCCACATGACAACTGTCAAATACATTCACCTAATCACTTATTTATTGACAGGAAATTTAAATATTCTCAATCATTTAAAAAAAAATATGGACATTGGTGGCCGTGCAGAAGCGCATTTGGCTGGCATACCAAAGGTCCCGGTTTCAAATTCTGGTGTAGGCTAGGATTTTTCCCCGAGTCTGGAGGGTGTCCCTGAGTCTACCCAGCTCTGATGAGTACATGATTTTAGTTGGGGTAAAGTAAAGGCGGCTGTGCATAGTGCTGGCCCCACAATCACCAGTATGCCGTGGCCACAGAAACTGGTGAACGCTGTTTTGCCGGACCTATGGATCTATTCGGTCCGACGGGTACTTACTTTACATTGTTAAATTTTTTTTGGAGGATACAACAAAGACAAAAAAAGTCAATATACTATTTAAACATTGTAAACAATCGTCAAGATCTGAATATTATTAATATTAAAACACTACATGGATAATGTATTTATTTATCGTACACATAAAACTTACTTTCTGATTAAAGGGATATTTTCCTGCCAGTTGTTGAAAGTTCCACTAACATGAACTGTTTCACCTGGACCTTCCCATTTAAACTCTGTCACAACGATTGCTGTAGCAGGTTCCTAAATAATATCAGTAGAGACATTTTTTAAACCAAATCATATATTAATATAGCTAGACTACTTAGTCATGTTAAAGCATTCAATGGTTACAGTACCAAAATGACGATATAAAAAATGTATTGATATACAAGCTTATTCTTTGTATTGTTTATGTTTAGATAAAATGTATATTTAAGACAATACTGATTCAATACAACATCTATATCATTCAAAAGTGTATACCTGGACTATAACAATAATAATTTGAATTTGTTCACACAAAAGTTAAACATTGTGGAGTTTTTAATAAACACAACATTAAAAAAAATATAACTCATATGTAAACAATTTACAACCAAATTAATCTATGTTGCATATATAACAATGATTTATTGAAAAAATAATTTAAGTAACTTTAAGACAACCAAAATAGATCTAATCATATAACAAAATAACATATTAATATATTATAAATTTCTTACAAAAAAGGATAGTTATTATCTAACATAATCATTGTTTCTATAATTCTAAGTAGAAAATAACTTACAAAATCAAAAAGCCAAATTATAATTTAATATTATTCGATTTTTTTACAAATCTAAAGTTTATATTAATAAACTAATAAATGGAGCACTATCTATAATAAATTCACTGCTTAATTATTAAAAATGAACACTTATATAAAAGCCCTACAAGTACCGGTAACAAGGAAGACACAAGGCGGAACAGGAAGTTTATTTACAAATAAACAAATGTGAAAACTGCTTATTGTGTTTTCTTCATTATGCAACTACTAGTTTTAAATGACACAGAAATGTGGTGCAGTTTGAATTTCACTTTTCTACAGATCTGAAAAGAAGCAGTGAAGCCATGATTTGGTGAATTACAATAGCAGATGATGGCCATCTCAAACTGGTCCTTGGTTGACTTACTGATTTTTTTGAGGAAACAAACAGTGCGCGAGCCGTAGTTAAAGTTTTGGCCAATTTAGAGGTTTTTTTTATTTTGCTAAATCCAAGAGCTTGAGATGATCTTGATGTCTGTAGAGTCTTAAAATTAAAAGCTCAAGTCATCTTACTTTTTTGTTTCTGTTTCTATAAATATTGATATTTACAAGCCACCATGATATAATAAAAATTAAAATTAAAACTAAAACGAACAAGCAAGGCATAATTCTAGATTAAAATCAGGAGTAAAAAATTCCATTGCTGGGTCATGTTCATTGTTTTTTTAAATGGCAAGAAAGATGCTCATTTACATAGGAGAATTGGTTGTCAAATATATGTTGTGTATGCATGCCTTCAATTATATAGCTTTTTATGTTGGAGATGTTTGTTCTTGGCAAGTTGTATTTTAGGGATTAAGTCAACTATATATATATATATATGTTGTGTATATATGCCTTTAATTATAATGCTTTCTATGTTGGAAATGTTTGTTCTTAGCAAGTTGTGTTTTAGAGATTAAGTCAACTAAGGAAAGATATTTATTTATCTATATTTTGACTAATATTTATAATAATGCTTGATAAAGTTATTTGCTTATATTTATGTTGGGCTAGAGATTATTAGTTTTAACCTAGAAAAAGCTACAGTCTGCGTTCATCATTGAAATCTCTCAAATATATGACATCATTCTCCTTCCAGTTTCTATACAGTTCAGTATTGGTAATCAAAAGGGGTGCAAGTTTGCTGTTGTTTATGAGCAATGGGTAGTTAAAAAAACATTATATAGCAGTTAGCTGTGTAGATTGTTTAATCATCATGTCATTTATTGGTAATAGCCTACAATCGATTTTACTTAAAACATGTACATGTACATAAAAATCACATTATAAATAATTACTTTATCAAGTGACTTGAGTGATTTGATTCAAAGGAACCAGACCAAAGACAGAAAACATTAGTATAATAAAATAAATGAAAACATTGTGTACCTCACTAGGTGCAGCTGTTTCAGCTTCTGTTGTATCAGTCACCTCACTTGTAGCTGCCCCTGATTCTGCAGTATCAGAAGGTGCAGCAGCAGTAATATCTCCTTCATCAGTAATTACAGCATGCTATACAACAAAATAAATATACATTATATTCTTAGTTCTGGTACATGTACAAGTATCTTAGATGAAAAAACATTTAACATTAACATTGCTGTTAACATTTAATTTAAATTGCTTTTCATTTTAAAACAATGCTTTGTTATAAAGCCTTTAATTTGGAAACAAAGTTTAAAAGTTTAGCTTCATAAAGAAGAATGCACGAAAATTAAAAAAAAATTGTGTAACCCTATAAAAGAGCCTTATTGAAATAAAGAAAATTGAAGTAGTTTATTCATTATATGTAGACTAATTAAAAAAATTATCTCCTCTTAGTATTTCACTTCAGAAATAGTCTCTAAAAAGTAAACTAGTCAGTCCTGTGCACAGGAAAAATCAACATAGAAATGTGGAAGAAGAAAGCCAACAATATGTGTGCTGTGTATATAGTACACTACAGCAATACAACAGTTACTCCATCAAACACTCTTACCAATTCACAGATGTACAGACTAAATTGAAGATGACAGCTTTTTCAAGAAACTTAAAAAGCTCATTGGGCTGTGATAAATGTTTATATATTGTTAAATGTCAGAATTCTTACTTGAAAATTATTTAAAATTTACAACCTTTTCATAAACTGTTAACAAATCTCTATGTGTAAAGGTAGTTCAAATTTGTAAAAAATGAATGTAATGCTTTTTTATAAGTTAGCGTAGAAAAAGTATAGAGAAAAAGTATGGGCATGAAATCTTTTTATTCTGCTTTGTCTATTTTAGCAAAATTCACAAACTTTCCTAAAATTGACAAATCCAGTTAATTTTCCCAAATTTTCCTAAGCAGTATATCTATGAACTCTGTTTATGAAAATATTTTACAAAACTTGAAGTTATGAAGAAGAAATGAAACTATGAATTAAGCACCTGATCTTGTTGTGCACTAGCAGATTCTACTTCTTCTGTCTCTGCTGGAGTTGGTGGTGGTGGAGGAAGATCTTCAGGAGATAGTGCATCAACAATTAATTCTTCAGCTGTTACAGATGGTTCTATTGTTAAAGATTCTTCTGGTTGTACTGGTTCCTCCTCTGCTGTTATTGGCTGAACTGGATCTTCTGTCTTTTCCTCAACTACTAACTTATCTGAGGTATCAATTTCTTCTTCTATAGCAGGTTCTGTTGGTACATCAGATGTTCCCTCACTTACAGTCCCAGTTTCAGAAATATCAAGTTGTTTTTGAGCTGATTGTTCAGATTGTTCAGTTTCCTCATCATTCTCTACATTTTGTTCTCCATCAGTTTCCTTAGTTGCTTCAACATTTACTTCCTCTGCAGTTTGAGGCGGTGATGAATCTGAAGAAGCTTCTGTTGGAGGTGGAACACTCTCACCCACAGGTGACTTTTCTGATGTAAGGGTCACTGATTCAGTAGCTATTAATGTCTGAGCAATTTCTTTATTTTCTTCACTTTTATCTCCCTCTTCAATCTTTTCACTCTGCAAAATTTGACAGTAGCCAAAACTTAGTCTACAAATAGACAGTGAAGACTTAAAATATCAACAAGAGTGTAAAAACAATGAAACAATAAAACAATGATAAGACAGCACAACATTTTTTTCTAATTTATTATATCCGATAAATGTAAATTTTATATTGTAATTTCAAATACTTTGGTATTTATACATTTTTATACCTTTAAAATATATCTTAGTAAATTAATAAAATATAAGTACAAATGTTCTCTCTTTCTTTTAGTGAATCAGAAAAGAAATATTGCTGAAAAATAACTATAATAAAATGCTATTGTAAAGAATGTCTCACAGATATGAATGTCTACTCAGAATTAGCAAGCTGATCTACAAAAGCTTCACAGAATGGCCTTTCTCCTTAGAATATGAATAAAGCTGGGTGCATAAAACATTGCTGAATTTTCTCATCTGTGTCAGTGCAAAACTCCATAAAAACTTACTTTATTCTTTGTATGTGGCAAAAAAAATCTGGCAGTATTTACAGTTTTGGCAAGCTTTGAACTTTTTCTAGATTTACTTAAATCTTGTTCTACTGATGACAACTTCATTTCACTTTCAGCATCCTTTTATTAATTCAATTTTTTTTACAATTGTGTTAATATATGAATTTGTATTTAGTAAAAAAGTTGATAAGAATACATTTATATTTATGATATATAAAGGCCTAATATAAAATCGCGCTAGACCTTGTTATGAATATATATGCTGGAGTCTGCATCTGGTCATAGGAAGGAACACCTCACCACATTTCACACTAAAACTTTGACAAAAAAAGTTTTTAATCCCCATGGCCATAATTATAAAATCTATGAAACATTTAGTAGGCCTATTTATGTCAGGCCTATTTATGTCAGGCCTATTTATGTCAGGCCTATTTATGTCAGGCCTATTTATGTCAGGCCTATTTAGTAGGCCTATTTATGTCAGGCCTATTTAGTAGGCCTATTTATGTCAGGCCTATTTAGTAGGCCTATTTATGTCAGGCCTATTTAGTAGGCCTATTTATGTCAGGCCTATTTAGTAGGCCTA
The DNA here is from genome assembly GCA_949126835.1 of Anisus vortex. Taxonomy (NCBI): domain Eukaryota; kingdom Metazoa; phylum Mollusca; class Gastropoda; family Planorbidae; genus Anisus; species Anisus vortex. Next base: position 28,970,484 of record OX421495.1, read on the forward strand.
TTTATGTAAGGCCTATTTAGTAGGCCTAATTATGTCAGGCTTCAAAATACATGATTAGTATTGTCTGCATATGAGCTATGTCTAGAAAGCATTATGCATGGTGGCATGGTTAGGCCTTAAGTCAAGTCTAAAGGATGACTAAAGTAAAGGCTAGAATAGAGTCATTTACTATTACTAGACTATGACTAGGATATATAGGCCATACTAATATTATTAATTAATATATAGGCAGTATATTAAGTATATATCAATAAGTTAAAGACTATTTTATATCCTATGATTATGATGTATAACTATAACTTTATCTAAGGCATATGCCTATAGGTAGACTATAATTATAAGTACTAGACCTCTATAGATTATCTGCTATAGCTATATCACTATATGCCAACTTTTAATAAATTTTATCATTTTTAATTCTAATTTAATAAAATAATATTTACACCAACTAGCCTATATATACTACAGACTACTATAACTATAGTGTCTATAGGCTTGTATATCATATTATATGCATATAGGGCCTATGATAGATGGACTATATGACTATTATGACTATATGGTTATTTAAATTTAGCCTAAAGTAAAGATTACAATCATTACAATGTAGGCCCTATCTTAATAATGCTGTTATTAATATTAATTATTTTATTTATAATTAATTTCCAGGCAAAGTATGAAATTATGAGAAGCTACCTCTTTTTTAACAGTTCCGTTCTCCTCCGGTTTCTTATCAACTAAAGCATCGCCCTCTTTCAGCTGTTCCTGCACTTGCTCTTCTTTCTGACCTTCCGCTTCTGCTTCTCCACAAGCACCGTCTTCTGCCTTATTTTTCTTACTCTTCAGCTTACTACTTTTAGCACCCATTTTGCAATAACGTTAGATAAACCAATGAAAACTTTTTGCCAGTGTTTCTGATTGAGTTTAAATTGAATATCACAAGATGATATTCTGTAGATATCCCTGTGGAAAATAGAAGAAAAAAAAGGATAAGTTGTTTTTCCACAGAAAGATTGTTTTAAGTTGCAACTTACTAACCTCTACAGCTCTTTACAAACATTTTTTACAAACGCAACAAAAACTGATGACGTCAAAAACAAATGCAAATATGCTTCATAATATACAGGTCATGTGCCTAATAATACAAAGATATTGAAAAAAAGAAAACATATTTCATGACGCATTGCTCTAGTTCTCAGGCATCGTCATGGAATTAGTCAGTAGCATTTGAAATAAGGTTTTGAATGGCCTCCAAAGGGCTGCTGTTTTAACGTCGTTAATTCGCTAAACCACAGTTCTGATTTTACCCTCGGAATGGCGAGTCCTTAGCTAAAGAAGAGTTCGCAAAAAAAAGATACTTTTGGAAGGCGATTTGACATAATTAATCTACCCTCTCCTAAGAGCATTGAACGGTGGTTTCCAGTAAATGACGACCATGAGTTTTGGGTGGCCTGTCAGAACAGCAACATTTTCAAAACCTGGCCACGGTAATCGCAAATCTGAATCCCTCGTTGTTCAACTTTCAAAATCAGTTTTTACCCTTTGTCAAGAAACTATGCTACTCTTTTACACTCATTTATTTTTGTCCATGTTTTAACTTTTAACTCACTCATATATGGTCTTTGTGTCAGGAGTGCAATCGAAAATTATGCAAAAATACTTGCTTGTATCCGTTATGGACGTTATGGATTTTAAGTTTGTTTTTATGGGCTATTTATAGTGCATTTAGTAAGAAAAGTTATTTGGAAGTTTATTGCTCCTTAATGTAGAACTATTCATCATCACCATCAATCCCTTTACCGTTGTAATCGTGGGGGGGGGGGGGGGGGGGGAGAGAGCGAATGGACACCACTGCAGTCAACTTTCTCCACTTTAGCCTATCTTGAGCGGTTGTCAAAAGTTGAGTCAACTACTTTTGATTAATGCCATAATGTTTTCTTGAGGGCCTTCAATTGAGGATATTCTGTCCCACACATAGCCGACGCATTAGATTCTAGTCCTGCGTTCTACGTAGGAGATTCGAAGTATTTTTGTCATGCATTTATTTTCAAATGCCTGCAATTTATTGTCAGTTGCTGATAGCAGCGTCCAGGTCTCACATCCATACAGAACAATGTTTTTGATAAGGGCTCTGTAAAGTATGACCTTTTTTGGGAGACTAACGCTTTTGCTGGTCCAGATTCTGAAAGGTGAACCATTGCAGTCCCAACCCTTGCTCGAATTTCTGACTCACAGCTTCCGTTTACGGTTATGAACAACTAATACTTATTGTCACTGAAACAACCAATACTTATTGTCACTGGAACAACTAGATGTAATAATTATTGTCACTGGAACAACTAGATGTAATACTTATTGTCACTGGAACAACTAATACTTATTGTCACTGGAACAACTAGATGTAATACTTATTGTCACTGGAACAACTAATACTTATTGTCACTGGAACAACCAATACTTATTGTCACTGGAACAACAAGATGTAATACTTATTGTCACTGGAACAACCAATACTTATTGTCACTGGAACAACTAGATGTAATACTTATTGTCACTGGAACAACGAATACTTATTGTCACTGGAACAATTAGATGTAATACTTATTGTCACTGGAACAACTAATACTTATTGTCACTGGAACAACTAATACTTATTGTCACTGGAACAACCTTATTGTCACTTGAACAACTAATACTTATTGTCACTGGAACAACTAGATGTAATACTTATTGTCACTGGAACAACTAATACTTATTGTCACTGGAACAACTAGATGTAATACTTATTGTCACTGGAACAACTAGATGTAATACTTATTGTCACTAGAACAACCAATACTTATTGTCACTGGAACAACCAATACTTATTGTCAATGGAACAACTATATGTAATAATTATTGTCACTGGAACAACTAGATGTAATACTTATTGTCACTGGAACAACCAATACTTATTGTCACTGGAACAACTAGATGTAATACTTATTGTCACTGGAACAACTAATACTTATTGTCACTGGAACAACGAATACTTATTGTCACTAGAACAACTAGATGTAATACTTATTGTCACTGGAATGACTAATAATTATTGTCACTGGAACAACTAATACTTATTGTCACTGGAACAACTAATACTTATTGTCACTGGAACAACTAATACTTATTGTCACTGGAACAACTAGATGTAATACTTATTGTCACTGGAACAACCAATACTTATTGTCACTGGAACAACTAGATGTAATACTTATTGTCACTGGAACAACGAATACTTATTGTCACTGGAACAATTAGATGTAATACTTATTGTCACTGGAACAACTAATACTTATTGTCACTGGAACAACTAATACTTATTGTCACTGGAACAACCTTATTGTCACTTGAACAACTAATACTTATTGTAACTGGAACAACTAGATGTAATACTTATTGTCACTGGAACAACTAATACTTATTGTCACTGGAACAACTAGATGTAATACTTATTGTCACTAGAACAACTAGATGTAATACTTATTGTCACTGGAACAACCAATACTTATTGTCACTGGAACAACCAATACTTATTGTCAATGGAACAACTATATGTAATAATTATTGTCACTGGAACAACTAGATGTAATACTTATTGTCACTGGAACAACCAATACTTATTGTCACTGGAACAACTAGATGTAATACTTATTGTCACTGGAACAACTAATACTTATTGTCACTGGAACAACGAATACTTATTGTCACTGGAACAACTAGATGTAATACTTATTGTCACTGGAATGACTAATAATTATTGTCACTGGAACAACTAATACTTATTGTCACTGGAACAACTAATACTTATTGTCACTGGAACAACTAATACTTATTGTCACTGGAACAACTAGATGTAATACTTATTGTCACTGGAACAACTAATACTTATTGTCACTGGAACAACTATATGTAATACTTATTGTCACTGGAACAACTAGATGTAATACTTATTGTCACTGGAACAACCAATACTTATTGTCACTGGAACAACCAATACTTATTGTCACTGGAACAACTAATACTTTTTGTCACTGGAACAACTAATACTTATTGTCACTGGAACAACTAATACTTATTGTCACTGGAACAACTAGATGTAATACTTTTTGTCACTGGAACAACTAATACTTATTGTCACTGGAACAACTAATACTTATTGTCACTGGAACAACTAATACTTTTTGTCACTGGAACAACTAATACTTATTGTCACTGGAACAACCAATACTTATTGTCACTGGAACAACTAATACTTATTGTCACTGGAACAACTAGTACTTATTGTCACTCGAACAACTAATACTTATTGTCACTGGAACAACTAATACTTATTGTCACTAGAACAACTAATACTTATTGTCACTGGAACAACTAATACTTATTATCACTGGAACAACTAATACTTATTGTCACTGGAACAACCAATACTTATTGTCACTGAAACAACTAATACTTATTGTCACTGGAACAACTAGATGTAATACTTATTGTCACTGGAACAACTAGATGTAATACTTATTGTCACTGGAACAACTAGATGTAATATTTATTGTCACTGGAACAACCAATACTTATTGTCACTGGAACAACCAATACTTATTGTCACTGGAACAACTAGATGTAATACTTATTGTCACTGGAACAACTAATACTTATTGTCACTGGAACAACCAATACTTATTGTCACTGGAACAACCAATACTTATTGTCACTGGAACAACTAGATGTAATACTTATTGTCACTGGAACAACTAATACTTATTGTCACTGGAACAACCAATACTTATTGTCACTGGAACAACTAATACTTATTGTCACTGGAACAACCAATACTTATTGTCACTGGAACAACCAATACTTATTGTCACTGGAACAACTAGATGTAATACTTATTGTCACTGGAACAACTAATACTTATTGTCACTGGAACAACCAATACTTATTGTCACTGGAACAACTAATACTTATTGTCACTGGAACAACCAATACTTATTGTCACTGGAACAATTAGATGTAATACTTATTGTCACTGGAACAACTAATACTTATTGTCACTGGAACAACCAATACTTATTGTCACTGGAACAACTAATACTTATTATCACTGGAACAACCAATACTTATTGTCACTGGAACAACTAATACTTATTGTCAATGGAACAACTAGATGTAATACTTATTGTCACTGGAACAACTAATACTTATTGTCACTGGAACAACTAGATGTAATACTTATTGTCACTGGAACAACCAATACTTATTGTCTCTTGAACAACCAATACTTACTGGAACAACTTATATGTATTGTGTCATACTTAGGGGAGAGGGGGGCACGTTGATACACATTTTACATTTTTGTACATTAATTGCAAACCATTATATTTAGAGTGGATATAAATACTTTTATTTGTTCCCCTAGGTATCCTGCATCTTTTTATTTACAAATTGTATTCATTTGAACATAATTAAAATAAATATAGCTCTAAAAGCAATGTAAAATAATTTGTATCAACTTGCCCCGTGCAGGGGCAAGATGATACACGTTATGGGGCAAGCTGATACATTGAATAAGATTTAATAATTACACTAATACAGTGACAATTTAACAAAGTAAACAACCCAAAACTATGATTTTATTGTTTATTTTATTAATTAGAACAATTTTGGTAAATAAAACTTCTATCGTATCCCCATGTTGGGACTTTCTTTTACATCTTCGCACCATCTGAAATTACAAACAATTAAAAAAAATTAATATCCCTGGCAAATTAATATAGTTAAACTAAATTTTAAAATCGCAATAATCGTAAAATAATATGATAAATAATAGTTTAATAGTAATGTATTTAATTAAACCTTTTTATTAGATGCCTGTATAAGGCCTAAGCATTAAACTTAAACCCCTAGGTTAGTTCTAATAAATAAGAATAACACTAGCTAGACATAAAAAGTAAAGCAAAAATAAATGAAAATGATTTAAATGTAAGCTAAACTCAATGAACCTAACACTCTAATTAAATATAAATACATTTTTGTAAAAAATAAATATTATTCTATGTTTAAATGCTTCTCCAAAGGGGTAAATAGGTAACCGGATATTGTATCAATGTGCCCCGAAACGGCTGTATCAACTTGCCCCACTACACCACATTGCATTAATTCGACTACATTAAAAACAAAACGCAAAAAATATAATCGTAATTTAAATAAAAGTATTCAGGAATCCCCATTTAACCGAAATAAAAAGATGATAAAATAAAAGATCTTACCGTGTCTGTGAAATCTCTTACGTAATAGTAAGTCAATATTTTTCAAAAGTCGCTCAAATTTCAATTATCTTCACAGTATTATCAATTTTGATACGAGCAAAGCCATTTTTATATCGAAAGTAGGGGAGGTAGAAAGCTATTTCCCGTACTAAATCTTCTGCGCATACGTAGTATAATAGCTGTAAAAAACAATTTGTATCAACCTGCCCCCGTATCAACCTGCCCCCCTCTCCCCTATACTCATACTGTCCATAATGAACACAGAAATTGCAGAATAAATTATCAGAACAATATTTAGAGGGGTTAGCACTGAAGGCCGCCACAACCCCTTTGTACTCTAGCCCTTCTAACCACAAAATATTCTATATTTTTTTATTCTGTGCTTCTAATCCCTCCCCTTCCTCGTTGCTATCAGGAGAAGGGCACAAGTATTTAAAAAAAAAGGTAAACTTATAAATATCCATTGAATTTTCTCTTACATTTTTGGGTAGTGTCAACGTATTGAGCATAAAAGCATGTACTAAGCTTATACATACGACTAATTTATACACACTAAATACATCCTCTAATGAAAACTTACACTTTTTAGCTGACTAAATCGTAGACTAGAGGTCTTGATATCTAAGATAACATTAAAAGTAGGCCTACTTGAAAATATATTTGATAAACATTATCTGATAAACAATGTGACACACACAACGCAGCTCTCAGGCTTTGTGTCAAGGTCATTTTACTCATTAATACCTCTCGGCAAGCAACAAACAAGTCATTCAATGATGAAAGATTTGACATAACTGAACCATATGTCATGGAATGACAAATATTTGTGATACTATAATAATATACACTATTACTCAGTCAGGCTATACAATAGAAAAGAAGTGGCAAGTTCAGAAAAACTAAATTTCTGTTTTTCATAAAACGTGTATCTATATAGACTCTAGTAGGCCTATAGTCAAATGTTAGACTTTATTAGTAAAACGTAAATGCCATTCCTACGGCCCTGTATCAGACTTAAACATAGATAGAAATTGTTTCCAATGATTTATTAATCATAGTTTTAAATAGACCATTTCCAAGGATCAGACTAATACAGTGGTTGGCATGCAAAAAGTCAATGAGATCCGCATACGTGTTTTTAATTAGTTATAATAACACTTATTATATCCTAATATTATGTAAAGTGCATCTTATTATAGGAATCTATCATTAAGACAAAAAAAAATATTATTACTAGCAATAATTTAAAAAATGTAGTATTTTGTTTGAACTGGAGCCCCACTTGGCTCAACAAGGAGCCACATATGCCCACCAACTAATAGGCTACATATAGTAAGTAAGTAAAGTATCCTTCGGACCTAACTGATCATAGAACTGGTGAATCAGCGTTCACCAGTTTCTGTGGTCACGGCATACGAGGGGATGTGTGGCCAGCACAATGCCCAGCCGCCTTTACTTTACCCCAACTAATGTCAGGGGCCTATCAGAGCTGGGTAGACTCAGGAGCACCCTCAAGTCCCGCCGAGTCCCGGGCTAAAATCCTAGCCTGCACCAGGATTCGAACCCAGAACCTTCGGATCGCCAGTCGAACGCGCTGCCGCTCGACAACTGTGCCCTATAACTAATACATATAGACTACTAAAATTTCTTTTTCTACTTTTATTCCTAGAAACAATTGGAAAAAAACTACTCATAGTATATTCAATTATCAGTTCAGTATACGTTCAATTATCAGAAAAGGGACAATATTGGTTTTGTGAGTGTTATAGATCTAGTCTTTTCAAATTTCTTCTAGACTAACACCACTCACTTTCCTCCAAAATAATCATTACTGTGGAACCAGGCCCCACGAGAGGGGGGTACAGCCGGTACGCCGTACCGGGGCCCATAAGAGTTTAGGGGGCCCATGAATATTAGAATTTAAAATTAAATTGGCAATTACGCAAGTATTTTTTAATTATTGCAATAAAGCTAAGAGGAGATGCCACAAAACCTCCTACAATCTTACGTGGCGTTGGGGGCCCTTCATTTTGGTATTTTTTTTATTGTGTACTTGAACATTTTGTTAAATTTGCAAAGAAGCCTCTAGTTGTAATATAAAGCCTATTTATTTTCGATAGCATTTAGGATATCTCTTTTATTTTGTTTTCTCCAGAGACACTTACAAATATAGACACATGAGCCCTACAGGCTTACAGTTCTCCCTGTTAGCTTAGTAGCCTAGGCCAGGGGTCGACAACCTAAAGCACGCGTGCAATAGATAGAGAGGAGTTTTATAAATAAAGACAAGACTTTCAAATTTATGGGCTCTTGTTTTCACTCCACATAAAGTCTGACTGGATTTATCCATATACAACCGTCTTAGATGTGGATCTTTTTTTTTAAGTGGAGGGATATTGACCATTTAAAATGCAGCAAGTTGAATTTTAAACACAAAAATGCTAGATTTTTACAAAGAAATAATAATTAAAAAGTAATATTACTTTTAATTTTAAAAGAAGGGAGATAATTAACCCGTTTTGTATTTGTTTTTTTGCTCTAATATTCTAGTATTCTCATTTGCTCTAATAATATGTCCAATATGTTTCATATTTTCCTTTAATAAAAACATTAATGGCTCTTACAATTATAATTTTAAAATTTAAAAAAATTGTGTAAGTTAGTTGAAAGTATATAAATATTATATGACTAAAGAATTCATAATAATATGTGTACATTTTTAAACATTACATTAACTACCAAGTTTGTATGATTACAATGTCTCTACACCGCTCGATGATAGCGCTATTATTGAAATTGCGGTGTAATAATAATTGAAGAGAATATCTCAGTAAAACTGAGATCGAAATACAATTAATGTATAGCAGGTTCCAGATCCATATCTCGAATCACGATAACTAAATGATAATTTTAGGCGATAATTAACTATCAAAATGTGAAAGTTTAGTATTAAAATTCTGTATTAGTGTAAATGCAAATAAATTAAAAAGGATGATAACCAGGAACTCGTTGTTTTTTTTTTAAGTTAAATATTAAACGCTCTAGAGATTTTCTCTATACACCTCGTTTTGGGCCTCTATCTTGCTACGGCACTTAATAAATATTATTATTAAAAAAAAATTAAAAATTAAAAATATCATAGAGCAGGTTGACTTTCGGGCTGTTGGCACGCTGAATGATTTAAAAATCCTAGTTTGGCACACTATTAGCAAAAGGCTGCATATCGGTACCAGTATGGCAGTTAAACTATAATAGTTATTCCTTTTACACTTTAATGATTTCCAGTGCGGTAGCCAAGAGGGGAGATTGAAGGTATCATCATTTTAGACAAATGTATTGAAAATTTAAAACACATTTTTTTTTGGTAATTTAACAAAATGAAATGTATTTTGGGAAGAGTTTGTAAAAAACAAACTATGTGTCAACTATATTGCCACACAGATCTAACCTTACATTAGACTACACAGCATACATTACTGGTGAATATTTATAACTGACAAGAATAACACCAATAGTTAATTCACTAAACCTAGAAACGCTAGTCACTATAAGACATAAATTATCAATCAACAGTGAGAGTCACTTTTCCCATTTTACGCATCTTTGTAATATTATTTGCAAGATCAATAGGCCTTCTGAAGCGCAGGAATAATTACAATAATTTAAACTAAGAACTATGTACTTTATTAAAGTATTTTCCTAACAGATATGTAAGGCTTTGATTAAAATGATTACTCTCTAATGACAGTTAGTCTTATGACAGTTTCACTAAATGGTCCACAGACCTTGTAAAAAGATTCCTGATTTTTCAAACGTAGGCCTATGTAATACATATAAATCATCTAGAAATGACTAGTGTTAAAAAAAAGTGGGGGGGGGGGGGGAAGGGGGGGCCCAGAAAAGATCTCGTACCGGCATCTTTTTTTTCTCTCGAGGGCCCTGTGTGGAACCCCTACCCCCTTTCCAAACTTTCGCCTTTTCATTGCGTGACCAAACGGGACTAATATCCACGATGGCAAACCCACTTTTCTCTTGTTAAAAAATGACCTTGGCATTCATTTGATTTAACCTTTGGTTTGGAGTGTTTAGTCTTGGTGTATCTGCTTCAAGCTTTTTCTTTAACCCATAAAAAATATCTGGACATTTCGACATGAGTTTTGACTTCTGAATATTTTACTCGGAAATATTTTTGAACGCTGAAAAAATGTTTTTTTTTTCCACAATAAATATTATATTAATAAAAAAAACTAATTTAAATGCCTTTAGCGCATGTTAGGCCTATCTAATTTTAATACCATGCTCAGGGCGCATAAAGAAGTAGATCTATGCCTAATTACTAATTGTACTTTCTGATTATAAGCTTATCTCCAGGACTGGACTTCTTGACATATAAATGTTTAATAGTGTGTATTTTTTCAAACCAATAGAAACCAATGTGTTTCTGTTCTGTGACATTGCTTTAAGGCTAAAAGGGGGCATGTTGGCTGTTACACAATAGAGTACTTGAATTAATAACAAATTTACCAGAACAAAAATTGTATGTCCATGTTCCCTCTTATACATTTTACATCAATAAAACAATATTAGCCAAAATGTCAATGTCCTCAGTGGCAAAACAATAAGATGTTTGAATCATGACAAGATCTAAAGAAATGTTTGTATCATGACATGATCTATAGAAATGTTTGTATCATGACAAGATCTAAAGTAATGTTTGTATCATGACAAGATCTAAAGAAAAGTTTGTATCATGACAAGATCTAGATCTAAAGAAATGTTTGTATCATGACATGATCTATAGAAATGTTTGTATCATGACAAGATCTAAAGTAATGTTTGTATCATGATATGATCTAAAGAAATGTTTGTATCATGACAAGATCTAAAGAAAAGTTTGTATCATGACAAGATCTAGATCTAAAGAAATGTTTGTATCATGACAAAAGCTAAAGAAATGTTTGTATCATGAGAAGACCTAAAGAAATGTTTGTATCATGACAAGATCTAAAGAAAAGTTTGTATCATGACAAGATCTAGATCTAAAGAAATGTTTGTATCATGACAAAAGCTAAAGAAATGTTTGTATCATGAGAAGACCTAAAGAAATGTTTGTATCATGACAAGATCTAAAGAAATGTTTGTATCATGACAAGATCTATAGAAATTTTTGTATCATGACAAGATCTAAAGAAATGCTAGTGTCGTAACAAATATAAAGAAAGAAATCTTTGTCGTGTGTGTTTGTGACAAGTTATATGACACAGCTAAATAAAAAGATCGAATGTGTATGATTACTTGTTGCTCAACCTCTCTCTCACGCACACACACACACACATTCACACACACATTTACACATACACACACATTTACACATAAACACACACACACACACTTACACACACATACACACACACACGCACATACACAAGCACTCATAAACACTACTTATAAGAAGCTTTTTCCATGCACAGACATTTGTCAATAATATTAAATGCTTATTCGTCGTTTCAGTTATAGCAGACATCATGTTATCGCGAACCGCTTTCAGAAAACCCCAATAATTATATCAAGGTTACAAGAATGAGTTGAATTTATTCACTTGACTAAATGTCAACATTTACAGCCACAAAACAAACAAATATTGAACACAGTTTCCTTTTGTTAAAAAATTAAAGTCAAATAAGACAAACTCGATCGTAATTTATGAAAGGAACACACTATTAATAAGTAACATTTTAGAAGAAGTCTATGTAACGATCATAGCACACACTTGTATAGTTTTATAGTGCAGTACACTTGTATAGTTTTATAGTGCAGTACACTAGTAAGTTTTATAGTGCAGTACACTAGTAAGTTTTATAGTGCAGTACACTAGTAAGTTTTATAGTGCAGTACACTAGTAAGTTTTATAGTGCAGTACACTAGTAAGTTTTATAGTGCAGTACACTAGTAAGTTTTATAGTGCAGTACACTTGTATAGTTTTATAGTGCAGTACACTAGTAAGTTTTATAGTGCAGTACACTTGTATAGTTTTATAGTGCAGTACACTAGTAAGTTTTATAGTGCAGTACACTAGTAAGTTTTATAGTGCAGTACACTTGTATAGTTTTATAGTGCAGTACACTAGTAAGTTTTATAGTGCAGTACACTAGTAAGTTTTATAGTGCAGTACACTAGTAAGGTTTATAGTGCAGTACACTAGTAAGTTTTATAGTGCAGTACACTTGTATAGTTTTATAGTGCAGTACACTAGTAAGTTTTATAGTGCAGTACACTAGTAAGGTTTATAGTGCAGTACACTAGTAAGTTTTATAGTGCAGTACACTAGTAAGTTTTATAGTGCAGTACACTAGTAAGTTTTATAGTGCAGTACACTAGTAAGTTTTATAGTGCAGTACACTAGTAAGTTTTATAGTGCAGTACACTAGTAAGTTTTATAGTGCAGTACACTTGTATAGTTTTATAGTGCAGTACACTAGTAAGTTTTATAGTGCAGTACACTTGTATAGTTTTATAGTGCAGTACACTAGTAAGGTTTATAGTGCAGTACACTTGTATAGTTTTATAGTGCAGTACACTAGTAAGTTTTATAGTGCAGTACACTTGTATAGTTTTATAGTGCAGTACACTAGTAAGTTTTATAGTGCAGTACACTTGTATAGTTTTATAGTGCAGTACACTAGTAAGTTTTATAGTGCAGTACACTTGTATAGTTTTATAGTGCAGTACACTAGTAAGTTTTATAGTGCAGTACACTTGTATAGTTTTATAGTGCAGTACACTAGTAAGTTTTATAGTGCAGTACACTAGTAAGTTTTATAGTGCAGTACACTTGTATAGTTTTATAGTGCAGTACACTAGTAAGTTTTATAGTGCAGTACACTTGTATAGTTTTATAGTGCAGTACACTAGTAAGGTTTATAGTGCAGTACACTAGTAAGTTTTATAGTGCAGTACACTTGTATAGTTTTATAGTGCAGTACACTAGTAAGGTTTATAGTGCAGTACACTAGTAAGTTTTATAGTGCAGTACACTAGTAAGTTTTATAGTGCAGTACACTAGTAAGGTTTATAGTGCAGTACACTAGTAAGTTTTATAGTGCAGTACACTTGTATAGTTTATAGTGCAGTACACTTGTATAGTTTTATAGTGCAGTACACTAGTAAGGTTTATAGTGCAGTACACTTGTATAGTTTTATAGTGCAGTACACTAGTAAGGTTTATAGTGCAGTACACTAGTAAGTTTTATAGTGCAGTACACTAGTAAGTTTTATAGTGCAGTACACTTGTATAGTTTTATAGTGCAGTACACTAGTAAGTTTTATAGTGCAGTACACTTGTATAGTTTTATAGTGCAGTACACTAGTAAGGTTTATAGTGCAGTACACTAGTAAGTTTTATAGTGCAGTACACTTGTATAGTTTTATAGTGCAGTACACTAGTAAGTTTTATAGTGCAGTACACTTGTATAGTTTTATAGTGCAGTACACTAGTAAGTTTTATAGTGCAGTACACTTGTATAGTTTTATAGTGCAGTACACTAGTAAGTTTTATAGTGCAGTACACTAGTAAGTTTTATAGTGCAGTACACTTGTATAGTTTTATAGTGCAGTACACTAGTAAGTTTTATAGTGCAGTACACTAGTAAGTTTTATAGTGCAGTACACTAGTAAGTTTTATAGTGCAGTACACTAGTAAGTTTTATAGTGCAGTACACTAGTAAGTTTTATAGTGCAGTACACTAGTAAGTTTTATAGTGCAGTACACTAGTAAGTTTTATAGTGCAGTACACTAGTAAGTTTTATAGTGCAGTACACTTGTATAGTTTTATAGTGCAGTACACTAGTAAGTTTTATAGTGCAGTACACTAGTAAGTTTTATAGTGCAGTACACTTGTATAGTTTTATAGTGCAGTACACTAGTAAGTTTTATAGTGCAGTACACTTGTATAGTTTTATAGTGCAGTACACTAGTAAGTTTTATAGTGCAGTACACTAGTAAGTTTTATAGTGCAGTACACTAGTAAGTTTTATAGTGCAGTACACTTGTATAGTTTTATAGTGCAGTACACTAGTAAGTTTTATAGTGCAGTACACTAGTAAGTTTTATAGTGCAGTACACTAGTAAGTTTTATAGTGCAGTACACTAGTAAGTTTTATAGTGCAGTACACTTGTATAGTTTTATAGTGCAGTACACTAGTAAGTTTTATAGTGCAGTACACTTGTATAGTTTTATAGTGCAGTACACTAGTAAGTTTTATAGTGAAATTGGCATACACTAGTAGTACACTGATAGGCTCCTTAGCGAAGTACACTAGTAAGTATGATAGCGAAGTACACTACTAAGTTTTATAAGTTAGTGAAGTACACTTCTATGTTTTATAGTGAAGTACAGTACTAGGTTTTATAGTGAATTACATACTAAGTTTTATAGTGAAGTATACTACTTAGTTTTTATAGCAAAGTAGGCATTACATTACTAAGTAAAGCACACGACTAAGTTTTATCGTGAAGTACACTACTAAGTTTAATAATGAAGTAAACTACTAAGTTTTATAGTAAAATACACTTCTAAGTTGTAGAGCGATGTACACTATTAGGTTATAAATTGAAGTATAGGCTCTATTGACAATTTTTATCTAAAGTGCGTAGTAGGGCCTACGTTTACAATGAAATACAAGGGTCATTTTATAGTGAATTACGTTGTACGTTTTAGAATGAAGTACAAGGGTAATTTTATAGTGAATTACGTTGTAAGTTTTACAATGAAGTACAAGGGTAATTTTATAGTGAATTACGTTGTAAGTTTTACAATGAAGTACAAGGGTAATTTTATAGTGAATTACGTTGTAAGTTTTACAATGAAGTACAAGGGTAATTTTATATTGAATTACGTTGTAAGTTTTACAATGAAGTACAAGGGTAATTTTATAGTGAATTACGTTGTAAGTTTTACAATGAAGTACAAGGGTAATTTTATAGTGAATTACGTTGTAAGTTTTACAATGAAGTACAAGGGTAATTTTATAGTGAATTACGTTGTAAGTTTTACAATGAAGTACAAGGGTAATTTTATAGTGAATTACGTTGTAAGTTTTACAATGAAGTACAAGGGTAATTTTATAGTGAATTACGTTGTAAGTTTTACAATGAAGTACAAGGGTAATTTTATAGTGAATTACGTTGTAAGTTTTACAATGAAGTAGGCCCTACAGTGGTAATTTTATAGTGAATTACGTTGTAAGTTTCACAATGAAGTACAAGGGTAATTTTATAGTGAATTACGTGGCATATTTTAAACTGAAGTAGGCCTACACTGGTAATTTCAATAATGGTACTTTTTATGTAAACTGTAAAACTAAAATTGTAAGTTATAT